>VHKM01000119.1:600000-1065337 GCA_007210695.1 Neogobius melanostomus
CAGAGAGTCCAAGACGCGTTTAGGTGCACAAACAACTGCCAACGCGTAAACGAGTCTGGGGATTCCGCCAATTCGCTTTCCCCACAGCCATCTCTGTCCCTCGACGAAGTCCAAGCGGTGTTAAGCGCCCAGAGTGAAGGGGACGCCAGTCCGTTGCGTGTCACTTGTGCTGATGTCCCGCAACTAGCGTGTATCACCGACAGTGCTTCGCTCCCGCTGAGCCAGCTTGTGTCCATGCAAGAACAGGACGGCACCCTGAATAGAGTCTTCTATTACGTGCAAAGGCGGAAAAGACCCACCAAGCGTGAGCGCGCACGTGAACCAGGTGGTGTGAAGAACCTTCTCAAACACTGGGCGAAGTTGTCCATCAAGGACGGGTTGTTGTTCCGGTCGAAAAGAGACAATAAAATGAACGTGACGCTCCATCAGTTCGTTGTACCGAGCGCCTTGAAACAACAAGTCCTCACTGGCCTCCACGATTCAGCGGGCCACCAGGGCCAAGCGCGGACGCTATCTCTGGCCAGGCAAAGGTTTTTCTGGATAGGGATGGAAAGGGACGTCATCAACCACGTCAGGAAGTGCTTCAGATGCATCGTGGGTAAAACGCCTGAACCACACGGACGTGCTCCCTTGGAAAGCATCCAAACCTCGGAGCCGATGGAGTTGTTTGCATCGACTTCTGGACTGCTGAACAGACGGACAAAAAATGCGTCGATGTCTTGGTCGTCACTGACCATTTTTCGAAATTGGCGCACGCATTTCCATGCAAGAATCAGTCGGCTAAACAAGTCGCCCGCCGATTGTGGAATGACTTTTTCTGCGTGTATGGCTTCCCAAAACGCATCCACTCAGACCAAGGTGCAAATTTCGAGAGCAGTCTCATGAAAGAGCTTTTGACGCTGTCTGGGGTCCAGAAATCGCACACGACGCCATACCATCCTATGGGGGAATGGCATTACAGAACGGTTCAACAGGACTCTGGGGAACATGATCCGTGCTTTGCCCCCGCAGTCAAAAGCAAGATGGCCACAGATGTTGCAAATGCTGACTTTTTGCTACAACTGCACAGAACATGAGACTACAGGATTTGCGCCCTTCTACCTCATGTTTGGGAGAGTCCCACGCTTGCCAGTCGATATCGTTTTCCAGCATGTGCTCGAAGGTACACCTGTCGTTGACCACCATGAGTTTATTGCAGCTTTGAGGCGGGATTTAGCTGAGGCATCGCGTATTGCTCTCCAGAACAGTAGGACAGCTCAGGCCCGTCAGGCAGAAAACTACAATCGTAAGGCTAAGGGCGCGGCCCTCGTCGTGGGTGATCAGGTTTTACTCGCAAATCGAGGAGAGAGAGGGAAGCGGAAGGTTGCGGACAAATGGGTTTCGACGGTGTTTGAAGTTATTTCCGTGAGACCGGGCGTAAATGTCTATTCCATCAAAGACCCTGACACTCAGAAAGTCAAACGGTACATAGAAATCTTCTACTCCCTGTCAGTTTCCTTTCGTCGAATGTAGAGAGCCCATGTGCGTCTAATTGCTCCTCATTAGCGAACGACGAACCAGAAATTCCTGTTGAGACACAGGACAGTGAGACTAGGACGATTAATTGGCTTTTGAACACTGAAAATGGTTCTTACCAGAGTGTAGAAGTGAGTCTAGTCGACGAAGATACCGTGTCTGATCCATTTGCTGAGTCTGATGTGGATTCTGTGGCGTTGAGTCCGTGTGATGGCGCTTCTGTCCGTGCTGAATCTGATGGCGCGCTCTCTCAATTGCCAATTAGTGTGGGCGACCACACTACACCTGAGAACCAATCGGAACTAGCCTCCGCAGACGTAGTGACGTGTGACGCAGTAGCTGATGCGCAACTGTTACCTGTGCGTACCAGAGCAGGCAGATTGGTTAACCCCCCCACTCGGTTAATTTGTGAAATGAATGAACAAAACGTAGAGTTAGGGGGACCCTCAATGCCTGTGAGATTCGTTATCTCTTTTGTAAATAGTATGTTCACGCAAGGGAAGGCTTACCAGCTCCCATTAGTTTTGTGTTAGGGAGGTTTTGTGACTCCCATTGAGAGGAAGAGGTGTATAATTTTTTCATGAGTATCACTGCAGTACGAGGGGTGTAAACGGCACTCTTCATACCCGCGTGGAGTAGGGCTCTACTCCGTGCGATCCTTTGGGATGGATTATTCCGGTTTTGGGGGTTACTCTTGTATATATATTTTTTTCTTCTCCTCTTTCTGTATTTTTGGTTATGCATCCCCGATTACTCAGGATTTTGGGGGGGTGTATGTAATGGTGTTATTATAGACGGGTTAAAATCCTGGTAATGGGTTTTGAGCGCCACGGTGGGGCAGGGTGTGGGAGTGCCCCGAGTAAGTGTTACTCGGGGCTGTGTATATATTGTCCCACCTTTTTGGTTATATATTTGTTTTATGTACCTGGTTGAATGGCGTTAGTTGTCTTGTGTATTTTATTTTGTTGGTCCAACGTTGAGAACATCCGGTCTGGGAGTATATAGGGATGGCTCCTCCTCTTCCTCCCTCTCTGATATCTGTGTCTTGAGACGAGGTGAGCGGGTTTAGGGCATCGTTAGCCATCACATTGTTAAAATGCATATCATAAGCTTTTAACTTGTCTTTTATGTTGTTTATATTGTTTTATCATTAGTCATGTCTATATTTGTCACTTACGTGTTTCTGTTTTTGTTTTATGTCCAAAGACCACGTTGGGTCAACCCCACATGTTAGTGGGCTAACGCCGCTTTTGTTTCTGCTCGCCAGGTATGTTTTATGTATATATGTGTTTATATTCTCTCTGATATCTGTGTCTTGAGACGAGACCACGTTAGGTCAACCCCACATGTTAGTGGGCTAATGCCGCTTTTGTTTCTGCTCGCCAGAATAAATGGGCTTGGAGCGTTGCTCCCCCCAACTACAGCCTGGGTCTCTCTGAGTATATCAGAGCACAGCAAACACAACGCAGAGCCATACAGCATAGGTCACACGAGTACGACAAGCAAACCTACTTGGTAGCTTCTGATTATTATTCTCGTTACCTTGAGATTCTTAACTTACCAACAGCCACAACCATGCAGGTTATAGGCAAGCTAGCGGCCACTTTTGCTAGATTTGGGGTTCCAGAGGAGCTTATTAGTGATAATGGGCCTCAGTTTTCCTCAGAAGAGTTCAGAAGGTTTAGCAGAGAGTTTGATTTCATCCACACCACCTCCAGTCCGCATTACGCTCAAGTAACGGACATGCAGAAAGGGCAGTGCAGATAGCAAAAGGGATCCTTAAGCAGGAAAACCCCTTCCTGGCTCTTATGGTTTATAGGAGCACTCCTACCACTTCTACAGGCTTCAGCCCAGCGGAGCTGCTGATGGGCCGCAAGATCAGAACCACGCTGCCCACCCTGTCCGCTAACCTGGATCCGAGCTGGCCAGACAGGAAGGAGATGCGCTCTGCGGATGCTGCGGCTAAGCTGAACAAGCATTCTACTACAACCGCAGGAATGGTGTTCGACACTTACCACCACTGGACTCTGGGGAAGGGGTCCTGATGAAGCTGGACAATGAGAAACAATGGACTACACAAGGGACGGTACAAGGTAACTGTTCTACCCCCAGGTCATATGTTGTGGTAACGCCTGAGGGAGGTTGTTACAGACGTAACCGCCGTCACCTATTGCGAGTGCCCGATGCTTCTAAGAATCCAACCCCAGCGGGTCACCAGATGATCCTCTGCCCGTGAGCAGCGATGTCGGCAGTAAGAGTGTCACGGCATTAACACCAAAGACAGGGACGGTTACAGTCACTCGTTCAGGCCGAGTGAGTAAGTCGTCGCCTAAGTTAGACCTATAGTCATTTTGGAAGAAACGTTCATATGGTATGTTCGGGGGAAAAAAGAGAAAAGAAATGTTTGTGGTAACTAAAAAAAAAAACATGTTAAAGCATTACTGTGTATGATTTTCGTGACTGTTGTCTACACTGGAGTTATGTGTTTACAGCGACTGGGTGGAAAGACCATTAAAATAATATGGACATTACTTTCTCAAAAAGAGGGGGAGATGTAATGAATGGTGTTATTTCCCACACTATGTGGTCCGTGAATGCACCATATACCAACGCGAGATGTACTGGGGGATCTCTGAAACAGTTCTATTATTCGAGCATGTACAATAAACGACCAGCTCTTGTTCAGTACGTGTGGTGGCATTTATTTATGTCAAGACGACATTACAATAGCTTGACTTATTATGTGAAAGAAAATTTGGGTTTACAGTGTAATGGGTGCAGTAAAAATAGGCTAGATGAGCTACGTCCGATTAAATTTTAATCCATTTTAATCCATTCTTAATCCAGTTTAATTACATTTAAAGCCTTTATAGCTGTGGGCTGAGCTGGAACTTTAGTGCGCTGATGAAGGCTTTTGGATGAAGAGGTGAAACGTTCGACACTTCAACTACAGAGTACAGAAGATGACTCAAGAACCTTCATTGCAGATGGACTAGTCCTGTACGACTGAGAGCCTACACAGACATTTAATCACTTAACCCACCTGAACCGAGCACATGTTCTCCAGTTAGGCTTTACCCAAATCTAAAAGCTATATAAAAACAAAAAAGCATCAAAATAGTAACAAAACAAGGATGAAAACGCAACAAAAAAGTAACAAACACGCGATAAAAGGCAACGTAAAAAGTAGTTAAAAAGCAACAAAAAGCAGGTTTTCGCAGGTTTTCGCTTTCAAATGAGGCATTACACGGTTGCTCTCCAGTCCAGAAGCTTTTAGATTTGGGTAAAGCCGAACTGGAGAAAATGCACTAGGTTCAGGCGGGGGTTAAGGGGTTAAGTCAATGGGAAATTAATGAGTCAAACTGCTATGGAATGTTACCTTCTTTTATGTCACTTCCTGTCAGCAGCTTAAAAATTCAAATAATAATAACTTTTCTGCCCAACATTTCTTCATTAAAATTGCTGCTTCACTGAAAAAATGATAACTATGCAACTGATGAACTTGAAATTGATGTAATCCATCTAAATAAGTCATATTTTCAAGAGCATTAAAATCTGTCATATGCACTTTAATCTTCGTCAATTAATTTCATTACTTTTATCGCCCCTTAGAAGCCCTGTAATGATTTAATATCAGCGGATTAATGATTAGTTTTTGATTCTCTTTTTTATTTGTTTGGTTAATGGCGGAACGTCCTTCTTCCATTTTTTCTCGCTGCTGCGGTCGTTGCCACGGTAACCAGGGCTCCTTCCCGCCGCGCCGCAGTGACACGAGCGCAGTGACGACGAGCGACACGGAGGAGAAGGAGACAAGATGGAGCCCGCGATTTCTCCAAAATAAACAGCGATAACACCGTCCGCATCTCCGCCAGAGCCTCCCCGGGGCAGCGCACCCTCCGCTCGCAGAGACACACGGAGGAGGGCGGTCAGAGGATGGAGCTGCTCCCCGTGTGTCCTCTCTCCGTGTGTCCTGACCTCCCGGGAGCTCCTCCGCCGTCTGCCCTCCAACCTCGCCTCTGTGAGCGGACCGTTAGCGCCGAGTGAAGCCGCTGTACAGAGCCGTGAGCCCGGGCAGCGCCGTGTCTCTGTCCGCTCCTCCACAGGCCGCCATTACCGCCGCGAACAGGTGATTCACCCCCGGCTTCAGTCATGTCTGTGTCTCTGTTTTTTCTGCTCTCTTTCTTTTTTTATTCAGTTTGACTCTTAAGTCTTTATTCCATCAGGCTAAACATTAAGAACTAATTTTTATTTACAATTTTGGACCTGGAATTGCACTTAAATGTGGGACATGGAGGAAGTGGAAGTGGAGGCTACAGGTCATTCAAATCATTCAGAATGAGTGAAAAATGTTAAAAATGTCGCAGAGAGTGATTCAGCTTCAGTACAATATAGCTAAAACTGTAACTAACTAAAACCAAATGTAATTTAGTTTAAGTCTGGATTTAGTCCAATATTTCTTTTAGTTTTAATATAAACTTAGTTCACTGAATCTAACCACACCTGTCCTGATGCTGATTATTCAGGTCAAATGTTGGGAACATGAGTCAAACATGGAAACACCGTTATTTGGTGAAATTATATCAAAGTAACGATGATTAAACGTGAAATGATGTCAATTTAACCAATTCTTCTTAGTGTTTGCCTAAATGTTAATATCCTTTAGCTACTTCCAATGTCTCTTATACAAACATATGTAAGGATATAGGGTGCTAGTGTACATGTTTGTTTAGCACATGGACAAAGCAGTGGATTTAAACATGTTTTTAGTCCCTTCTTTCACTTTGACTTCAGTTTTTAGTTGTCGACCCAAACATCTGCAGGTTTTAGTCCCAGTTTTCGTCTCGTTAACGACTTTTACGTCAAACATACTATTAATAATATGAATAAGAAATACTTAAGTCCCTGGTCTTGTTTCTGTGCAGCGGTTTATTTTAAGCTTCTAATGTTTTATTCAGTGAGTCTGGAGCAGGATTTATCTTTTCACTGGCTCCTGTTCAAAGTAAGTATTAAAGCTGCTGTTGTACATGTGTTAGGAAGTTATAGATGAGTTTCGCATAGGCCTTTTTCAATACCAGAACTTAAATGATACTTTCTGCGATACCGATTGTCGTCTATAGAACCAGTAAACAATAATGTGTGAAAGATCTGCACATTTACAACATCGGGTTCATCTCCAATATCAAGAAATTCCAATGTCAAGAAATGTGGAGAAAAAATGGGTGAAAATTGGGAAAATATTTGTAATGCAAAAATGAGGGAAATAATTGGGAAAAGGAGAAAAAATTGGGGAAATGGAGCAAACATTGGACAAAAAAACCCAAATAAATAAGAAATGGAGGGAAAAATCATTTATTTGAGCTGAAACCAAGTTACTTCCTTTAATCCTCAAAACCCTAAAGATAATTTTTTTCCGGTTCCCGTTCACTTTTTTGTGACTTTCTTGAGGCTTTTTCGTCACTTTTTAGTTGTGTTTTTGTTGCGTTTTTGTCACTTTTTGTGTTGTTGCTTTTCTGGCCCTTTTTTGTTGCGTTTTGATCCTCGCTTTTGTTGCTATTTTGACGCTTTTTCCAGACATTTTTAGATTTGGGTAATGCCAAACTGCAGAAAATGTGTTCTGTTCAGGTGGGGGTTAAGAGGTTAATCTACAGCCTAAACCCTGTGGGTCGTGCTGTACACGGAATAATGGAAATGTTTAATGTTTAAAGAATGAAATTACAAAATAAACTACGACTAAAAAACTCTTCTTTAAACTGATACATTTCATGTTTTTTTAGAAACGTTTTCAATGTTTTAAACTCAAGGAATCTGCAGCTGAAGGAGGAGAAACAGCCTGGTCCAGATGACTGCTTTTTAAACCCTGATGGACTCCGCCCCCAGAGCCCTGGTAATGACCACCTGTGACAACACGATGGCACAGTGGTTAACCTTGTACTTCACAGTTTGTTTGTTTTTTCAGGTGAGACGGTAAGACCCGTCCCCTGTGACCTGGTCTCGGCCAATAGGATGAAAGAACCAGAGGAGACGGAAAGCCAGGTGAGCAGCCCTTCCCCTATTTAATCCCATTAAAGTGCATATGACAGGTTATCAAGTTTTTATAATTCTTCATGATTTGGTGGGATAATACCTGTGTTAAGGAAAATATCACAGTTTTACACCCATAAAATATCAGCTTGTGGAGAAAGTATGATTAAAAAGTCAAAACTGTGGTTAATATAACAGGGAAATGTCCTTAGCAACAGTAGAACGCTTTTCAGTGCTGACGTAGAAGAAGGTAGGTGCAATAAAAATACAGCAGATGGCGCTCTTTTTTGTTTTTTGTCTTTTTTCTTATATTCTTGATCAGATTTTATAATTAGCTATATTTATATTAAACTGCATTGGTAATTTACTTCAATAAATGTAAGTTATTGTGTGTGTGGAGTCAGCCATTTGTTAAATGCACTTCAGAATCAGAATCAGTTTTATTGCCATGGTTTGAGAACAGGTTCACAAACTAGGAATTTTTCTCGGTGCAAACGTGCGACATAGAACATATAACACAGAGTTAAGATAAAAATAAGCTAAAAAACTTTAAAACTATAAGGCTATAATGCTATAGGGGCATGTGTGAAAAATATTAAATAAATAAGATAAAATAAAGTGACATATGACATATAAGACAACAACAATTTGACATTGAACGACAGCGGGATTGTATTTACAGATGTGTAGGCATATAAAGTGATAAAGTGATATAAAGTGATAAGTGATGGCAGCGTGTCCAAGTGTGGCACACCACACAGTGCAAGTGCAGATTACATTCACAAGTCTGTAACTAAGTTATTAGGCCCGAGCGCCATCAGGGCTGGCGAAGGGGCTCTTGTAATCGTATAGAGTGCGCGGAGCGCACAAAACGAGCGCAAAGCGCTCGCCTCCTCTCAAACATGCACTAACGCACTCCTCTCCTCGTGCACGTTCCGTGCACGTGCACATGTATCAGAAAACGAACATTGTAATTGGATGGTGCGCGGAGCGAAGCGGAGCGCACTCCCCCAAAGTGCGAACAAAACGCACAAAACGAGCACGAAGCGCTCCCCTCCTCTCAAACACTCACTAACACACTCCTCTTGTCGTGCACGTCCCGTGCACATACATATATAATGCAAAAATCAACATTGTAATTGTACAGAGCCCATAAAAGTCAATGGGCGACTGAGAGCCCTGGGTCACTGACGGGCACTTTGTGCCCGTCAGTGACCCAGGACCTCTACCATGAGGTAGGAATGTGCGAGCGCTTTCCGAAAATATATAGTTTATGGTACCCGCGTAAGCGGGAACATTGTTTTCGTATGGGAATATTATTCTTTCTTTCTTCTTTTTCTTTCTTTCTTTCTTTCTTTCTTTCTTTCTTTCTTTCTTTCTTTCTTTCTTTCTTTCTTTCGCACCGTCGCAATTTTCACCCAGTGAACATCGACGAAAAGTCACAGATTTTGGCCCAAAATTCAAACCCGATCCGACGCAACTTTTGACTATTTCCAAATTTTGAATGTCAAAATAGTGGCGCGACAGCGCGACCTCCGTTTTTTTTAACATTGCGAGATAGGACTTGGCCAAAAATGAAGTTTGTCGTAGAATCATAAAAATCGGTACAGACGTGCATCATGACAAGTTGAGCAAAAAATATTATTACGGCAACGCCGTCCGCCATATTGGGTGTCGGCCATTTTGGATGACAGCCAGCGAAGCGGGAATCCGCCTTTATTTTTCACTTTGTACAAAATCTATCTCCTCCTAGAGCGTTTATCGGAATGACCTAATTTTGGGTGGAAAATAATCTTGAGAAGTAGAACTTTAAAAGTTATCCAAATTATTTTTCTAAGCAAACTCTACGAAGTATTTTGAGATTTTTCGCAAACACAAAATGGCTCCCATTCGCACATATGAAGCCAGATTTCGCTCATTTTGTTATCAGTTGTTAAAGTCACAGTCCTAAACACTTTCATTTGGCAAAATTCAAATTGGGCGTGATAGCGCCCCCTATAGGAATTATATGGAGAGTACAAATTTTAGTTTTACGAAAATTAAAATAATTTGGCACAAAATTCTATTTGGTCGTTCCGATCAGAAAAGTCAATCACACCCATGCCATATTTTTCACGGTGTTGCCGTAGCGATGACCAGAACGTCCCATTTTATTCTGATGGAAAAATGTTAAACTCCATAATTCGGCGAGAAGTGAGGAACCAAAGGTTATCCAAAGTACTTGGATAACCTTTGTGGATGTTCTGCGGCGCAGCCGCAACCCTAAGTAAAATGTAAAAATATGCTTCAGTTTGCAGATATAGTGTGATACAAATTCATACTAATTTTTCTCTGTATAATGTCAAAATTGAGCGCGGAGTGCGCGTTAGCGCATTCCAAAAATCTTAAAACTAAGACCCTTGGGAAAAAGTTAAAAAAAAACATAAAGGCAGTAGCAATACCATAATTTTAGATTGAGGGAGACAAAAGGGCGCGAAGCGCCCCCTTGCTTTAGGCAGAGCGGTCGGCGAGGGCCGATAATCGCCGCTTGCGGCTATATTTGGGTCTTGTTATTGTTCATGAGTCTGATGGTGGAGGGGAAAAACTGTTCAAGTGGCGGGATTTATGGGTCTGGATAGACCATAGCCTCCTGCCTGAGGGGAGAGGGGTGAATAGTCCGTGTCCAGGGTGAAGAAGGGTCAGCTGTGATCCGACCCACACGCCTCCGGGTCCTGGAGGTGAACAGGTCCTGGAGAGATGGGCGCTCACAGCCAATCACCTTCTCTGCAGCACGCACAATGCGCTGCAATCGATGCTTGTCCCGGTCTGTTGCGCCGGGATACCACACGGTGATGGAGGAGGTGAGGATGGACCACACGGTGATGGAGGAGGTGAGGATGGACTCGATGATGGCCGTGTAGAACTGCACCAGCATCTTGGTCGGCAGCTTAAGTTTCCTCAGCTGCCGCAGGAAGAACATCCTCTGCTGGGCCTTCTTGATGAGGGAGCAGATGGTCGGCTCCCATCTGAGGTCCTGGGTGATGGTGGTGCCCAGGAAACGGAAGGAGTCCACGATGGAGATGGGGGTGGGAGAGTCTGACAGGGCAAGGGGGGACGGTGGTGCTGTGTCTTTCCTGAAGTCCACGATCATCTCCACTGTCTTCTGGGCGTTCAGCTCCAGGTTGTTGTGGCTGCACCAGGACGTCAGCCGGTCCACCTCTCTCCTGTAGGCAGACTCATCACCGTCTGAGATGAGCCCGATGAGGTGGTGTCGTCCGCAAACTTGATCAGTTTAACGGACTGGTGACTGGAGGTGCAGCAGTTTGTGTACAGGGAGAAGAGCCAGGGGGAAAAGTACACAGCCCTGAGGAGTTCCCGTGTTTGTGGTCCGAGTGTCCGAGACGATCTTCCCCAGCCGTATGTGCTGTCTCCGGTCCGTCAGGAAGTCAGTGATCCACCTGCAGAGGGAGTCAGGCACGTTGAGCTGGTAGAGCTTGTCTCGTAGAAGTCCAGGGAGGATGGTGTTGAAGGCAGAGCTGAAGTCCACAAACAGGATCCTGGAGAGTCCAGATGCTCCATGATGAAGTGGAGGGCCAGATTGACTCCGTCGTCCACAGACCTGTTGGCTCTGTAGGCAAACTGCAGTGGGTACAGGAGGGGGCGGTGATGTCCTTGAGGTGGGGCAGGACCAAGCGCTCAAAAGACTTCATGACCACAGACGTCAGCGCCACCGGCCTGTAGTCATTAAGTCCTGTGATCCGTGTTTTTTGGGGACAGGAACGATGGTGGATGTTTTGAAGCAGGACGGCACGTGGCATGTCTCCAGGGAGGTGTTGAAAATGTCTGTAAAGACGGGAGCCAGCTGATCCGCGCAGTGTCTCAGGGTGGAGGGGAGACACCATCCGGCCCGGCGGCCTTCCGCGGGTTCAGTTTCAGGAACTGCCGGCGCACTTCCTCCTCTTGGATGGAGAGAGCAGGGGGGGAGGGAGGGTCTGTGGAGGCCTTTGATAAAGTGCTGGGGTCATTGATGGTGGTGGTGGAGGTGGGGGACAGAGGTGGCTGGGTTCTCTGGAGAGTGAGGAGCTGATGGGCACTCATGGTGGCAGTAGTGTGTGTTCAGACCTTGGGCGAGGGACAGGTCGTTCAGAGCCCGGGGGCCTTGGGCTTATAGTTTGTGATGGCCTTGAGACCCCTCCACACTGCTCCCGGGTCGTTTGAGGAGAATTGCTGTTGGAGACGGGCTGAATATACAGATTTAGCACTTCCCTCCTAAAGTGGTATTTTGCCTGTCTGTATCAGTCTTTGTCTCCATTCTGGTGCAGTTTTCTTCAGCTAAGGTGTAGCTCCTTTTATTTTATATTATTTATACAATTCTTTGCAGTCATTAAAAGTTTGCTTATTTAGAAATGCAGCTTATTTAGTTTCTTTTTACTATATTATAAGAAGTTGGTTTCCCGCAGGAAATAAGCTCCCCCTTCTCCCGCCTGCATCAAAACAAAAACAGCCACCATGCTGACAGGACACATGTGCATCGGCATTTGAGGATCAGCGGAATTACAGGAGTTTATCTGTGCACACAAGGACTTTATTTTGCCCGTAGGACGATTACGCTTTTCCATATCCATACCAGGATGGATATTTTAGCTGCGTGTGGAGAAGTGGCTGGCCTACGCAGTGGCTAAGGAGTCGATGTTTTCCAAAACTTGGACATTATTTATGGGATACTTTGAGGACTGAAGGCTTTCACACAATGGAAAAGCGATGTCTGCGTTTGGTGAGTACTGTAACTTTTTGTTTTTCTGCATGTTTAGTGAATCAACAGTTAGCTACTGCTGCTTAGCTTCTTAGGGCTGGTGTTCACTGTGCGATTTACCTTTGTCTAAGATGTTTAGATGTCACTTTGCACAACATGGGGTTTGTAAAATCGTGAGCTGCTCTGTCTACAGTGTGCATTGGTTCAAGGAGAGAATTGTGGCTAAGACCAATGTTTATCAATAGGTAGCGTTCACGTGACATCACAACATACTAAATAACCTATAGTTTAAATTGAGGTGGAGGGCAACTGAAAATTCTATGGCGGTAACCATAGTAACACTCAAAATGCAGATTTCTAGTCTTAAATCATTGGTAATATCTCTGTAATTCCTGGGCCAATTCACATGAAACAAAAGCTGTCACAAAGTTCAGTCATATCTTCCAGCTCATATGAACATATTTTTAATTATTTCCTCACAAAGACGTCCAAAAGTGGAGACAATGTTCAAAAATATGTGCTTGATGTTGGCCAGTAGAAAGGACATTCAGCCACAAAATTCACATGTCAGGTTTGTGAATCCAATCACCATCACATGATGATCAGAGAAAACATTTGGAAATTTCTTTCAAAAACTGTTTCTCTCCCATAGAGTTATATTGGCACCTGCCCTCCAACTGAAATAGAATAAGCCCAATGCCCATCTCGGCTCGCCCGTTGCATTATGGGTAATGGAATGTCTTTGGCTACCAAACAATAATGATAGTTAGCGTAAAGCAATGAAGAAAGCTCTGATTTGGAGCGTTTTAACCGCTGGAAAGTTGATGATTTAAAGCGTTTTTGTCGTCGCCATGGAGCCTGTTACAATATTACCTTAAAGTCTATTTTTACAACGGAGCTGCGTACGGAGATAGTCAGAAACGAAACTGCCATTCATACGAAGAGATGCTTCAAAAGTGACGACCAGTCCTTGTTCATATAGTTGGAATAACTATGGAATAAATATGTCAGAAAAACATTTCTGACCCTTGAAGCGACTGTTGGACAAAGTCCAGGCTCTGAAACTGTGGCCTCATGTCGCCGATATTCACAACATTTAACTGAAATGAGAAATACATAGAATCCCTCTTTTTTTTGTCAATAGGAGGTGGACAGTAGACGAAATCTTTTCTTAATTGTGACCAGAGAGATCCACATACACACATAGGCTATGCCATCTAAATGTACTTTATTTTTATTTTTTTACGAGTGATCTGATGGTACAACTTAGCTAATCGGTCGCTAATTTGACAGACGGAAATTTACCCACTATATTTAACATCAACACCATTTGGAACTTTTCCTGTGATTACAAGACGAATTCAAATGATTTAAAAAGTGAGGGTGTCTGTGTCGGGCTGAGCCCAGGTCCTGTCGTTCCCCTGTCCGCTATGGTCCGCTCCTGCTTACGGAGCCGCCGCCCTGACTTTTCCCTCGCTTTCAAGATATTGACAACTTACATATTTGCAAGAAATGTCACTTGAGACTTATAGTCTGTAAACCAATGCCCGTATGCCTTATAGTTCACGGTTATGGCTCAATATACTTCAGTGTTCACGCTCCGCTACCTGAACTCGCTCACACATTTCAATGGCGGAGTGGTTTGTTTGGTAGCCGAAATTAGGAGCCTGATTGACTCACGCATGCGCAGTCGAGATGGGCATTGGGCTTATTCTGTAACGTGACCGCAACCTATATCAGGCTACAGTGTGTGGCTGCATGCTAACGGATGCTAGCGGTGTTTTTATTTCCAGAGTCAAATCCTGCTGTTTATGGCAGGGTCACGGTACAGATCCACGTGTGATTTCATTCTGCAGACTTGATCTGATGGATCGGTTTGTGTTTGTGAGCCTTTGTTCTGCGTTTGTAAGCCGTGAAGATGTCGTCTCCTGGTGTTAGCTTTGGCTACTGTGTGCTACAGTGTAGAGGCCAAGTTTATCATCAGCAACTGTCATTTTACATCTCTACCGTGAGCGAATTGCTCTCCCGTTAATGCGAAGCACAACATAAAAGTGGTGTGACGTAAACAAACTAATCCTGAATGAATCTGCTAGCAGCCGGCAGGGCTAGTTAGCTTTAGCCTGCTAGCTTCTTTGCGTTATCAGAGCTGATCTACATTCATTGTGTAATGGTGTCAATATAGACAGGTTAAATTCTGGTAAAAAGGGTTTGAGCGCCACTGCGTGGCGCAGCGTGAGACTGCACGCGGAGTATTGCAACAGCTGGGACTGTGTGTACGTTGTCCCTAATTGTTGTTTTATTGTGGTAGTTTGTGTACCTGGCAGAGTGTGTGTTAGTTGGTGTTTGTAGTACTTTATTTTGATGTCCGTCCAACGTTGGTACGTCCGGGTTTGTGGGTATAAATAGTAGACTCCGCCTCTTCCTCTTTCTCTGACTCCTGCAATGCTGAGAGAGCGGTAAGCGGAGTGTTATATCTATAGCCATCATCTATTAAAACTCACTTGTATGAAGTTTTATGTTGTCCTTCACGTTAATATATTGTTTTATCGTTGTATATGTCATCATTTGTTACTTATGTGTTTTCTGGGTTTTGTGTGTCTTTAGACCACGTTGGGTCGGCAAGCGTGTACTTTGGCTAACGCCGCTTTGTTTCTGCTCGCCAGGTATGTTTTATGTATATATGTGTTTATATTCTCTCTGATTCCTGCAATGCTGAGAGAGCGACCACGTTGGGTCGGCAAGCGTGTACTTTGGCTAACGCCGCTTTTGTTTCTGCTCGCCAGAATAAATGGGATCCGAGCGTTGCTCTACCCCCCCACTTCAGCATAAGTCTCTCTCTATGAACCAGAGCACCACAGCATATACACAACGCAGAGCGATACAGCATAGGTCACATTGGTGCCGTGACTCCGTTCGAACCGGACCAGACGTTGCTGGGTCCTCGGGTTCTTGTAATTGGGCTACAGGACGGTCTTCCTGTGCCATCGCCGCCTCGCCGCTGGGAGCCGCCATCGCCATACGAGGGGCTGTTCGCGCTCAGACCACCGGGGCCGGAAACTACATCGTCGACGTCAGCGACTTCTTCACGCCGCTGAGATGGACTCGGAGGAGCTGCACACGCCTGCCATGGCCGGCAGGGGGCGCGGAGCTTTGGTGTCTACTCTCCCGTTTCCTTTAAGTGATGTGGGTGTTAATGTAGCTCGGGGCAGAGCTGTGCCTCGTAATATGAATAACGTGAGTTTTGGTCTGCCTAAGTGCAGTACGGGACATGTATCTGATGATGACACTGTGGGGGAATGAACCAGATGGGTGAAATGATGCAACAGATGGGTCACATGTTAGCTGATAATATTGTGTCTAGGTTGAACACGTCTGGCTCTTCTGCCGAGTCTCCCAGGGCTCCTGATTCGCCTCCACAGGGCAATGATTCCATGTATAGTCGTAGTTTGAACCTTTCAAATGTCACATTTATTGAAAAGCGTGCCAAAGAGCCACCGGTGTTTAGAGGGGATGGTTCAGATGTGTTGGCCATCGATGAATGGGAAGATTTGATGAAGGTTTATCTCCGCAAAAGTAATGTCCCCGTTGAATGCAGGACGGAGGAAATCCTTATCTATTTAAAGGGCAAAGCTAGAAATGTCGTGAAGCTGGGTATTAAAAATGGGGGTCTGAATTCCACGCAGGGGCCCGATGCTATTTACGGTCTTTTACGTAAACATTTTGGCGCTGGGCTGTGCTCCTCGGTCCCACTCGCTGAGTTTTACTCCATTCGCCCCACGGTTAATGAGGATCCGTATGATTTTTGGTTACGGTTAAACAATGCTGCGGACACTGCCATTAGCTGCTTCGCGGGGCTGGGGAAATTCTCCGATATTCCTGGGGAGGATGTCACCCGGTTATTCATAAGACACTGCCCGAACAAAGAGCTTTCTTACACATTCCGGTCTAAGACTGTAGATAAGTGGTCGGCTCGCGATGTCCAGGAGGTGCTGGACGAGTACCATTTAGAAAATAGCTCTAGAAGAGCCGGTGTAATGAATACGGTTGCTGTGAATAAAGGTGACATTGCCGCTGATGTACTTCCCACTGCTAACGTATCTGACCACTCAGTGCTTGAGAAGCTAGCCGCCATGTTGGAAAGGGTTTTGTCGCAAACTCAAGATGGCGTCCAGATTGCCCAGAAACCGCGTCGAGACACACAGTATCCCAAATAGACGGTTTAAACAGCATGCCGTGTGCGGTCTGTAGAGATGTGTCCCACACCACGTACATGCATTGTTGGAAGCATAAACTGTGTTTTCGGTGCCACGCGCAGGGCCACTCCAGCCATGCTTGTTCCCGGGCGTTAACACTTCTTCCTCCGGGCCTCAAGGGAAACTAGTCAGTCTGCGTGTAGGAGAGGACAGCGTAGATGGGGATTCTTCACCTCCCACAATGGACAGTGCGGTACATCTTGGTTCCGGGCGTGCAGCTTACAGCGACAAAGTGCCGCTGGGCAAGACACCAGTTGTACAGGTATTACAAAGACTTTCAGAAACCGACTTGTTATTTCACACGGACGTTATCATGGACAACGGTTACGTTATCAAGGCTTTAGTGGACAGTGGATCTATGGCGTGCACTATTAGCGAAGAGACTGATTCAATACTGAAGAGGGATTATCCGGAGATTGACAGGAAGCGAGCGGATGAGTATGTCATTGTGGGCTGCGGAGGTCAACCGGTAATGCCACTGCTCTGTACGACCTCTCTGTTCTAGTGTACGGTATCAAAGTCATTGTCCCAGTCCTGGTAGTACCAGGCCAGTCCGACAGCATGATCTTGGGGAGCAACGTCTTGAAATGGCTCATGATGCGGATCGAAAATGGAGCAATAGACTCGAGTAAAATGGGCGCTTTTGGCAAGGAGCTACCCAAGCTGCTGTCGCTATTGTCCCATACAGTGCACTGTACGGACACCTCGCCTTTGGATTTTGGGACTGCGAAATTAAAGAGAAGTGTCACGTTGCAACCTTTGACTGAACATTTGGTGTGGGCTAAATTGCCGTCTGTAGACGCTTCGGCGGTGGGGAGCTCGGTCATCGTAGAACCCACTCGATCTAAAACGAGACCAGCGCAGATTTTGGTGGGGAGAGTTGTCACCACTCTATATGGAGATGGGTGGGTTCCCGTTAAAATAGTTAACCCTACGGAGAAAGCACTCACCCTGAAGAAAAATGCCAAACTAGTGGATGTTTCGCCTAGTTTGTCAATACAAGATCTACCGGAGCCACAACGAGTTCAGTCAAATACCCAGCGCACGACGGAGACTCCAGTTTTGAAAACTGAGAACGTGATAAACAAGACCCTCATCGACATGGGACTCTCGGAAGTTGATATCACGTCTTGTGAAGTGTCCTTGGAGTGGAAAACAAGCTACTCAACCTGGTCGAACGATACGACTCCACATTCTCTAGGCACAAGATGGATTGTGGAGAGGCGAAAGACTTTGTACACAGGATACGGTTGATGGATGACAAGCCGTTCAGACTTCCATACCGGCGTGTCCCTCCTTGCCATTATGAAAAACTGAGGACAGCTTTGAACGAGATGGAGGAAGTCGGGATCATCAAGAAGTCCCAGAGCGAGTATGCGTCTCCTCTAGTTCTCGTCGTGAAACCCAATGGTGATTTACGCATCTGTAATGACTTTCGGTGGCTTAATGCGAGAACTATTAAAGATGCACACCCCATGCCCCACCAGACTGATGCGCTCGCGGCGCTTGGGGGCAATGTGTTCTTCTCCACCATGGATCTCACCTCGGGGTTTTACAACGTCCCGCTACACGAGGATGACATACGGTACACCGCCTTCTCCTCCCCGTTCGGGCTGCACGAGTATAACAGGATGCCTCAAGGACTGACCAACAGCCCGCGACGTTCATGCGCATGATGATGTCGATCTTCGGTGACAAAAACTTTACCAGCCTGTTGTGTTACCTGGACGATTTGATGGTGTTTGCGCCGTCCGAACAGATTGCGCTAGAGCGTTTGGAGATGGTATTTTCGCGGTTAGCTGCAAACAATCTTAAGCTTTCCCCAAGAAATGTCATTTCCTCCGGCGTTCTGTAAAGTTTTTGGGCCACATCGTCTGCGAAGAAGGCATGAAAACTGACCCCAGTAAAGTTCAGGCCATTGGGGATATTAGGGAGACGGACCTCATGGAGGCAGACGGTAAAACCCCCTGCGCTAAAAAGATTAGGTCCTTTTTAGGCATGGCCTTGTATTACCACCACTTTATTGAAGGTTGTTCAGCCAAGGCTAGGCCCCTGTTTAGTCTCGTGTCAGAACCCTCCACTTCCAAGAAAAAGGGTAGACCTCCCAAGCCTAAGTTCAAGAAAGGTTTAGTGAGATTGACCCCCACTGACTGGACTGACGACTGTAGGGAAGCTTTCGAGACCCTCAAACATGATTTGATACACAGTGTGACGTTGGCTCATCCAGATTTCGATGCCCCTTTTATCCTAGCTGTTGATGCTTCTTTCGACGGATAGGCGCTGTTCTTTCGCAATTGCCAACTGGTAGTAAGATCGCCAGACCTGTGGCTTTTGCCAGTAAAACTTTGTCTCAAGCCCAGTTGAATTATCCAGCTCACCGCCTGGAGTTTTTAGCTCTTAAGTGGGCTGTATGCGAAAATTTGGCCTTTGGTTAAAGGGACGGACCTTGTCTGTTTGGACTGACAATAATCCACTGACGTATATATTGACTAAGCCCAAACTTGACGCTTGCGAACAGAGGTGGGTGGCGAAGTTAGCGGCGTATAGCTTCGATCTTAACTATGTCCCGGGCCCTAAGAACGTAGTTGCTGACGCGCTTAGTAGGGAGCCTTTTGTTAAGTCCTGCGTGGCCCACCGTCTGGTGTCTGAACCGTAGTCTCATCTGCTCGCCCAAGTTAGTGAGTTAGCGGACCAGAGAGTCCAAGACGCGTTTCGGTGCACGAACAACTGCCAACGCGTAGATGAGTCTGGGGATTTCGCCAATTCGCTTTCCCCACAGCCATCTCTGTCCCTCGACGAAGTCCAAGCCGTGTTAAGCGCCCAGAGTGAAGGGGACGCCAGTCCGTTGCGTGTCACTTGTGCTGATGTCCGCAACTAGCGTGTATCACCGACAGTGCTTCGCTCCCGCTGAGCCAGCTTGTGTCCATGCAAGAACAGGACGGCACCCTGAATAGAGTCTTCTATTACGTGCAAAGGCGGAAAAGACCCACCAAGCGTGAGCGCGCACGTGAACCAGGTGGTGTGGAGAACCTTCTCAAACACTGGGCGAAGTTGTCTATCAAGGACGGGTTGTTGTTCCGGTCGAAAGAGAAAATAAAATGAACGTGACGCTCCATCAGTTCGTTGTACCGAGCGCCTTGAAACAACAAGTCCTCACTGGCCTCCACGATTCAGCGGGCCACCAGGGCCAAGCGCGGACGCTATCTTTGGCCAGGTTTGGCCAAGGTTTTTCTGGATAGGGATGGAAAGGGACGTCATCAATCACGTCAGAAAATGCTTCAGATGCATCGTAGGTAAAACGCCTGAACCACATGGACGTGCTCCCTTGGAAAGCATCCAAACCTCGGAGCCGATGGAGTTGGTTTGCATCGACTTCTGGACTGCTGAACAGACGGACAAAAAATGCGTCGATGTCTTGGTCGTCACTGACCATTTTTCGAAATTGGCACATGCATTTCCCTGCAAGAATCAGTCGGCTAAACAAGTCGCCCGCCGACTGTGGAATGACTTTTCTGCGTGTATGGCTTCCCAAAGCGCATCCACTCAGACCAAGGTGCAAACTTCGAGAGCAGTCTCATGAAAGAGCTTTTGACGCTGTCTGGGGTCCAGAAATCGCACACGACGCCATACCATCCTATGGGGAATGGCATTACAGAACGGTTCAACAGGACTCTGGGGAACATGATCCGTGCTTTGCCCCCGCAGTCGAAAGCAAGATGGCCCCAGATGTTGCAAATGCTGACTTTTTGTTACAACTGCACAGAACATGAGACTACAGGATTTGCGCCCTTCTACCTCATGTTTGGGAGAGTTCCCCGCTTGCCAGTCGATATCGTTTTCCAGCATGTGCTGTAGTTGACCACCATGAGTTTATTGCAGCTTTGAGGCGGGATTTAGCTGAGGCATCGCGCATTGCTCTCCAAAGCAGTAGGACAGCTCAGGCCCGTCAGACAGAAAACTACAATCGTAAGGCTAAGGGCGCGGCCCTCGTCGTGGGTGATCAGGTTTTACTCGCAAATCGAGGAGAGAGAGGGAAGCGGAAGGTTGCGGACAAATGGGTTTCGACGGTGTTTGAAGTTATTTCCGTGAGACCGGGCGTAAATGTCTATTCCATCAAAGACCCTGACACTCAGAAAGTCAAAACGGTACATAGAAATCTTCTACTCCCTGTCAGTTTCCTTTCGTCGAATGTAGAGGGCCCATGTGCGTCTAATTGCTCCTCATTAGCGAACGACGAACCGGAAATTCCTATTGAGGCACAGGACAGTGAGACTAGGACGATTAATTGGCTTTTGAACACTGAAAATGGTTCTTACCAGAGTGTAGAAGCGAGTCTAGTCGACGAAGATACCGTGTCTGATCCGTTTGCTGAGTCTGATGTGGATTCTGTGGCGTTGGGTCCGTGTGATGGCGTTTCTGTCTGTGTTGGATCTGATGGCGCGCTTTCTCAATTGCCACTTAGCGTGGGCGACCACACCCTACCTGAGGATCAATCAGAACTAGTCTCCGCAGACGTGGTGACGTGTGACGCAGTAGCTGACGCACAACTGTTACCTGTGCGTACAAGGGCAGGCAGATTGGTTAACCCCCCGCTCGGTTAATTTGTGAAATGAATGGACAAAGTGTAGAGTTAGGGGGACCCTCAATGCCTGTGAGATTCGTTATCTCTTTTGTAAATAGTATGTTCACGCAAGGGAAGGCTTACCAGCTCCCATTAGTTTTGTGTTAGGGAGGTTATGTAACTCCCATGAAGTGAAAGAGGAGTAGGAAATTTTTTTTTCAAGGGTTTCGCTGCAGTACGAGGGGTGTAAACGGCACTCTTCACACCCGCGCGGGGTAGGGCTCTACTCTGTGTGATCCTTTGGGATGGATGATTCCGGTTTGGGGTTACTCTTGTACATTTTATTTATTTTTTTCTCTTCTTTCTGTCTTTTTGTTTTACACCCCCTATTACTCAGATTTTGGGGGGGTGTATGTAATGGTGTCAATATAGACAGGTTAAATTCTGGTAAAAAGGGTTTGAGCGCCACTGCGTGGCGCAGCGTGAGACTGCACGCGGAGTATTGCAACAGCTGGGACTGTGTGTACGTTGTCCCTAATTGTTGTTTTATTGTGGTAGTTTGTGTACCTGGCAGAGTGTGTGTTAGTTGGTGTTTGTAGTACTTTATTTGATGTCCGTCCAACGTTGGTACATCCGGGTTTGTGGGTATAAATAGTAGACTCCGCCTCTTCCTCTTTCTCTGATTCCTGCAATGCTGAGAGAGCGGTAAGCGGAGTGTTATATCTATAGCCATCATCTATTAAAACTCACTTGTATGAAGTTTTATGTTGTCCTTCATGTTAATATTGTTTTATCGTCGTATATGTCATCATTTGTTACTTATGTGTTTTCTGGGTTTTGTGTGTCTTTAGACCACGTTGGGTCGGCAAGCGTGTACTTTGGCTAACACCGCTTTTGTTTCTGCTCGCCAGGTATGTTTTATGTATATATGTGTTTATATTCTCTCTGATTCCTGCAACGCTGAAAGAGCGACCACGTTGGGTCGGCAAGCGTGTACTTTGGCTAACGCCGCTTTTGTTTCTGCTCGCCAGAATAAATGGGATCCGAGCGTTGCTCTACCCCCCCACTTCAGCATAAGTCTCTCTCTATGAACCAGAGCACCACAGCATATACACAACGCAGAGCGATACAGCATAGGTCACAATTGCATCAAGACCTTTTAAATGTCAGAGCTCAGCATTCGTTCTTATCTTTGGTCCTTAGCCTGTCACATTTTGTCCCAGGTTTATGGTGATATAGTTGTGGTTCGCTAAAGGTTTGTAGAGAGAGACAGTTTGCAGTTTATTTGAACAAATTATCCATTGACTTCAATGGCTTTCAGCGGACGTTAACAATTTTCAGTTTCGTTCAATGTCACTTCCGGTGCTCCATGGCTAATGCAGAAGTGTTTTTCTTTTCCAAAATAAAAGGTCTTTTTTTGTGCCAGATTTAGGGAAAATTTTGACATGAATCTTGAATGTAATTGTGTTAACTACGTATTTGTGAAAATGTAGTCTAATGTGTCATATGCACTTTAAGTGTTAAATCTTAGTTTAAAATATAATAATCCCAGTGTAAATGAAATAAACCAGTGTAGTAAATAATAATCCCAGGGTTCCAGTGTTAAATGATAATAATCCAATGTTCGAGGAAATGAAATAATCTGTGTAAAGTGATAATAATCAGTGTTAAAGTGATAATAATCGTGTCCGAGTGTTAAAGTGATAATAATCTCAGTGTTAAAGTATAATAATCCCATTGTTCCCAATGTTAAAGTGATAATAATCCCAGTGTTAAAGTGATAATATCCCAGTGTTCCCAGTGTTAAAGTGATAATAATCCCAGTGTTAGTGTTAAAGTGATAATAATCTCAGTGTTAAAGTGATAATAATCCCAGTGTTAAAGTGATAATAATCCCAGTGTTAAAGTGATAATAATCCCAGTGTTCCAGTGTTAAAGTGATAATAATCTCAGTGTTAAAGTGATAATAATCCCAGTGTTAAAGTGATAATAATCCCAGTGTTCCCAGTGTTAGTGATAATAATCCCAGTGTTAAGTGATAATAATCCCAGTGTTAAAGTGATAATAATCCCAGTGTTCCCAGTGTTAAAGTGATAATAATCCCAGTGTTAAAGTGATAATAATCCCAGTGTTAAAGTGATAATAATCCCAGTGTTCCAGTGTTAAAGTGATAATAATCCCAGTGTTAAGTGATAATAATCTCAGTGTTAAAGTGATAATAATCCCAGTGTTAAAATGATAATAATCCCAGTGTTAAAGTGATAATAATCTCAGTGTTAAAGTGATAATAATCCCAGTGTTAAAGTGATAATAATCCCAGTGTTCCCAGTGTTAAAGTGATAATAATCCAGTGTTAAAGTGATAATAATCCCAGTGTTAAAGTGATAATAATCTCAGTGTTAAAGTGATAATAATCCAGTGTTAAAGTGATAATAATCTCCAGTGTTAAAGTGATAATAATCCAGTGTTCCCAGTGTTAAAGTGATAATAATCTCAGTGTTAAAGTGATAATAATCCCAGTGTTAAAGTGATAATAATCCCAGTGTTCCCAGTGTTAAAGTGATAATAATCCCAGTGTTAAAGTGATAATAATCCCAGTGTTCCCAGTGTTAAAGTGATAATAATCCAGTGTTAAAGTGATAATAATCTCAGTGTTAAAGTGATAATAATCCCAGTGTTCCAGTGTTAAAGTGATAATAATCCAGTGTTAAAGTGATAATAATCCCAGTGTTAAAGTGATAATAATCCCAGTGTTCCCAGTGTTAAAGTGATAATAATCCCAGTGTTAAAGTGATAATAATCCATGTTCCCAGTGTTAAAGTGATAATAATCCCAGTGTTCCCAGTGTTAAAGTGATAATAATTCCAGTGTTAAAGTGATAATGATCCCAGTGTTAAATGATAATTCCCAGTGTTAAAGTGATAATAATCCAGTGTTAAAGTGATAATAATCCCAGTGTTCCCAGTGTTAAAGTGATAATAATCCCAGTGTTAAGTGATAATAATCCCAGTGTTCCAGTGTTAAAGTGATAATAATCCAGTGTTAAAGTGATAATAATCCCAGTGTTAAAGTGATAATAATCCCAGTGTTCCCAGTGTTAAAGTGATAAATCCATGTAGTGATAATAATCCCAGTGTTCCCAGTGTTAAAGTGATAATAATCTCAGTGTTAAAGTGATAATAATCCCAGTGTTCCAGTGTTAAAGTGATAATAATCCCAGTGTTCCAAGTCTTAAAGTGATAATAATTCCAGTGTTAAAGTGATAATAATCCCAGTGTTCCCAGTGTTAAAGTGATAATAATCTCAGTGTTAAAGTGATAATAATCCCAGTGTTCCCAGTGTTAAAGTGATAATCTGCTACAGTGTTAAGTGATATAACCCAGTGTTAAAGTGATAATAATCTCAGTGTTAAAGTGATATAATCCAGTGTTCCAGTGTAAAGTGATAATAATCTCAGTGTTAAAGTGATAATAATCCCAGCGTTCCATGTTAAAGTGATAATTGCTACAGTGTTAAAGTGATAATAATCCCAGTGTTAAAGTGATAATAATCCAGTGTTAAAGTGATATAATCTCAGTGTTAAAGTGATAATAATCCCAGTGTTCCCAGGTGAATGTGCTGAGTGTGGAGCCGCTGGAGCTGGAGTGTAAAATCTGCTACAGTCGTTATGACGCCACCAGCAGGAGGCCCAAAGTACTGCAGTGTCAACACCGGCTTTGCTGCAAATGTCTGCACCGCCTCCTCCTGCAGACAGGTCAGTACTGCATATAGTACTGTAATACTACTGTTACTACTACTATTACTGCTCCTGTTACTATCCCTGCTTTTTTTCCCTCCCGTTTGGATTTACCCAAATCTAAAAGCTTCTTTCCAAAAGCATCAAAATAGAAAGGATAATGAGACAAAAATGAGGATGAAAATGTAACAAGAGAGTGACAGAAAAGTGACAAAATTGTGTGCCGAAAATGCAACAAAAAAGCAATGAAAGAAAATGTCAAAAAAGTGACTACAACGCGGCAACAATGCGAGGAAAAAGACTTGTTTTGATGAGTTTTTTTAGGTCTTTCAAATGAGGGGTTACACTATTGCTCTCCAGTCAGAAGCTTTTAGATTTGGGTAAAGCTGAACTAGAGAAAATGCACTCGATTTAGGCGGGAGGTAAGAGGTCAAATGTGACTCAGTTAAACTCGCCAATGCCTCACAGTAGTTGTAGTATTTGTACAGTAGAAACATCATGAACCTGTTTATCGATATTTGCAGATAAGGCACTATATTCAAACGTCACTCAAAGTTAAAGCAAACCCCACAGGTATAGAGCAATGCTTTATTACTACACCAGAAAAACACTGATGGGAAACCTGGGAGACAATACTTAGTACCTGACTGTCCAGCCTCATGTCATGAAAACATGTTTGTAATCCAGTGCCTTGTTCATTGTGCCTCAAATCAGCTCAAATCAAAGCTAACACCAGCGTCTTTTGTTTATGGCTCTAACAAAAGTTAAGTTCTTACTACAAAAATAACCCAGGTATTAAAGTTTGGGGAACGGCATAAAAACAGTCTCCTCATGTTTCAGTCCAAATGAGAAAATGATTATTGGAAGAGCTGAAGAATACCAATATGTATATTATATATCAGTACCAGGCCAGCACACAGCGCCCTCTAGTGTGGCTATAAAAAGCAATGTGACATATTACTATTTGTCATATATGACAAATAGCCCTGGTCTCCCCCTCCCTGCATCCTTTTGCTGATCAGCATACAGCAGGTAGAGACCTAGTGTGGCGTATTGTTTGACGTTCAGTTTGGTTTCTATAAATAAAACCACCTTTGGCGCAGAACAGTTCGTACGGAAGGTTTGGCCTCCTTTTGTCCATACGTGAGACCCTTGGGGATTTTGACCAAAAAGATCCGCACAGGCTGCTGCTCACCAGTTTATTTAGCACCATGTGTAACGTTTCAGGCGTTCAGCCCTTCATCAGATGAACACCCGAAAGGTTACACATCTTTGTTTTTTTTTGGTCTAAGTTACGTTTTTGATCCTGCACGGCACTTTAGATTGGGATGTGCATGTCTCCTCATTAGGGCTGTCCCCGACCAAAGATTTTCATGGTCGACCAAAAACATGTCCTGAACAGCAATTAGTCAACATGACGCTGGCAAAACTACAACTTTTCTGACCCAAACTGCACTCATAAGACATAAAACTTTGGGAGCTCGTGCTATGTACTATTCATACGACTTTTGCGCAGCACGGTGTAGTGATGAATCAGGTCACGTTACGCGGAGCTCCTCATCTCATTTATCTCGGAAAAAGCCAGAATGAAGCGGAGAAAGACACAGCTGGTCCATGAGCTGCTGCGTCTGACATTAGCTTTCGCTTTCGTTATCCCCGTATGTTTAAGTAGAGCCGCTGCCAGAGGACAGGCATCAGACTCACGTTTATTTTTATTTAGTTTTCTTTTTGCAAAAGCATTTCACACAAACAATTCAAACTGTCTGTAAAACTTTTATATATCTATTTTTATAATGAAATATTATTATTATTATATTAATATTATTATTATTGCCACAGGCCTCTGGTGTTTTGCAAATTGAGAACATCTTAATTGTTGCAAAAGTGCGTACATTTAGTCGACCAATAAAAATCTTGGTCGACCACGACAGCATTGACCAATTAGTCGACTAAACGACCAAAAGGGGGCAGCCCTGCTCCTCATTCATTTTGTACCCCTGGTCACTTTCTCAGCTTTATTTAAGATCTGTTTTGATGTTTAACGGCAATGAGAGCACCTTTAAGCATTTTCCGATATTTATGAAGTTAGCAAAAGAAACACTAAACACTTCACTAATCCATCTAACTGTGTGCTGAATTTCACGCATTTATGTTCACATTTCGGGGAATAATCACGATCTAAGTTAGATGTAATGCTGGCAAAGTGTTTTAGAAGCTCTTTCTAGTTTATTCAGCTTTAGATTTAGCTAAAGCATGATTTAGCTAACGTGTGTCAGGACATTAAACTTTTGATTAACAATTTATTTTATGTAAAGCAAAATAAATTGTATAATTTGAAGCCTGATGTTACGTTAAACAATAATGCCCGACGAGGTGTCCATTATCAGAAATAACTGGACAATGCGGAGGCGTGAACCGTCTAATGCTTCCGTTTTTCCACCTTCATTAGTTATTCAAAGCACTTTACATCAAAGAACCACTCACCCATTCACTCTCCCATTCACACACCAGTGTACACAGACACCATTACTTTTTTTCCCGATACCGGTCCATTAACTTTTTGCGATGCCTATACTAAAATATTTGTCATATAGAACGAGAAAACAGATAAATAATGTTAATTTATTCATTTTCTTTCCAGTTCATCTCTTTTACATTTGTATCATTTAACACCCAAGAAACGACCTTTAATGACAAAAGGGCAGAAAAAACAATGTTTCTCAATTTATTTTTTTTATCTGAGAGTTCCATTTCAAGAACTCTGTCCATGTGTAGGGTTGAGGACCGTTGCATTTTTTGATACCAGTACTTTAATGATACTTGGTTTTCGATACCGATACCTGAACAATACTTTTCCCGACACCAATACTAAAATATTTGTCAAATAGAACCAGAAAACGGAACAATAATGTTTGGAAGATCTGCACATTTACAATATCGGGTTCATCTCCAATGTCAAATGTGGGGAAAATGGGGTAAAAAATTAATGGGGCAAAAATAGTGAAAAAAATTGGGGACAAAATAATTTATTTGAGCTGAAACAACCAAGTCACTTTCTGTAATCCTCTCCCTGGACCAACAGCATCAAAACTTGGATCTAAAGATTTCATATTTCTTTCGATGCTTATATTTTTCTGATACCAGTAATGTTACTCTTGTTTCTTTAGGGGAGGAGCTGGTGGTCACATGTCCGTTCTGTCGACAGGAAACTCACGTCCGACACAACCAGGTACTTTACTGATACTACTGCACTAGGACTGCAGTACCTCATGTACCTGTATGTACTTATATACACGATATATTTGTGTAGCTGTGGCTGATGGAGGAGGACACTCAGATCCTGTCCGTCCTCGTCAAAGACCAGTTCCAGAGAAGGAGCAGGATCTCCACCAGGATCAACGTCCAAACGGAGCCCAGGACCGGCTCTGGGTCAGGGGAGGTCCTACTGAGCCCTGCCTCCCTGTCAGGTAAAGCCCTGCCTCCTTGTCAGGTAAAAAGGCATAAAAAAGGGAGAAAAAATGGCACAAAAACCCCCCAGAAAAAAGCATATAAAAAGATAATTAACGTGAATAAAATAAAATGGAGGAAAAACTTTTTTAAAAGTGTGGGAAAAACGTGACAATTCTTCTGTCGGGTAAAAAAAAAAATCAGGGAAAAAAAAGAGAAAACAAAGAGAAAACAAGGAAAGAAATGCGTAAAAACGGCATAAAAAACTGTGTGAAAATGACTTGTTCAAGGAAAGACTCTCTTCTATTACAACTACCACAGATATGGAAGACATTATCCAGGTTTTGTGATTTTGGAATGGAAGCTTATTTATGTATTTGGATCAATTAGACATTAGCATGTCTTTACTGAACCAGTTCATCAGTGACTTGTAACAGACTGATGCTGTAATGGTTTTATAACACCTAAACTACAGGACTGCGGAGACTGGGAATCATTTTGGTAAAAATTGGGTAAAAACAAGACGGACTAAATTAAGGTAAAATGGGGTCAAAAATTTGTGGGGGAAAAATGGGGGGGATATTTGGAATAATTTAGGGGGAAATTAGCCTGGCTATTGCTATATGATATTTATCATATTCATTTTCTGGTAGGAGAGGTGTGGTTTACGATTGTCCATAGCCGTTCATTGGGCTGAATGTCTATCATATGCATCTGCACGTAGCCATAGCCAATCGTATCGTCGTATCAGATGACGTATGACGTACCTGCTGTAAACTTTAGAGCTAAACTATTTAGAACACGGTCTAAAGCTTGATCGAAAGATGGCGTCGCGTCTGCTGCTGTCATGTTGGATCTGTAAATAAAGTTTTTTTTTATTTTTTTATCCCTAAACAAACTACAAGCTTCCGTATGTCGAATAGCACGTCATTGTCTTGCCGTCCCTCCTCGTTCTGTGATTGGTCCCCAAATCCATGCCAAGATTTCTGCCATGGTCCCCAGGCTGTTGTGCAGTTCGAAATTATTCGAGCGCACACAGCAGTCTGGGTATTCCCAGGCTAGGGAAAAATTGGGTTAAAAATGGGGTATAAATTAAGAAAAAATAAAAAGGATTCTACTGGTATCAGAAGGATTCTACTGGTATCAGAAAAAGCAAGGACCGAAAGAACTTGGGGAGAATGGGGAGATTCAGGGAAGGATTGAGGAAAAAGTGGAAAAAACATTGAAAAATGGTTAAAGTGGAAAAAATAGAGAACATGTACACACACAAAAAAAGAAAGAAAAATGTGTAAAGTGTTTTTTTCTGCCCTTTTGTCGCAAAAGGAAGTTTCTTGGTTGTTTCACCTCAAATAAATGATACAAATGTAAAAGAACTTAAATGGGAGGAAAATTAACATTGTTCAAATATTTTAGTATCGGTATCGAAAACCAAGTATGATAAAAGTATTGGTGAATCCCAGACTCAGACTGTTTTCTGATCCTCAGACTCGGACTGTCTGCTCATCACCGTCCTAGAGGTCACTGAAGACTCCTCCCTGAACGCCCTCAGCGCCATCTGCAGACCCACAGGCTCCGCCCACTGCCACCTGCCGCAGAAGTGCAGTGTCCCGCGCTGCCTCATGGGGGCGCTGTGCTTTGTGAGTCTTTATGTGTTTGTTTATGACGAGCCTCAGTAATTTAAATAACGGACAGAGGCAGGTTTAAATGGTTTTATTTTCTGATTTATTAGTTTAAACATTTGCTCAGAGGGATTTTGGGTCAAGTTTAGGTTTTGGTTCAAAGCTCAATAAATCTGTCAGGAATAAGATAATTGACCTTTCGCAAAACCACGCCCAAACCGGTAATTGTCCAATCAGACATCCTAGCAACCGTTACTATGAAGCTAGGTCCGTCATGCCGCAGATCTCCAATGCAAAACAATGGGACATACCAGCAATCTGAGATATGTAGATGACACGTGGATCAAAATTAAAGAGAGGGAAGTGGCACCTTTTACAGATCACATCAATGCTGTGGACCCTAACATTAAATTTACTCGGGAGGACGCTAAGGAGAAACAACTTGCCTTTTTAGATTGTAAAGTTATCATAGGGGAAAACGGACACCTGCAGACAGAGGTTTACAGGAAGGCAACTCATACTGACAGTATTTGATGTTTGACTCTAACCATCCACTCCAACACAAAATAGGGGTCATTAGGACACTCAGACATAGAGCTAAAGAGGTGCCTACCAGTGCAGAAGGAAAGACCAAAGAGGAGCAACATGTCCAGTGAGCCCTCTCAGACTGTGGCTATCCTAACTGGTCCTTCACTAAAGCACAAAGGGCAGGAAGACCCAAAGAGCAGGACAGACTGACTACAGAACCTACAGAGTTGCGGTGCCGTATGTAGCCGGGGTATCAGAGAAACTTCAGAGAATCTTTAAACAGCACAGGATTCCAGTGTACCACAAACCTGTGAACACACTGAGACAAAAATTAGTTCATCCCAAAGACAAAACTCCTAGCCACAAACAAAGCAATTTGGTTTATTCTATTCGATGCAAAGAAGAAGAATGCAAAGAACATTATATTGGAGAAACCAAACAAGTCTTACAGAAGAGACTTTATCAACACCGAAGAGAAAGCACAAGCGGCTCAGTCGGCTGTGCACCTCCACCTTAAAGCCTCCAATCACTCCTTTGAGGACGGGGGGTCAAAATTTTAGCTAAAGAAGAACGTTGGTTTGAAAGAGGAGTAAAAGAAGCTATTTTGTCAAAAAAGAAAATCCCTCCATGAACCGAAATGGTGGACTCAGATTTAATCTTTCTGCTTTTTACTCCAATCTGCTTCGGGGAAAACAGACAGGACACGGCCAGTCCAAGAAGACGATACCTCAGCTAACAATAGAACAATAGGCAGGTAATTAGCAGTGATCAGCCATGAATAGGACAGGACTGACCGATACTGGGGGGAGCAGGTCGTTACAGACGCTCTACTTCAAAGGTGTTTACCCACAGGTGAGAGTAGCTGTGATTAGAGGGGAGGAGCCGGGCCAACCCCAACTCCTCCCAACTGGTGTTTATCTACGCTGTGTGCTGAGTGTAATCTTGTTCACTGACGAAGCCTTTTGGATGAGAGGCGAAACGTTTGGAGACCTCAACTACCAAGTACAGAAGATGACTCAAGTACCTTCTTTGAAGATGGACAACTCCTGCACGACTGAGAACTTACACAGACAGATACACTTTTTTTTACTGCTAACCACCAAAAACCCACCAGACAAAGAAGAAGAAGCAAAATGGTGAAGCAATCTGCCTATGGAGGATGTAAATCGGACACTAGGTGCCACAAGAGTGTGTCAGGGAGAGTCCAGTTATTCCCCTTCCCAAAGCGAAAATACAACCTGAGCACTGCCTACAATGGATCAAACAATGTGGACGGCCTACACCCAGCTTAATGTCCCCAAAATAAACAAGCATACGTCTGCTCTAAGGTAAGGCAAGAGCCTATAGTTAGGCTAACACCTTAGCATGCTAACATCGTAGCTACTGACAGTCACATAATTTGCCTCCCTTTTTGATCAAAGTACTGTGTATTTTTTTCGTAGCTGATTGTCATTGTGGCACCTGTAGGTTTAGCTAGCGTTAGCTAACTTTAGCGCACTGAGAAATGCACGGAGAAATTTTCCTTTTTCCCCCTATTTTTAGAAATATTTAAAACCTAAGAGGGTGCTTACCGGACAGTGCAAGAGCACGACTGGTCCACAAGGCTGTGCTGTTGCATTTAAGGAAGAGATCAGAAGGTTTCTCTGATATTTCTGGAGACCTATCTGTTTGCTGTAGTGTCAATAGTCCTTTATTCTTCGTTGGATAGTTCTTGAATATACAGTATCCCTCCACTGCATACTGTGACCCTTTTGCCTCAATCTGGAGAATATCGTAGAGGTATTGCTCCAAAAAGGTCACTGACAGGCATGGCAATCTGTTGCGCTGCTCGTATTTTACCATTAATAGGTTGCGTTCACGTGACATCACAACATTCTAAAGAGCCTATAGTTTAAAATTGAGGTGGAGGGCAACTGAAAATTCCATGGCCGTAACCATAGTAACGCTCAAAATGCAGATTTATAGTCTTAAATCATTGCTAATTTCTCTGTAATTCCTGAGGCCAATTCACATGAAACAAAAGCTGTCACAAAGTTCAAAGTCATATCTTCCAGCTCATATGAACATATGTCTAATTATTTCCTCACAAAGGCGTCCAAAAGTAGAGACAATATTCAAAAACATGTGCTTGATGTTGGCCAGTAGAAAGGACATTCAGCCATAAAATTCACATGTCAGGTTTGTGAATCCAATCACCATCACATGATGATCAGAGAAAACATTTGGACATTTTCTTTTTGGAAATTTCTTTCAAAAACTGTTTCTCTCTCGTAGAGTTGTATTGGCACCTGCCCTCCAACTGAAATAGAATTCTATAACGTGAACGCAACCTATTGTCGGGCATAGCAACAGTAACTAAGGGGGCAGGGCTTGCGAAAGGTCAATTATGTAAAAGTCCTCTGTCAGGTCAGGTCCCTCCCCCTGGGCGTTACCCTCTCTGTGATTGGCTGTTCTCGGGTGTACTCCTCGTCCTACAATTTAGTCAAGACATTTTTCAAAACTTGGGAATAATTTTCAGAAAAAATGGGTTAGAAATGGGGAATCAATTAAGAGAAATTGGGGAAGAAATTTGGAAATAAATGGGGAATAATTTAGGTAAAAAATGTGGATTAAATTTGGGGGGAAATGGATGGAAATTGGGTAAAAATTGATAAAAAATTGGGGGAAATAATTGGGAATAAATTAAGCAAAATCGGGAAAAAATTTAGGAAACATTGGGAATAATGTTCGGGGGAAATTGGGTTAAAAAAAAGGGGCGGGGGGATTTGGAATAATTTGGGGGGAAAATGGGATAAAAAATGGGGAATAAATGAAGAAAAAAATAGGGGATGAATAGGGAAAATGGGGCATAATGGGGGAAAAATATGGTGTAAGAATGTTTTAAAAATCAATGATTTAAGCTGAAACAAAGTCACTTCCTTTAATCCTGACCCTGGACCAACAATATCAAAACTTGGGTCTAAAGAGAGAAGATTTATTTCAGTCCTTCCCCCTGGGCATTACCCTCTCTCTGATTGGCTCTCTCTGTCAGGTGTACTTCTCGTCCCGCCCCCTGGGCATTATCCTCTTTCTGATTGGCTCGTTCTCTCTCAGGTGTACTTCTCGTCCTTCCCCCTGGGCATTACCCTCTCTCTGATTGGCTCTCTCTGTCAGGTGTACTTCTCGTCCCGCCCCTGGGCATTATCCTCTTTCTGATTGGCTCGTTCTCTCTCAGGTGTACTTCTCGTCCCTCCCTTGGGCATTACTCTCTCTCTGATTGGCTCTCTCTGTCAGGTGTACTTCTCGTCCCGCCCCCTGGGCATTATCCTCTTTCTGATTGGCTCGTTCTCTCTCAGGTGTACTTCTCGTCCCTCCCTTGGGCATTACTCTCTCTCTGATTGGCTCTCTCTGTCAGGTGTACTTCTCGTCCCTCCCTCGGCATTACTCTCTCTCTGATTGGCTCTCTCTGTCAGGTGTACTTCTCGTCCCTCCCCCTGGGGATCTACCTGTTGATGACGGCGCGGCTGTGGGTGGGCGTGGCCCTGGTGGCGTTGGTGCCACTGACGCTCCTGGCGCTGGTGCTGTACGGGTTCTGCCAGTGTCTGATCCAGGAGGCCATGGACGCCGCGCAGAGATTCCGCCGAGCGCCGCCGCTGTCTCCGTGACGACGGGAGGACACGCCTGGGACAGTGAGGTGGACACGACTCCGCGCTGCTTCAGACGCCTTAGGATTTCAGTCGTTTTCCAAAAGTCTGTCCGATAAAGAGCCGTAAACAAAGAAACAGCGCCGCCACATGTAGGTTAGTGTGAGTGAAGGACACTGAAGTATTTGCACCGCTGTTTCATTAAAGGTCCATTATGTCGGTTTGGAAATGGAAAAAATAAATTATTATCAGGGAGGCACCGATCCGATACTGGAAAAATCACGATATCGGATATCTGATACTGAACCGATACTTGTTTTGGCTCTTAACGTTTTAAAAACACAACTTTCACTAAATCTACGTGAATATGAATCTGCTGTTTGTCATTTTGAAGAGCAGAACCTGGAGAATTCAGTCGCTAAATTAGTTTTAACCTTTGAACCCCCATCTGAACCCCCCATTTTCTCCAGTTTGGCTTTACCCAAATCTACAAGCTTCTTGAAATAAGCGTCAAAACAGCAACAAAACGAGGCAATAAAAAAGTGCCAAAAGCAACAATAAAGTGACATAAAAAGCCACAAAAGAGTGAAAAAACCGTGACAAAAAAGTGATGGCAACAAGGCAAGAACACGAGGAAAAGCCCAACTGGAGAAAATGCGCTCGGTATCGGAAGCAAAAAACCTGGATCGGTGCATCTCTGGATATTAGTGCGTATTTGACCTTTAGTAACCCAGCGGCGCCTTCTGTGACGCTCCAGGTTTTTACGTTTTTTAGATTTTCTGAATGGAATGTAGCGTTACCATGGAGACGGTGACATCAGCATAAAAACCCTTCCAGAAACCGTAAAAACGATGGATCCTAGAGCGTCTTAGAGCTGCGGTTCTCTGCCCTTCTTTACCCCACAATGACAACAGAATGTTCTTATAATAATGTCAAATACTGAATTTCCAACACATTATTGTTTGATAATCGTTAACAAGGTCAGATAATGATATCTCGCCAATGTCAAGAAATGTGTGGAAAAATGGGGAATAAAGTGGAGAAAAAGGGAAAATATTAGCAATCAAAATGGGCAAAAATGAGGGAACGTAGAAAAGGTTTTGGTAAAGTCAGAGAAGACACTATTACCCAAAAATGAGGGAAAGAATTGTGGGGAAAAAATTGAAAAATGGGACAAACTTTTAATTTAATTGTTGCAACGAAATCTTGAAGAGACTGATCAAAATCCGTCATGTAAAGCTCCACCTGCTGCAAACGGTTCACTCCTGGTCCTGGTCCATGGCAGAGCGATACATGGGACGAGCAGCATTTCTCAGCCCAAACTCTTCCATCTTCAGCTCGATGACGATGACCTCAAACTGATGAATAAACTGTTTCTCTTTCCTTTCAGAGACTTGTTTTTGAACGCACAGCTTTATCTTTGTCTCAGTGACGTTTGTGTCCTCCCTCACAACTGAACTATTGTTTATGACTTTAAATGAATGCATCCGATACAGAAACATCGTAAAGGGTTGGGGATTTTGTTCCACCCTCGAGTGGAACACAACATGTTTGATTTGTGCAGCTCTTTACAACGAAAGAAGAGTGATCAGCACTGTGCCACTGTCAGCCAATCAGAGCTGCCGTCCATGTGCCATAAACACTGTAATAATAACGTCATAAATGTTCAATAAATGTTGATCTTGAAGAAAGTGGAGTTTTCATTTTCACAGTCCATTCAAATTCAATTAAAAACAAGTTTATTTTATATCATTTTGCATAAATGAGTTTTATTTGTATCATTTTGCTACATCAGGCTTTAACTTAAATGTATGAATGCGAATAAACCGTCCTGATGAACGCCATTTTAAAGATAAAAAGTCTGTGATATTCTTTACACTCGTCACTTTAAACAAAAGGACATTTCAGCAGCGATTACACGAACTTAAAAGTGGAGTCAAATATGAAGAAACCTTCACTGAGTTTGGTTCATTCGTTCAGCTCCTTCTTTTGTCAAATCCAAACCACTTTATCTCTGTTGCAAATTTTAGAAACTGCGTTTCCAAAGTGCGGCTCATGAGGAGATTGACAGGAATCAAAAATATAAAATGAAGAGAAACTGAACCAACAATAAACAATCATTTAAAACTATAAACCAGATACAATAAAAAAGTTGAATACACAGTGTTGGGGAGTAATACATGTATTTAGATTAGTCATTTAGAGTAACTGTATTCAGGCTTTTTCATTTAACCTCTTACCCCCCACCTTAACCGAGTGCATTTTCTCCAGTTCAGCTTTACCCAAATCAAAAAAGCTTCACCACTGGAGATTACAACCTATAGGCCAGAGTAACGCCTCATTTGAAAGCTAAGACCTACAAAACTGTGTTGTTGTCACTTGTTTGTCATAGTTTTGAACATTTTCCGTTGTTATTGTAATTTGTATGTTGTAATTTTTTCATTTCTTGTGTATTTTTTGTGATTTATTTTTTGCCATTTTGTTGTAATGTTTTTCTCGCGTTTTCTCACGCTTTCATCCTTATTTATGTCGCTATTTTGTCGCTTTTAGATTTGGGTAAAGCTGAACGGGAGAAAATGTGCTCCGTTCAGGTGGGGGTTAAGAGGTTAAGTAAGTATATCTACTGACTTTCCCAAAATCAAAGGAAAACATCACAGATTCAATCATTACGTTTTAGCTCCATATTACACAACATTATTAAAGTGGAGACACTATGGACGGATCTATGTTAAGAAAAGCAACTCAGTAATGTAAACAAACAACACTTTTTGTTATTTCTTAGTTTTTCCCCCCCCCCTTTTTAAATTCAAAATCAACTCCAACTCAATATTCATAACTTTGAAGTGCGGAAAAAAATAGGGAAAGAGGGAAAATCTGACAGTCTCTATCAGCCTTTTGCTAGTTCTGAATCTGTCTCGCAACAATCATCAACTAGCTAGTATCAGAGCCCTCACTGGAATAAGAGTAGGATTATACCATGTATTGTACCAAAACATTTAGGATTTCTGATTTGTTTTGTTAGAAAACAAACAATCAAACAGCAGCAGCTCACAGCTCTGACTGACAGCAGTACCAGCTCCCTCTAACTCTAACTGTCCTTCCGCTTCCCGCCCTATATGTGGAGGGGGCTGGGGTGTGGGGCAGGAGCGTGGGGAGAGGAGGAGCCAATCACTGTTCAACTAGAGGGATTTACAACGCAGGCGTGTTACTTACATGTAAAATCAAAAACTCAGGGAGTGATTCCGCTTAAACAAGTAGATCCACATAGATACTACACGAGTCTGGTGGACATAAAGGTTGCACCGGGGTCTTTGGTTGAGCATTCAATATCTGATCTGCATGATATCTCCAAGTACGCTCACCAATGTCCACCTCATACATCAGCGGGCCACTCCTAGTACCTATCCTTCCAGGTATCCACTTGTCTCCTCAATAGTCGTGTGCTAACACTTGTTGCCCCACATCGAAACTCCTCGCTGTTTCACCTGATATAGTGCTGAACTGCTTATTCTGCACTTCTCTCCTCAAATTCAGTTTTAGCAGGTCAATGCGAGATCTCAAGGGTCTGTTCATAAACAGCATTGCTGGTGTTTGATTCGTTGTCTCATGGAAGAATTCCGGTACACCATAAGGAAATGATCAACTTTGTGCTGAAGGGAGATGTCCTTTTTCGTCATTGCCTTGATTGACTTTTTAAAGGTTTGCTTGAACCGTTCTGCCAACCCATTCGTTGCTGGATGGTGCGGTGCTGACTTAAAGTGTTGTACATTTCATTGGTATGACTTCTGGCCACTTTGAGTGAGCGTCCACAGTTATTAGGAACATAGAGTGGGCCAGCGAAATCAATGTGCACGCTCTGCCAGGGTGCAGACGGCCATTCCCACGGATGTAAGGGTGCCTGTGGGGGTGCATTTTGAAGACTCTGGAATCCTGTGCAGGTTTTGGTTATATCCTCAATTGTTTATCTATCCAGGGCCACCATACGTAGCTACGGGCTAGGCTCTTCATTTTAACAGTGCCCATGTGACCCTCATGCAGACTCCCCAACACGCTGGTGCAGAGCTTAGAGGGCACTACCACACGTGATCCACACATCAGAGTTCCCTGGCAAACTGACAGCTGGTCACGTCTTGCCGAAAAACTCAGGAAATTTCCTTTCGTATCATGGCATTTGTTACTGGCAGATGATCCACAAATGATGTATGGAACACTTCAGCTGGATCACATGCTGAAGACTTTTCTCCCTCAGATGTTGGCAGCGGAAGACGTGACAAACTATCAGTGTTACAGTGTTGCTTTGTCCCCTTGAACTCAATGTCATAAGAATGTGCTCCTGAGAACAGGGCCCATCGTTGTAGTCGGGTAGCTGACATCCCATGGACTCCTTTTCTTGGCTTGAAAATTGATACAAGGGGCTGATTGGTCAGTCACTAAGGTAAAGGTATATTGATGGAACTTTTTGATGCCCCATACCAGGCTAAGGGCCTCCCTGTCGATTTGTGCATAGTTGCGTTCTGCACTTGAAAGAGACCTTGAAACGAATGTGATTGGGTGCTCTGATCCATTGTCCATAGTGTGCGATAAAACAGCACCAATGCCATACGGAGACGCATCACATGCTAGTCGGATGGGCCGTGATGGATCATAGTGGGTAAGTATTTCATCAGATGTTATTAGTCTTTTTGTTTCTGCAAATGCCTTTTCACATTATTCACTGGCATTTCACTCCAGTTTGTAACAGCGCATTCAGTGGATACAACACTGAGGCAAGGTTTGGGAGAAACTTGTGATAATAGTTTACCAGACCCAGGTATGATCTCAACTGTGACACATTCTGAGGTTTAGGTGCTTTCAGCACTGCCTCGATTTTCTCTTGTGATTTCTGTAAGCCATGTTTGTCAATGACATGTCCGTAGTATGAAATTTCACTTCTGAAAAACTCTCTCTTTGCCCGTAGGCCATACTCATTCAGCCTGGTGAGCACTTTGCTTAGATTTTGGAAGTGATCATCATCTTTTCCTGTCACGAGTATATCGTCGAGGTAGCATTGTGTTCTGGTATATCCTGAAGTACTTGATCCATTGCTCTTTGCCAAATGGCCGGAGCCGAGGCAACGCCAAACACAAGGCGGTTGTATTGATAAAGTCCCTTATGTGTATTGATTGTTAAGAACTTCTGCTTGACTCCTCAACCTCCATCTGGAGATAGGCCTGTGACAAATCAATCTTTGAAAACTTCTCCCCACCAGCCAAAGATGAGAAGATGTCTTCAGTTTGTGGCACGGGGTACTGCACTGTGTGCAAGTCCCCGCATATGCGCATCTATCCACTTTTTCCTTTCTTCATCACCCGGACAATGGGCGTAGCCCAGTCACTCCAGTCAACCTTTGAGAGAATGCCGGATGTCTCCAAGTTCTTCAGTTTGGCATCTGTCTTTGGACGTAATGCATATGGCACTGGCCGTGCTTTATGAAATCGTGGTGTGGTGTTTTCATCAAGTTCAATTTTTGCCTTTAGTGTTTAAGTTTACCAATGCCTTTCTCAAGCACTTGTGCATTAGCCTCTACACAGTTGTGATAGTCTTTGGTCAGAGCTGGTGGAGCTCTTGGTCCTTGTCGATATGTTGAGAGCTTTAATTGAATGCCAATCAAACTGAATTTTCCTTAACCACTCACGTCCAAGAAAAGCTGGTCCTGCGGTTTTCAGCACATAGAACTCCAACTGGTGTGTTTTGTCACCATAGGCCACATCCACTTTAAGTTTGCCTTTAGGTGATACTATCTCGCCTGTGTATGTCTTCAACATCACTGAGATCTTTTTTAGTGGTATCTTGGAAAACAGCCTGTTGTAGTCAGTCTCTGAGATTACTGACAAAGCTGAGCCTGTATCCATCCATCCATCCATTATCTACCACTTGCCCGTTGCCGGGTCGTGGGGGCAGCTGTTGGAGCTGCCCAAATCACATTGCACCAGCCCCTATGGCTTTAAGTTTCACACCTGTCCTTTTCTGTTATGTTATGCAGTTCTAAGCATGAAAGGTCATCCTCTTTACTAGGTCTGAATTTTCACATTCTGTTACCATGTGCATTTGTTTTGCTTTGGGTTTTAAACCTTTGTTATTTCCATATTTATCTTTTGCATGTTGCTTTGATCTGCTTTGCAGGCCCTTTCTATGTGTCCTTCCTACGGGTCTTTTCTTTGAACCAGCAGTCTTTTGCATTATGAGGATTTACCACACCTGTAGCATTTCTGCTTTTTTACATTATTTGGGACATTTTATGTACCTCGCTTTCTAGTTTTCATTGAGATAGCTATATCTAGTGCTTTATCCAAATCCAGTTCCTTTTCCGACAGTAACCTTTTTTGTGTACTTGGACAGTGCATGCCACATACTACCAGTCTATCTCTTAAGGCAACAGCGAGTCCATCTTTGAAATCACAATACTGCGAGAGTTGCGCAGCTCAGCCATGTATTCAGATATGCTTTTGTAGCATTACGAGTGGTGGTGGTATTGCTAAATTAAATAAAAAAAAGCCAGGACAAGGCCACTGTAAACTGGAAAATAGATGTGCTTTAAGGCACACAGGTTCGACCCAAAAGGACAGAGGCAGCATGTTCCTTTTACACAGTTTATTTCTATGTTATACTTGTATCAAAACAGTTGTTCACATTAGCTTTCAGTTGTTCACATTTGTTTCTTGTTTTGTTTTTCATTAGCTTTTCAGTTTGTACAAAACAAAAAGGAGGGAGGAAGAAAGACAGCAGTGATGGTTAGGTCCACCTAAACGTAAATACAAAGGTTAGTTTCAGACTGGGGCTACTTTACGGAGGCTAACCACGAGGTGAGGTAAATCTTACCGTCACATGCCCACATCTAGCTCTAGTCGGCTGACCCGGTGCTTCGATAGCACCCCGGTTACACAAGGGCCCCAGCAGACCCCGGACCACAACGCACCGAGAGAGCAATGGACGCCATGGGGTGGTGCGCGTTGAGGCTCTCAACCACCCGCTACGCTAAAATAAAACCTATACAGTATTAGTGTCTACACCAAAATCTAAGGAGGAATGAATGAACGATAGCTACCTGGACCCGTAGAACACGCACAACCCTGGGCCCAGCCCAACCAGGCCGGAGGACACCAGTGAGGAGACAGAGGAAGTGCGTGTGAACCAGGGTGGCCTTTTATTCTTATTTTGAGTGGTGGCGCCATCTGCTGAGTTTGGGGTTCAAGAAGCCTGGCCTTAGCCATCCATAAACTCCGGTCAATTATCTTTTCCCTACATGTACGTCTGTGTCTGATCTCAGTGTCCGCGTTACATCGGTTGAATTTCAACCTACCACTCAGCGAGCGGGGGAGGCGGGTGTTGTAGGTGACGTCAAGCATTTGCGCCACATTTGCTGGTTGTAGTTCAGCAATGGCGGCGGATACGAAAGTAATGGAAGCTCTTCAATCTGTTCTGGCTCGACTTCCAAATATCCAGAAATTATAACTGAAGCCTTAGAATGTGCAAGGAATGCTCCCAAGAGTTATGATAGTTATGATAGAGTTATGATAGAGCTATGATAGAGTTATGATAGAGCTATGATAGAGCTATGATAGAGTTATGATAGAGCTATGATAGAGCTACTGTATGACAGAGCTATGACAGAGTTATGATAGAGTTATGATAGAGCTATGATAGAGTTATGATAGAGCTATGATAGAGCTATGATAGAGCTATGATAGAGTTATGATAGAGTTATGATAGAGCTATGATAGAGTTATGATAGAGTTATGATAGAGCTATGATAGAGTTATGATAGAGCTATGATAGAGCTATGATAGAGCTATGATAGAGTTATAATAGAGTATGATAGAGCTATGATAGAGCTATGATAGAGCTATGATAGAGCTATGATAGAGTTATGATAGAGTTATGATCACTCACTCGGGCGCATTACTTATGTCACGACCAAACACTAGCGAAAATCAGATCCAATAATTTCAAAGGAGTTCACCCCTCCCACATGATAACGGAGCTCAATTGTGAAGATCCAGACCCTTGTACGAAACGAAATGAGTATGAGGGTATGGTAAAACCAGGCTACGGTTCAAGTGGCCTTGCATTATTTTGAGTGTCCTCGAATGACTTACTGGACGGTTTGGCAGGGCTCACTTGATTCCACAGAAGATTGTACGTTTTGCTCCCATCAGACTGAGGAAGACTGAACTCTTTTTTACGTCCTCAACATCATTAACGTGGCCACTTAACTCCACTCTCTCGATATAAGCTTCCCAGTCTTCACTTGAGCTATCAAACACATCTACTTTCCCGACAAAAGCCATTTCGGACTTGAAATCCAGTCTTTAAACCTTTTATCTGCGTAGATTCACTGTGTACAATGCACGGTCACTCACGCATCCTTTGCTAGTTTTCATTTAGCCTCTGCTTCGTTTTGACGCTTCTTCTTCCCTCCGGTTTAACTTCTCATTCCATGTACATTTTTGTTTTGGTAGGGTCCGTATTTATCGTCGCCAATTTGTTGTGTCTTACTACAACATACCAAATACAAATAAATCAACCTCAGAGACAGATCAATGCATGAACCTCAATGTTTTACTTCGCTTCACTGCAGTATAACGTATCAGTGCGCACTGTTACTTACACGTAAAACCAATTGAGGTATTACGTGTGACGTCACTCGGGCGCGTTACTATGTTGTTGTGTATGGGAGTTAGGCTGGTATCTGTTGCACAATGAAGTTAAAGTGTTCTATTTATAGCTGTTCGAGCAGGAAAGATCGTGAAAGTGACTTGAAATATTACAGGATCCCAGCCATTATCAAAAATCAAGGCAGTGAAACTTAAGTGCAGATCGCAGAAGGCAGAAGGCAATGGGTGTGCCAAAATCAGACAGGACTAAACCATTTCCGTGTTAATTTGTTTGAGGAAAACGTGTCTCAGAGAAAACAGCTTTTTGTTCACCTTACATATTTGGGATCTACAGCTTAAAGACTGATTCCTCACTTGTCTGTGAGGTAATGCGTGTTGTACTTCAATAGTGTGCTTGCCCTTAGGCTGCGCTGTTGCATATCTCTCGGAAGCGCCAGCTTCCCGCCCTGAGAGGATCAAAGAACTGACCACTCCAATCATCCTTGGGGGTCCACAACCCCTGTGCCCTATAAAAGGGGACTCTCCTTCAATCGTCTCCTTTTTCTCTCAGCTTACCTGAGTTCTGGATCTCCTGAACAAGAAGAATAGAAGAATAGAAGACTAGAAAAAAAGAATAGAATAGAATAGAATAGAAGAATGACTCACCGCACTCCAATGCTTGATCCCCCGTCGCCCTCCGGCATCAAGCTACGGGGCTTGCCATAGGTGTGTGGCTCCTACGCGGTGCCGCTCCTCGCACAGGATCAGCACGTTAGCTGCTTCCTGTGCCTGGGCCGGTGCCACTCCGCTGAAGACTGTGCCGCTTGCCTCGTGCCCCCTCGTGAGGAGAGCGAGCGTCGTCGAGCCTTTATGGCTCCTGCCTCCTCGGAGCTATCCGAGCAGAACTCGGATGATTCCCCGGCCCCAGCCCCGCCGGTGCGGGAGTGGAGCACGCCTCCTGCGTCCCCGATGCAGGAGAGGAGCCCGCCGCCTTCGCCCGTTCTGAGAAGAGATTGGGCTGCTGGCGACGAAAACGGTGATCAGCCCCAGCGGCGGATCTGTTTGCTTACCACTCTGCTGCTTGTCAAGGACGTGTACGAAACACGTTCTGACTCTTGTACTCGATCCTCCGGGTCACCACCGCGGCCTCTATCACGAGCGCATTGTCTCACATGAGTCTATGTGGGCATACAGCGGCTCTATGGCGAGGTCCAGGCCTATGTGCTGTTCCTCGACGGTGATTGGTCGACTGTCTGTAAGTCAGTGAACTGGAGCAGGCCTGTGTTCGGCCCTTCTCCGCGCTCCAACTCTCTGCCGCTGAGAAGTGGAAGAGAGAGGGCGTTATGACATTTTGTCAGGCACTTGTTCAGCTCTACTGCCTGTCAAGGACGTGTGCGAAACACGTTCTGACTCTTGTACTCGATAAAATCCACTAAAGAGCCTGCTTCGTATTCCTTTCATGCTGAAAGCGTTACGAGTCAGCCTGTTGCCACTCGGAGTGGAAAAGTGGTTAAAGTCAGCAGGACTCAGGGGGCTCCGCTGAACTCGTTACCGCTCCGCTCTTCTGCCTGTTAAGGACGTGTTTGAAACACGTTCTGACTGCTCGTGTCACCGCAGCAGCCTCTATAGCGAGCGCACTGTCTCACAGGAGTCTATGTGGGCATACTGCGACTCGTAAGCCGAGGTCCAGGCCTAATGTGCAGTTCCTCGACGGTGATTGGTCGACTGTCTCTAAGACAGCGAACGTAGAGGAGAAAGGAGGCTCGAGCAGCAGCAGGCCTGTGTTTTGGCTCTACTCCAGCTGCTCAGGGCCCTTCTCCGCCCTCCAACTCTCTGCCGCTGAGAAGTGGGAGAGAGAAAAGGCGTTATGACATTTTGTCAGGCACTGTATCGCCCCATGATGTTGCAGCTCGTCAGTCTGTTTTTCTAAAGCCTCGGGGCAACGGTGTAAGTCAGTGTGTAAACCTCTTCCCCACGCTCTCTATCGTTCTCGCTGGGAATCCCGCTAAGAGGCGTAGATCTGAGCTCTTTTCTCGGCCGAGGAGTCTGCTCTCTCCCGGGAGCGTCAGCCCTTTCGAGCAGGCCCCCCACGCTGCGGCGCACTGCCGAGAGCGGAGCCGTTTCCCTGCTCTTACTCAGTGTCGTGGTACGACCCCTGACAGAGTTTTACCAAATCTGGAAAAACGCAGGGCTTCTCTGAGCTCCCTGGTTGGACAGGATGCTCAGAAGGGGGTACGCTCTACAATTCTCCCGGAGACCTCCAGGCTTTCGCTGTATCCTTAAGACGAGGTTACGCAACTCAGCCGAGAGCGCGGCGCTCACAGGGGAAGTGGTTTCTCTGCTACAGCGCGGTGCCATAGCAGAGGTGGATCCACTCAGAGCGAGGGCAGGGTTTTATTCCCCGTTTTTCCTCGTTCCCAAAAAAAGCGGCGGTGTGCGGCCTATTCTGGACCTGCGGGCTCTCAATCACTGCATTGTGAAGAGGCCTTTCCGCATGCTCATGTAACCTGGTAGAGCTGTATCCTCCACCTCTTTGTGTGTGTGCTGAGCTGTATCCTCCACCTCTTTGTGTGTGTGTGTGTGTGTGTGCTGTGCGCGTGTCTTGTGGGTGTGGTGACACAGGTGCAGGTAATCAGCTCTGGGAAACACACTCCATTTAAGCAGCAGACTCACACCACTCTGTCTCTGTGTCTCTGGTCTTTCCGGTTCAGGTAATCCATAGCCTACTTTCACAAAACTACATACACTTTAACTACTGACTATGCTTATCTTAAAACAAATGTGTTTTCCATTTCACAACGCTCTGTGTCTCTGGTCTTTCCGGTTCAGGTGTGCTGGAAGGGGAATCTACGGGCGTGGCCCTGGGAGGAGAACTTGTGCGGGTTGCAGCCAAATTCCAAGTCGGATAAAGAACCGCAGCCCAAGCTCCGCATTGTGCCAGCTCTGCACGGTCTTACAGTATCGAGCTAAGGAATTGACCCGAACTCCTCCACTGATTTTCCCCCCTTGCCTGACAATACAGCACACCTGCACTTTTGGACAAATCCCCCATTTTTAATTTCCTTTTAATATTTAAAGACTTTGTAATAAAATTCAATCTTTTAAACCCGGAACTTGGCCCTGCATTTTTGTCCACATCACACTGGTTGGTCAGACAGAACTCTGGGCGTTACATCTTGGCGTTGGTCGGCCGGATCTGACTCAAAAATAACCAGTGGTGGACAAAATGCCAGAAGTAAATGATTCTCAACCTGGTCCTTCTCAAGTTCCAACAATTAGGCCTTTCGGCATGGTTCCCATGTTCAATATGATGACCTCCAAGTTTAAAGGAAAAGATTCAGCAATCAGTCTTGGGGAGTGGAAGAGCAGCTTAAAAACCACATTTGCATTGCAAGGAGTACCAGTGGACTTTAGAGCTGAACTGACACTTTGCTACCTAGAGGGGAAGGCCAAAAGAGAAATTTTAATTTTGCCACCAAACAGACGAGACACCGCAGAGAAATTTTTTACAGAGCTTAACAAATTGTATGGGGATAAAGTCACAGCCTCAGTTTTACGTTCGCAATTTTTTAATGCTAAGCAATAGCCACATGAGGACATTAGTACTTTTGCTCTCCGACTACAAGAGGACTTCAACCAGTGGCGGAGCTAGGGGTGGCTTTAGGGGCTTAAGCCTCGAATGTTTTTTCAAAGCCCCGGATCTTTTTTGGACAGGTTTTTTTATGTTTCACGCTGTAAACACATTCATATCCGTTCAATATGAGAACAACGAGGCGAAAGCGGCAACGTAACGCCGTAATTATTACCCTTCCCTGAACTTCTCCTGTTTGTCTGTCAGTCGGACCTTAGCCGCGCGCGCGCACGTGTGTGTGTGTTGTTCCCAGCCGCGCGCGCCATGTCTGGAGCGGTAGAAGGGCTCGCAGACGCAGCGGCTCAGAGAGCAGAGGAGAGACGGAGGAGAGCAGGTCTATCTGCACAATGCTTATTATCTCATCAGATTCTCAAATCGTAGGTAGTGGTGGCCACGCGTCATTTGTGTGTAATCAATCATAAACCTGTCACGAACGATAACTGCGTGCCCCGAAAGCTACGAAGGCTAACTAAGCATTAGCATTAGCATTAGTCCTGATGCTGCGATCATAAGGAGCCACTACTTGTGTTTCGTTCTTGAGAAAAGTAATTAGCCTTGTTTTATGGACAATATGTGGAAACGTATGGGGCTTCACTTATCTATTGTAATTAATTACAATCTTGCTTAATTTTATAACATAATATTTTTAGTGACTTGCCACCATGGACATCAGGTGCTTTTCAAAAAATGACAGGAAGGCAACCCAGGTGAGAGAACAACAAAGTACAGTTTCATATATTTATAATACTACAGTATTATGTCATACCTTTGGTTTTTTAATAATTGCTCTGATGGATTATAGCACAGAGAGGGAGAGATGGCAGGGAGAGGGACAGCACAGACATGGAGCAATTGTCCTCAGGTAAGGTAAGAAAATAGTTGAGAATGATACTGATAATAATATTACCCATATGCATTATTGAAGAAATTAGGCATTTTTTTTAAACAAGGATTACAATATACTGTATATAATATAACTAATAACTTTTTTTAACTGAAACATAATATTTTACAATATGTATGTGATTCTGAATGATGTTTGCTCATTAGCACAAAGAGGGAGAGATGACACAGAGAGGGACAGAGACCAGAATGAGGACAGTACAGAAATGGAGCAAGAAACGGGTAAGAAATAGTCAGACACTATCTGCCTGTTCAGTGTTTGTGTTTAGTTTGGATTGCTAACATGATACAGTACACTGCAAAAAGTGCCTTCAACTTCAATAGCCCTGCAGTTTGTTCAGTAACAGTGCAAAAAGTGGGTTCAATTGTGAAAAGGGAAATTGTCTATAAATTGGAAGTAAAAGTATCTGGTGCAAGACTAGACTTGACTGGTGTAGTCTTGGTTGGTTTAGACTTTATTTTGTCTGTCTTAGTTTTGGAGTAAATATGTGCAACCTTAGCTTAGTCCATGTTCATATGAGCCATTTGTCCTGCCATTTGATTTTTATTGATGGTTCTGATTCTATTCTGAATTAATCCTGGTTTAGCCCTGGTTAATAACTGGCTTGATCTAATACTGTCCTGAGTGAGTCCTGGTTTAGCCCTGGTTTATAACTGGCTTGATCTAATACTGTCCTGAGTGAGTCCTGGTTTAGTCCTGAGTGAGTCCTGGTTTAGTCTTGATTTATAACTGGCTTGATCTAATACTGTCCTGAGTGAGTCCTGGTTGAAAAAAAATCCTTGTAATGAATTTCTGTTATTTTTCCTTTAGACTTTAGATTTACAGTAAATAAAGCAATAGATAAATAAATATAATAAATTAGTAAACGTATTACCAGCTTAAAATTGGGAGTGTTTTAAAATGGTGTATTTTAAGAGTAAAGTAATAATAATGTAGCCTATGTTCCAATTGTTATCATTGCATAATAGGAGATTAAAATAGAATATGCTCATCTAAAATACACCAGATTGCACTAAATTACTTCTGTGAAATTCAAAATTTCCTGGGGAGGGCCCCCAGACCTCCCCCACATAAATATAATTTCACCTTATTACTTCTAAACCCCTGGCTGCGGACCTGCTTGCATAGACTTTAAAAGAAATACAATTATTAGTCCATATTATTGTTTATGAGGCTACTGTCCTTTAGGACTTATTATAAAAGTGCTCATTATTATTATTAATTTTATAGTATTTTCCTGTTTACAAAATATATGCACTGCATGACCCAAAATGCTTTATGGGCTAAGCCCCTGATGATTGGAGTGTCTAGCTCCGCCCCTGACTTCAACAGACTCAAAAACAAAGACCTAAGAGGAATTAGTGATGACGATGTTTACTCCGAGACCACTTGATTGAAGGCCTCAGAGACCCAGCCACCAGGGGTGAGTTTCGAACCAAAATTTTGCTGGATGACACGCTCACGTTTGAAACTGTTAAAGACGAACTGTGCTTAAGGGAACAGGCCTATGGGAGACATTTGAACAGGCTCAGTGTTTTACTTTGAAAGGCCATGACAATAACGCAGTGAATGCTAAAGACTTTGAACAATTTAAATCTCAACTAAGGGAAGAAATGAACACTCAAATGACGACTAAATTTACTGAACTGTCCAAAACCATTATTGGGGAAATTAGGTCTGAGCTGCAGAGGATCCCACCCGGATCGGCCCCCTCTCCAGGCTGGAACCCCTCCTTCTCGCAAACTGGACCTGTTGGCAGGAACCGCCCTCGTATGAACTCTACAAACCGGTATGATGATCGGGGCAAACCAATTTGCAATAACTGTAGTCAGCCAGGCCACATCACTCGATTTTGTAATAGTAGACCAAGATCGGCATCTTTAAACTAATGGACACCACTGTTGCGGCCCACACAGTGGGGTATCCAGAGCCTAAAGGGCCCAAAGAGAATGTTGCTTATCAGTTGATTGGACAAGTACCAAAGGTTGACGTTATCATTGAAAATGTTCCTGTCCATTATATCCTGGACAAGGGATCTAATGTCTCCCTAATGAAGACCAGTTTTTTCCTGAGCAATTTCGCCACACAGGGGAAGAAATTGGAGGACGCAGGACACTGGCTAACACTAGAGGCCGCCAATGGACTTAACATCCCTTACTTGGGTTATGCGATCCTTCCTATTAAAGTAGGTGAAGCTGAGCTGACAGACTGTGGTTTCCTTATTGTAAAAGATCACTGCCTTACAGACACTAATGGGGTTGTTGGGATGAATATAATTTCTCGTCTGTGGCGAGAAATGGACAAGCACCCTGTTGCCTTCTTGACCCGTGATCCTCCCCAACAACAGGCATGGACTATGGCTTTTAAAATCTGCTCAAGACAGGCCCAGTTTGCAGGCCCTGACGGGACGATCGGATACGTGAGGACAATCAACCGCAATCCTATCCAGATCCCTGCTCAGAGTGAAGTTTTGCTGTGGGGCCGGACCAAAGGAGGAATCGACGGGAAGTACTACCAGTGTTTGGTAGAACCACTTGAGGTGGGTGGACTTTTAATTGCCCGTTCCTTATCTACCGTCCATTGTGGACGAGTTTTGATAAAAGTCAGAAACCCAAATAATTTACCCATGTATCTGTATAGACATCAAATGCTAGCCAAAACGTGTGAAGTTAACGTTGCAGATATAATTCCTGAACATAATGTGACCTTGACCCGTGTCAGTGCAAATGCAGTAAGAGTGAGTACAGACAAAAATAAAATGTGTGCTGAGCCTGATATCTTGCCTAACGTAAATGATTCTGACCTGTGTGCAGAAAGCAAAGGGCGCTTGCAAGCCCTCCTCCATAAACACAGAGCTGCCTTTGCAACAGATGATGAAGACTATGCACCACCTATCAGAGAACGCTACCGCAAATACCGCCGCAAATGTACCAAGAAGTGAAGGCCTTGATTCAAGGTATGTTGGACTCTGAGATCGTTGTACCCAGCACCAGTCCGTGGGCTGCCCCCATAGTGTTGGTCCGTAAAAAAGATGGGAGTCTTAGATTTTGCGTGGACTACCGCAAATTGAACGCAGTGACTCATAAGGATGCATACCCACTTCCTCGGATAGAGGAGTCACTAGCTGGTCTGGGCAAGGCAAAATATTTCACTACGTTGGATTTAGCCAGCGGGTATTGGCAAGTGCAGGTTGCCCCAATGACAGAGAAAAAACAGCTTTTATCACTCCAATGGGGCTGTACGAATTTACAAGAATGCCCTTTGGTTTGTCCAATGCACCTGCAACTTTCCAGAGGTTAATGCACACATGCCTTGGAGATCAGAATTTGCAGTCTGTACTTATTTATTTGGACGATGTGATCATTTACTCACCGGATTTGACTCCCACCTGACCCATTTGGACTCTGTGTTAGAGAAATTGGGGAAACACGGCCTAAAACTGAAACCGGAAAAATGCCATTTCCTGAAGAAAGAGGTGCAATACCTGGGGCACAGAGTATCCGCTGCAGGGATTGCTCTCGATCCTGAAAAAGTAAAGTGTGTTGAAGATTGGCCCATTCCTGAAACGGTTAAACAACTTCAGTCATTCCTGGGCCTAGCTGGCTACTATCGTCGTTTTGTTAAAGACTTTGCTAAGATTGCCAGTCCACTTAATCGCTTATTGACAGGAATAAGCCCTAAAAATTCTAAATGTTCTGGACGGCAGCTCCTAGCTAACTGGGATGAGACTTGTACAGAGGCCTTCCAAACTCTGAAAAATACGCTTACGTCTGCGCCAATTTTGGCTTATGCTGACTTTAACTTGCCCTTTGTCTTGTACACAGATGCCAGTAACCGGGGCTTGGGTGCAGTGCTCTGTCAACTACAGGATGGGAAGAGAGGGTAATTGCCTTTGCTAGCAGAACACTTAGCCCCTCAGAGAGAAATGATAAAAATTACAGCTCTTTTAAGCTAGAGTTTTTAGCCTTAACTACTTCCACTCGAGAGCCCCCGGTACCGGGGGCAACCCTCGCTGTGCTACACAACGACGCACGTAGCCCGCTACCGCTTCGACCAAAACACACTTATCATACATCAAATTGTCAAGCAGAAACTCCTCAACAAAAGTATCCACTCCAAACTCAAATCAATGTAACACAGCTCAAACCCCTGGCAATAAAACACCAACATGAAGTGGTGTTTCAACAATTGAAGTTTTGACCAGGTAATGTTTTTGCTTCTGGGTTTTCAAAAGACGAAACGCAGAACTACGAACAAGATATCAAAAGAAAGCTAACAACTCACTGAATCGATCGGTGTAAAGCTTATTGCACAGCAGTAAACATGTTCAGCAGAGTCCGCATCAAACTGCACAAAAAACACCAGCAAATCAAAATAAAACATGCAAATGCGGACTTACCTTTGCTGTTTCTTTGCTCTGCTATGCTCCACTGTCCAAGTTTTTTCACTGGACAAGAGTAAGATGGCACCGTCCTGTTGACGCCATTTTGGCTCTAAAAGACCCCTGCTCCATCCGAAACCGTGAAATTGGTAAGAGGTCTTACGCCAAACCGGATGTGCGTCAGCGTCCGCCATGATAAGATGCGTCCGAATTGGGCTTTCAGTTAGGAAGGAGTTAGGGAAAGTGGCCTGTATGCTAACTATCATAGCCACTTTAGCATAGGGACCTCTGATGCTAACTTACTGCGATTAGGAGCTATGTGCCATCCCATAAGCCACTGCGCCAATCTCCCCACCCCCTCGCCCCCACCCTCGAGTGATTCATGCGCAACCACTGTTGATTGACAGGTGCACATTTAATAATACAAATAATTTAAAAAAAAAAAGATTCTGCACAAGCCAAACTTTATAAAACTGACAAAATACATGTTGTCGTCCCCACAGCTCAGTCACATGGTTTTAAAGAGCCTCCTCAGTAAATGGCCTAAATGAAGCAGTTTGTGCTTTTGCTTCTTTTAGTAGAAACTCAAGCCACATGGCTAATTTGCATACTGTAGCTTTATGAAACCGCTGTTGAGATAAAATAAAGGAAATGTGATGGATCATTTGGATGATTCTCTTTTTTTCACCTTAAATGTCTTTATTTGACACTATTTGTTGTTTGACAATATACAGTAGGGGCGGTATGCGCTTTTGTTTGGCTTGCACTCAAGAAAAACAGCTGTTGGTGATGTCACTTCCCCTTCCCCTGGTAAGGACGGTCGAATTGGGCAAATGCTGCTGAAGCTCTAGTTCACTAACTGCATAGAGATCTAACAGTTGACCCCATGAAAGGTTAAGGATTAGTTGCTAGTGTTAGTACTTAGAGGCTACAATTTAATGGTTTCGGATGCAGCCCCCGTATTTCAGCCACAACAGGGCAAAACGCAGAAACTGGGACTCGGAGTGGCTCTCAAAGCGTCTGTACGAGCTCGCCTGTGATTCGCCAGGGCTTCTGTCCGTCACAGAATGAGTGGTATCATTCGATTCTGTAGAATCTCCTCTTTCAGGGGATATTTTGAGCTCGCTGATTGGATAAACTTTCTGGGAGTTAGCCCTGCGCGTAACGCTGCATCGTCATTTCAGCTTCGACGCACAGAGCGCATGACGCATGAGGAAGAAGCAGCTATCGTATTTTCGAACAGATTTTTAAACTTTTTATCACCACACCATGGCTTTTAGAGGGAAAAAAGCACTTTTACACTCTCGAGGAGACACAGGATATAGTACTTGGAGACATGGAATTTGAAGACATTGTACTTCAAGACTACTCTTCTGACGAGTCCGATCTGTTGGCCACAACCAGCCGGTCAAATTATGAATATCCCCCAGATGAAAGGTAACTGTTTTAGGAATATTTTTTTGTAAAGTAAATGTATATTTTATGTCAATGGTGTAAATTCAAAATGTACAGACAAGTGTATTGCTATTTAGTGGGAGTATGTTGATGTTGTATGATGTGTAAAGTGCTATGTAAAACTGATTTATTAGTATTTGTCTTTTTTATTTCCATCACTTCAATACTATATGAGACACAATTTATCATGTAACGTCCACACAGTGTGTCAAAAACAAAACATTGTAGTCTTATGTGCCAATTTGTACCACATATCTGAACATAGATTTATTCCACAGCAGTGATGTCTGCAACTGATTGCAAACAGATGCAAATTAGTGACTGTCTGCCTTTTGTTTTTCAGTGCTCCTTCAAATACACAAAGTGTGTCTGCCCCTCCCTCCACGGAGAGCCAGTCCTGCTGCCACATTACCTGCTCCTAGTGATCGCTGGAAAAATCGTGATGAGGAGGACACTGCCCCCAATCCACGCCGTTTTGTGCCAGCAAGAGACACAGGACCTGTTTTGGACAAAAACGCTTCATGGACAGTCCTGCAGTTGTTCCAGCTGTTTTTTAGCAGTGCCACTGTGAATACAATTATTGTAAACACAAACACTAATGCTGAAAGGCAAAAGCAGGCTGGAAAAAAATACAAATGGACTCCATTGACTCTATACTGCTGTTCACAGGACTTGTCTGTGCACACACAAGACAGGATTATAATGGTCCAATTTGCAGATGCTGAGGAGACTGCTGAGGAAACACCAAATACCTGCATGCCAGTTTATTTTGGGGAGGATGCCACTGCCATGAGAAAGTACTGCAAAAAATGCTTTGACGCAGGGGACAAACGGGTAAAGACTCCTGTGTACTGCAGAAAGTGTCAGGTACCTCACCTCCAAAAATAACTGTTTTGTCGCCTGGCATGATGCTACGTGAAGTTTTTTTGTTTTATTTTACTTTTGATTACCTGTGTGCGTGTTTACTGTATATAGTTTATTTGCAATAAAGTGTGCTGAAATATATAAATTGTGCTTTACTTTTAGAAAAAAAAAGTATTTTTATGACCAAATATGTAAATATGTCCCAAATTTTCATTTTCATTGAGATATTCCATATTTCAAATTTTGTGCCAAATTGTGCCAAATTGTGCCAAAATGGCACAGCTGGTCTCCGCCTGGACTTTTTTATATTGTAAACCAGTAAAACCCTTCAATTCTTTGTTCAATAGGCACCAAAATTGCTGAAAATGTTGATGACAGGGTTTATTTACAATTTAGGTTGATATATTGCTTCTTTACAGTAAAAATAAGATTTTTTTGCTCTTTTCTTCTGTTTTTGTTAGGCGGAAATCAAATTAGTTGAAAATAGACCACATTTAGTCTTGCCCACAATTATTTTTCTTTCAAATCTTCACATCCACAACACCCCCAAGCCCCAATAGCACATCTATGAGTAAAATTTGTATTTTAAAACCTTTCTAATCATGAAATAGTATGGGTATGCTTTTTTCAGAATAGGCCCATGTAGATTGCATGAGGTTAACGTGGGCTGTGACGAAGAAATTTGCTGAATATCTTCATTGTGCTCCTTTTCTCGTATATACGGATAACAACCCGCTGGTGCACTTGAATTCAGCAAAACTCGGTAGCTTGGAGCAAAGATGGGCTGCACGTTTGGCCAGTTTCCAGTTTGATATCAAATACAAACCGGGGCGCACTAACCAAAGTGCAGATGCTTTATCTCGTTTCCCCCCAGAGGTACCTACGCTGGACTCGGAGGAGGCGAGAGAGGGTCTTGAGATTCCTGCATTTACCCACATTGGAGCCACTGTAGCCAGAGCAATGTGTGTTGGAGTTGGTGGACTTGATTCCACAGACCCAGTTGGTATCCCCACACTACCAGAACGGACCCGGGTACAATGGCAAAACCTTCAGAGTAATGATCTTGTGCTGGCAAGAGTAATAATGTACATACAGAGGGGCTACCCCCCAAACAGAGCAGAGAGGCAAAATGAAAGCAAAGAGACTCTGCAGGTCCTAAGCCACTGGGACCGCCTCGCTCTAGTAGATGGTGTACTGCACCGGAGGCGGCAGGACCCAAAAGAACTGGACCCGATCTTTCAGATATTACTCCCAGAGGGTGAACGTTACAATGTTTGGCAAATGTACCATACACAAGCTGGCCACTGGGGCCCTGAAAAGACTCATTCTTTGCTGCAGCATAGGGTCTTTTGGCCAAATATGCTTAGAGATGTTACCAACCGGTGTGCTGAATGTCAACAATGTCTGCTTCGTAAAGCACCCAATCAAACACAGGCTCCTCTATTCCCCATACAGTCAAATGCTCCTATGGAATTGCTTTCTTTAGATTTCTTTCAATAGGACACCCTGAGGATGTCTTCCACAATGTTCTTGTGATGGTGGACCATTTTACAAAGTTTGCCTGGGCCGTCCCCACCAAAGATCAGACTGCGACCACTACAGCCAAGGTAGTATCCAACAAAATAATACAACAGTTTGGAGTGCCTAAACGTTTGTTATCAGACCAGGGCCCAACTTTGAGTCTAACCGAATGAGGGAGCTGTGTAACATGTATGGCATGACGAAAAGCCACACAACACCTTATCATCCAGCAGGCAATGGGGCCTGCGAGAGACTCAATCGGACACTCCTCGGCTTGTTGGGCACCCTGGGAGAAGAAAGAAGGAATTGGTATGAGCATCTACCTGAAATGATGCAGGTATACAACAATTCCGTTCATGGCACAACAGGATATACTCCCCACTATTTGATGTTTGGGAGACATGGATTCCTTCCTCAGGATCGTCTCTTGGGTCTCTCCGAAACCATGGGCTGCTCATCTGTGGAAAACTGGGTCACTTGTCATCAATGGCGGCCCCAGTTCGCAGTGGAGAAAGCGAGGAAACTTAAGGACTCTGAAATGGCTCGGCAAAAGCTCTACTTTGACCGAAAGTCTGCACAGTCTTCGCTACAACCTGGTCAAAAGGTACTTTTGCAGGACATGTGAGCCAAAGGACGTGGAAAACTGGCCAACAAGTGGGAAGACAAGCCTTACCTGATAGTAAAACAACCAGACCCTAACTTACCTGTTTACGTGATTAGACAAGACGGAAGTGGCCTTGAGAAAGTCGTGCACGGAAATCTGCTAATTCCTGTGCTGGGACCAGCCGAACAAGGAAATTGTGACCCTGTGCTCCCGATTCGGCAGGGAGGCCCCCCGTCTCACTATGGTCCTCCATGGGTTGGGTTTTGGGTCCCTACAAGTTCAGACACTGGAGGGAGCTCTTGGCCTACTAATGAACCCAGGGTCCATCCAGAGGCTGCAGAACAAAGGCGATCCACCAGGGCGACCAGAGGACTACCACCTCAACGCTACAGAGATGTCTAGTGCTGTGTACCGAGTGGTCATTGGGACAATGACCATTCTAGCAGGGAGGGATGTAACCTGGTAGAGCTGTATCCTCCACCTCTTTGTGTGTGTGCTGAGCTGTATCCTCCACCTCTTTGTGTGCATGTGTGTGTGTGCTGTGGGCGTGTCTTGTGGGTGTGGTGACACAGGTGCAGGTAATCAGCTCTGGGAAACACACTCCATTTAAGCAGACTCACACCACTCTGTCTCTGTGTCTCTGGTCTTTCCGGTTCAGGTAATCCATAGCCTACTTTCACAAAACTACATACACTTTAACTACTGACTATGCTTATCTTAAAACAAATGTGTTTTCCATTTCACAACGCTCTGTGTCTCTGGTCTTTCCGGTTCAGGTGTGCTGGAAGGGGAATCTACGGGCGTGGCCCTGGGAGGAGAACTTGTGCGGGTTGCAGCCAAATTCCAAGTCGGATAAAGAACCGCAGCCCAAGCTCCGCATTGTGCCAGCGCTGCACGGTCTTACAGTATCGAACTAAGGAATTGACCCAAACTCCTCCACTGATTTTCCCCCCTTGCCTGACAATACAGCACACCTGCACTTTTGGACAAATCCCCCATTTTTAATTTCCTTTTAATATTTTAAAGACTTTTGTAATAAAATTCAATCTTTTAAACCCGGAACTTGGCCCTGCATTTTTGTCCACATCACACTGGTTGGTCAGACAGAACTCTGGGCGTTACACTCATGGTGCAGCAGCTGCTGCAATGCGTCAGGCCCGGAGACTGGATGACTTCAGTGGACCTTATGGACGCATACTTCCACATCCCAATTGCCCCAGCGCACAGGGAGTTTCTCCAGTTCGCTTTCGGGGACAAATGCTACGAGTATTGCCGCCTCCCATTTGGCAACTCCCTGGCCCCACACACCTTCTCCAAGTGTGTGGAGGCAGCGCTGGATCCGCTTCGCCGTCGAGGTCTCAGAATCCTGACTTACATCGACGATTGGCTGATTCTGACCTCCTCCCCACAGGAGGCCGAAGCCCATACGGCCGCTGTGTTGAGGCACATTCTCGGCTGGGGCTGGTCGTCAATCAGGAGAGAAGTCAGCTGTCTTCGACCCAAGATTTGGTCTATCTGGGTCTGTGCTTGGACTCCGGGGGCATGAGGGCCTCCCTCTCCCTGAAAAGGCAGTCAGTGATTCTGGATCTGGGACAACGGGTGTTGGATGGCCCGCGGATTGTTCTGCGGCGAATCCGCTCCCTGCTCGGCAGGATGGCATCAGCCCACCCAATGGTTCAACTGGGGCTGCTGCACAGGAGAGGTCTCTAACGCTGGTTTTCATGCCTCAGGTCCCGCCGAGGGAGGGACTTGACGCTAGCGCGGTTGTCCCCCAACACAAGGTCCGACGTAGAATTCTGGTTGGACCCGGAGCGCCTCTGTCAGGGGGTCCAAATGGGCTACGTGCTCCAGTACACAGAGATGTTCATGGACGCATCCCTGACCGGCTGGGGCGGAGTACTGGGCCATCTCACGGCGAGCGGTGTTTGGCCCCCGTCTCCGAGACACATCAACCTCATAGAGATGGAGGCGGTGCAGAAGTCTGCACCGCCTCTACGGGGTCACCGCGTCTTGGTTCGGTCGGACAACACCTGAATGGTGGCCTACCTGAACAGGCAGGGAGGGGACCAGGGCCCCCGCTCTCCGCAGGCTGGCAGCGGAGGTTCTTAACTGGGCGAGCACTCACCTGACCTCTCTGAAAGCGCGCCACATTCCCGGATCCCGCAACGTCGGCGCGGACAGTATGCCCAGAGGGGGAGCCCTACGGGGCGAATGGGACCTGGCACCCAAGGTCGCAGCGGAGGCGGGGGCCTCCTGTCGCGTCCGGTACTGGGGCGCAGGCTGATGGTCTGGAGGCTGAAAGGGGAAGTTGCTAAACCTTGGCCTCCCCCCTTCAGTTGTTGCCACAATTCAGGATGCTCGGGCCGCGTCTACGACCAGAGCTTACAGGGTTCATTGGCGTCTCTTCCCTGACTGGTGTTCAGAGAGGGACCTGGACCCTACATCCTGTTCTATAGACCCTTTAATTGTTTGTAAACATTCCGGGCTTAGCTGGAGGCAGGAAGCTCGATTCCTATCTATTTCCATTGTAGCTGTTGTCATAGTAACGATAAACAAATGTCTAACTGTTTTTGGAAATATCAGATAAACCTTATTTTATCGTCTCAAATGTCATTCCTCTTGTTCTGGCACCTTAAGCCACAACAGGACCACATTTTTCAGTTGTAGTTTTACATTTAAAATCGCTAGTTTTAGATTAATCTTATTTCTCTTGATCACTTCCTGCCTCCAGCTGATGTCACTGATGATGTCAGCAGTTAAAGGGTCTATACAGGACATACTCAGTTTTCTCCAGGGACTACTGGAGAAAGGCAGGGCCGCCGCAACCCTAGGGGTTTTTGCGGTGGCCATCGTTACCGGGCACGGACATCGTTTCATCTCCATCTCCATTTTGTTCCATAATGGTGTACAATTGTGGAACAAAATGGAGATGGAGATGAAACGATGTCCAAACATCAACCTGTTAAAATATAAATACAAAAAGACCTTTGAAAAGTACAGAGAAGAAGAAACACGTTGCCACAAGGGGAGTTGTAGGATGTTTTTGCAATTGCATTCTATTAACTAAGACAGTGTTGTTGCTCTGAACGGTTGTCATTCTATTGCTCTAAATTACAAAATTGAGAATTAGGATAAGCGAGTTATGGATCTGCTGAGAGGGACCCTCCCAGCGGGCTCATAAACCTCGTCTTTTAACGCACCACTAAGCATAGGAACATCATCTACAAATACAGCCAGTTAGGGCAGCTGCGTGGGGGTTTGTTGATGGGGAGTTACTGCCCTCTTCAATGGACCCACTCTACACCCTTTTTAACGCACTACAGTATATAGGGCTTACATATTACATAATCCATTGAACACACACAACAACAACAACAACAACAAAAAACTGAATGAAGGAAATGACAACTGGGAAGTTGCAAGATCACGGATAATATAATATGTATATTAATGTGCCTTTTGAACACAGAACTAGTGCCTTTTGAAATTGTTATCTGTGTTTGGCAGTGGTAACCATCTGTAACCTTCTGTAACCATCTGTAAAGAAAGAGGGGGAAAAAAGGATGTATATATGTGTATAAATAACTTAATGATCGCCTTTTTCACTTGCTTTGTATTAGTCATCGCGTACATGAAATGAGACAGTTGTTGTAGTTGTAGTTTCCTTTCAGTTGTGTTTCCTTTCCGTTCCGTTAAATTCTGTTAAAGAGTTACTAACCCCCCTTCCAGAGCCTCAGCCTCAGAGCATCAGATTTGAAAGTCTCAACAGAAAAGGGGCGTTGCCTGGAGGACTAAGGGGCGCGCGAGGGGGGAGGGGTAGGAGGGGTCTGGGTCTGTGATTGACAGGCCTGTGTCATCTGACTTTGACGCAGCACCTGCAGCGCTACTCATAAACAAAGTCCGAGCATGGAGTTCCAGCGAGCTAACTTGTTTAGCAACCTGTTTCACAGGGACAACTTTACAGCTCTCTCTACACAGGAGAAGCATCGTGACAGAGGCCTTGTACCTGAGACTGCTCTAAAGAGCTGGGTTATTTTATTAGAGTGATTCCACTGTCATTTACAAAGCTAGCGGGTTAGCATTGATCGATGTTAGCATCGCAGCTAAGGCACCGAACTGTCCTTACAGAATTTACCAATCTATTTTAGATATAGACTTTTTGCTGTAGTCTACATAAGCATGGGAGATGTATCTCAGTGTCCTCAGCAGATGTGTGAGGTATAGAGACGTGACTATGTATTACAAAGCTTTATTTTATTTTTCTTACAGCAAAGTGTACAAAACATATCACATACATATATATCTTATTGTGCAGGAACAATGTCCTTTTTAAATTGTTTTCGGTTTGTCATTGAAGATAGTACAGAATCATCCAGGTCATGTTTATCTAAAGGCTTGACTAAGGGTCTGTAACATTGAGGACCCAAAGACCCAGTTATCCCCCCCAAGTAAATAGCCCAAAGTAATTTCTATTACTAAATTTTAAGTTTAACCAATGTAACACGTTAACTAAACTACCACTGAATGATCACTCTGAAGAGTAAAGGCTATAATAAAGTCTCTATCTTTATGCTTAGTTGAATGATGAAAAAATAATGAAAATTATAGATCTTAATTTATTAGTGCCAGTTTTCTTACTTGATTCTGTACTTACTTAGCCTGGCTAACACCAGACTGCTGTGTGCGCTCGAATCTTTTCGAACTTCACAACAGCCTGGGGACCATGGCCGACATTTTTCCATGGATTTGGGCACCAATCATAGAACGAGGAGGGACGGTAAAACGATGACGCGCTATTTGACATACGGAAGCTTGTAGTTTGTTTAGGGATAAAAAAAATAAAAAAATATTTACGAATCCAACATGACAGCAGCAGACGCGATGCCATCTTTCGATCAAGCTTTAGAACGTGTTCTAAATAGTTTAGCTCAAACGTTTACAGCAGGTACGTCATACGTCATCTGATACGATGGGCTATGGCTATGTGCAGACACATGAGAGACATTCATAGCGCCCAATAAACGGCTATGGACAATCGTAAACCACACCTCTCCTACGAGAAAATGAATTGGTGGTCCCCAGACTAAATATCACTTGTGATTTTAGTCTGGCGTTAGCCAGGCTAGTACTTACTGGCGTTTACAACAATTTCCCCATTCAGGCACTGTCATGACAGCTCATATTTCACTTGAGGTATAGCTGCACTCCATTCACTTGGTCTACATAGATGTGTGCAATAAACAAATACAATATCAAACTTGACCGTTTTATCCTTAATTTACAGAATCAGGAGAACTAGAACACATTGAATTTAATTTCTCAATGTGGCTCGATCATTCAGTAAACTTTTATTATATAAACTTAAAAGAACCTTAAAAAAAACATTAGAGCCGTGAAGCTGAAATCTTTGCAATCACAGCTGAGCTACAGGATGGCTTTGATAACCAAGTAGCAGTAGCTCATGCTCGCAGTCATCCCTTGGTGAAGCGCTTCCTTCAGGGCGTTCGTAGGCTTAAACCGCCCTTGCGCCGCCCGGTCCCAAGAGAGTCTGGCTGCAGACCTCCACTCTCAGGACCCTGCCTTGCAGACCTCCACTGTCAGGTCCCCTCCGCTGTCAGGACCGGAAGTTTATTCGAAGCCTTTCAAAATAAAACCGGATATACTGGAAGCACGTATTTGTCGTTGTTCCTTGGGCTTTATTTTATGTAATATGATAATATGATATAAAAATGTATAATATATGTATAAAAATATGATATAAAAGCAACTATAAGTAGTAGCCTTCATGTTTGGCTGCAGACCTCCACACTCCCCTTCCAAAATGAAAAGCAGGCATACCGGAGGACGTATTTGTCATTCCCCATGTGAATATACTTTATTTATTGGGGCCATATTTTATGTATATAATGTAAATATGATTCAAAAGCAAGTATTCCAGGAGTAGCCTATGTAACGGAGGCTGCATGGCTTCCAGAAGTACGTTAGGTAAATCTCACTCCTCTACGCTTCATAATACACAATGATTACATTACAGATAATTGTCTGGTAGTTCTACGCCCACTACCGAACCCGCCTTCCTCACCAGCCTGTCGAGCCGCGAGGCGTCCTTCTTCTTGATGCTGCCTCCCCAGCAGACCACCGCATAGAAGAGGACACTGGAGATGACAGTCTGGTAAAACATCTGCAGCAGCTTCTGACAGATGTTAAGGGACCGCAGTCTCCGGAGGAAGTAGAGCCTGCTCTGCCCCTTATGGAAGAGCATGTCCGTGTTAGCAGACTAGTCCAGTCTGTGGTCCAGCTGTAGGCCCAGGTATTTATGGGCAATGGCCAATTCGCCAGGCAGGGATGGTTTGTCTGTCCTTCAAGACTGCGATCCTTTTAGCTCTGGCGTCAGCTAAGAGGATGGGTGCCCATAACCCCCCTGAGGGTTATGGGCTGATGGAACTCTGGCCCAACACGGCTCTTCAGCCGAAGTCATTACGTCCGCCTTCAGGTCCAGGGCTCCCTCCGCAGGGCTCATGCGGAGGGGGATGAGCCCTGGTCGTTCATCCCCCTCCGCATGCGCGGCGGGGGATGAGCGACGACACCGCCTTTGCCCGATTAGGGCGGTGCATCACTATCTTGAATGGACTGTCAGCTTCAGACACTCCGATCAGTTGTTCATGGGCTTTGGGGTCAGAAACAAGGGTACCCCACTGTCCTTTCAACGATTGGCCCACTGGATATGCCTTGCCATCCGCACTGCATATGAGGCACAAGGACTCCCTCCGCCAGCAGTGGTCAGAGCTCACTCCACACGTGGAGTTGCGGCTTCTACAGCACTGCTCCATGGCGCTTCGATTGAGGAGGTCTGCATGGCAGCCTCTTGGTCGTCCTCTTCAACGTTTGTGCAGTCATATCTGCAGGGCGTTGCTACGGGTTCAGTTGCCCACGCAGTTTTGAGTGATGGACGGTCGTGAATTCCCCCCAGCCCAGCGGTGGCCCGGGAAGGGATGACCTGGTTTGGTTTGGTTTGGTGCTTCAGGCGCTCTTGGGAGAGGCGACCTGGCCGAACTGGCTGTACATTCTTATTCCTTCGGGTGGCCGGCGCTCTTGGAAGAGGCGGCTTTGGACACCCTCGTTATCAGGGGTGGAGTCTGCACTAGCGCTCTTGGGAGAGGCGGCTAGTGCAGACGTTCCCCAATTGCCTTTTTCTGGGTGAGACGCGCTGGCGTTGTTAATGGCTACTGGTTGCTCCTCACCCTGCCCGTGGGCCCCTGCTACCTAGGGAGCGTTTGGCCGCTCCCTGGGACGCATAGAGTTGCGGCGGGCCCGCTCCAATCATGCGAGGCCATGCCTGCTGGGAGTACATTGATCGGCCATGGCTGCGTGTTGCTTTATTCAATTGCCTAAGGGCAAGCACACTATTGAAGTAGAAATCTAAGTTACCTATGTAACTATAGTTCTACGAAATGTGTGCGCCGCCCTTAGCTACGGGCCCAGCAGGCACGACCTCTCTTCGATGGCTGAGTTAAAAGGAGACGATTGAAGGGAGAGTCCCCCTTTTATAGGGTACAGGGGTTGTGGACCCCCAAGGATGATTGGAGCGGTCAGTTCTTTGATCCTCTCAGGGCGGGAAGCTGGTGCTTCCGAGAGATATGCAATAGCGCAGCCTAAGGGCGGCGCACACATTTCGTAGAACTATAGTTACATAGGTAACTTAGATTTAGCAGCAATCTATCTACAGCTTTTTTTAGAGTTTAGTTTATTTATTTGTTTGAGCAGTTAACCTGCTCAAAGGGAGTGGGCTGAAGCCAAAGGCTTATAAGCGCCCACCCCAAAATAAAAATAATAACATTACATTTAATATTTACAAGGTAGCAAATCATAAACAAAGGAACATAGGGCAAAGTAACAATAAATGATGAACAAGAATAAAATAAAAACAACAGCAAAATAAAGAACAAAAGAATGTGCTACTTTTATGTTATAAAGGTGCATTAATACATATTATACTCTGAGATCTCAGCTTACATGATTCTGAAGTCGTACCATGCCAAGGTAGCGCTAGACAATAAAATGACAATAAAAAACATGAACAAGCAATATAAACAAACTTAGCTTTGTAGTTAAATAACTATTCAAAAACATTCATAAATTAGGAAGCTGCTGCCTTCTGTAGCTAATCTTTCTATCAATTTCATAAGGGTCAATGCCCCCAAGTAACTGCAACTTCATTACATTATCATTATATCGGGATCGTTCTGTTTCACCAAGTCCGTTTTTATAAGCCACACTGTCAAACTGTGTTTTTGCCATCATATTCTGCAATCAAATACACAGTATAAAAGAAAACACAACAAAATTTGACCGATACCACGTAATCGGTCAAAAAATTGTGACGTTGCATTCGGCCCTGGAGCGTACCATTGTGGAGGGTAGACGTCATTGCCCGTGTTCTCATTGGTGGGACACTGAGTGATTATTTACGTTAGCTACCGCTAAAAAGAAGAGTTTGCAGTAAGAAAGTGGTGAGCAGTTGTCGGGTGAAAGGCTGCTGTAGCAATTTGGACCAAAAAATACACTGAAACCTACGTTTGTATGGGTTTTCTAGATGGAAAAGATGCCATGGAGGGCAAGTTGAGGAAATTAGCAGAGGATGCCAGTTAGTCTGGCTCTCAGCCGTGGGGCACAATGATTTCCTTCTGCAGATCAATCAACACAACGATTGACAGGTGTCATATGACACTCAGCCGAAATTGCGACCTCCAGTGGAGTCGTTGGTCACGTGTCTTCATTTGACCGATTGATCGAGTTCGAGGCCTCCAGCATGGCGGACGCGGCACTTTTTTCCGGTGCGTGAAATACCTCAATAACTCAGGGAGTGATTCTGCTCAAACAAGTAGTTCCACATACTATAATGAGCTTCTCCCAGCTTCAGTGGATTTCCCCATAGCATGTCCAAGCAGCTCTTAAGTTTGAGTTTGAATATTTTATTTCGAGCTAAAGAAGAAGAAAAGAAAACAGAAATATATATATACATAATAAAGAAAAAGAAAAGAAAAAAAGAAAAAATAATTTACATTACAGCTCGAAAAGGAGTGGGAAGAAGACAAGCTTATTGACTCCCACCCCTGTTCATAAACTTAAATAACAATAACTAACTAACAACAGTGCATATTTCTTACCATTTTACAAAACAACTATCAACCGAGTTGGTTACATATTAACAAATGCGACACTGCATTATACTAGGTCAACATTCACAGTATCTCACACGCTACAACCAGTGTATTATTTCTGTCTCCCATACCGAATTCATTACCATGTTGGCATTATCGTTATTCACCATCACCATTACAACCCATATAACATTACTCTGTATCAAAGTGTTTGAATGATACATAAAATACTCCACATTTATTCATGAAAGGTACAGTAATCGCAGACTGATTGATGTTCATGATAACAAGAATAGTCTTAATGATATGTGTTAAAAGGGATTCGGGGCTTTTCTTTCTTTTTCTTCTTTTCTGTGACTGGACCTGCTGCCCGAGGGGAGCAGCCCCCGAGCAACCGGACCATCATTTGTTAAGTGTCCTATACTATGCATTAAAAGAGACACATTTTAGGAGTCTGCTGCCAGAAGAGGGTTTCCTCGAGCTGCCGGCCCCCACATGTCTGCCCTATACTATGGGTTATGTTGAATGCGGAGTACATAGATATGTGCATGATTTACTTCTAAGAATTTAGTTCCTTTATATTACCATCAGCATCAATAGCAGTACTGCTGTCTGAATTGATTGAGTTTGATTCTAAGAATAATCCACAGATTGTTAAGTATTAATCCTAGACTGTTACATTTAAAGTTTAAAGTTAAAATAGTGATGATAACAACACAACAGCAATAGCAATAACAATGGCAATTAAAGCCGCAAGCGGCATTTAGAGGCCCTCGAGGGTCTCGTTTGGCCGGTTGACGCCGGTGGCCGCACGCCGCCCCAATAACCGGGAGGCGCTTTCGCGCCCTACGTGGTTATGATGTCGCTGCCACCCTCAGTCGAGTTTGTAAAAGAGCAAAGGCAAGAAATGGCGCCTTCGGCGCCAGATCACTCAATTTTTCCCAAAATGGCCGACCTCCTGTTGGTTGCCTAGCAACCACGTAAAGTACTTTTTTGTTCGGACAATCTTGACGCACGCGTGTACCTATTTTGGTTTGCCTGCTCCAAAGTTGACATCAGGTCGTTGCCAAGTTGGATTTTATTCTTCATTCATTTTGATTTGGTGCTCTGCAGGGGGCGCTATCGCGCCCATTTTCAAATGACCTAAATCACAACATCTGGGGTCGACCACTCGACCAACGATTCAAGTTACGCTAAAATCGGCTTCAGTTTGTGAGAGTTATGACTGTTTAAACACGGCGGCGAGTGCTGAAAACGGACGCCGACTTCATGGCGTTGCCATGACAACACCGTTAATCCTATTAGAAAGTTTTTAATAACTTTTGATGTCCCACTTGTGTAGATGATCGGGAGCGAACGGGGAGTCGCTGCGTTCAACGCCCTAGGACGAGTTCGTTCAAATTGGAGTGCACGAAATGACGCCTCCGGCGCCAGATTACTACATTTTTCCCAAAATGGCCGCCCTCCTGTTGGTTGCCTAGCAACCATGTAATGTACTTTTTTGTTCGGACTGTCATGACGCACGCGTGTACCAATTTTGGTTTGGCTGCGCCAAAGTTGACATCGGGTCGTTGCCATGGCAACACGGTGGGGAAAGGGGCGTGGCCTCAATGACTTTTTTGTTCGGGGTCACGTGACGGATGTCTGTGCCAAATTTCTTTTGTCTACGACAAAGTTCAATTTTTTTCCCTATTCATTTTATTTGGTGCTCTGCAGGGGGCGCTATCGCGCCCATTTTAAAATTTCCTATATCAAAACATCCCCGGTCGACGACTCGACCAACGATTCAAGTTTCGCTCAAATCGGCCACAGTTTGTGCGAGTTACGACTGTTTAAAGGTGATGGCGAGCGCTGAAAATGGACGCCGAATTCATGGCGTTGCCATGACAACACCGTTAATCCTATTAGAAAGTTTTTAATAACTTTTGATGTCCCACTTGTGTAGATGATCTGGAGCGAACGGGGAGTCGCTGCATTCAACGCCCTAGGAGGAGTTCGTTCAAATGCGAGGGCACGAAATGGCGCCTTCGGCGCCAGATCGCTCTTCTGGCCAATATGGCCGCCCTCCTGATGGTTGCCTAGCAACCGCGTAATATGTTTTTTTATTGGCTTCACGTGACCAATCACTGTGCCGAATTTTGTTCGTCTACGACGAACTAAAATTTTCGGGGATTTGGGGACTTTGGGGGGTCTGGCCATAGGGCGCAATGTTAACGCTGTTTTTCCAGGGGGCGCTGACGCGCCATTTTTTTGATTTTTTACATTTTGGAGATGTGAAGGTTTTTTTTTCACCTAATTGAATTTTGGGCAAAAATTCAGGACTTTTCGTCGGTGGGAAGTTGCCGAAACTGGCTTTTTAGGGGGAGAAGAAAAAAAATAATAATAATTAAAGCCGCAAGCGGCATCGAACGGCCCTCGCGGGCCGTGCCTCCTTTAGCGCCTTTGTAACAGTACCGAGGGCGCTAACATGCCTACTACATTTTATTGCCCTGATGTGCCATAAATCTATGTCAGTAAACATCAAAACTACATTTTTAGCCTCTCCATGTGAATAATGGCTCCAACCTGCAGAGGGCGCTAGCGCGCCCAAAATCTTTTTTATTTCACAAGCAGCATCGGACGGCCCTGACGGGCCATACTTCTATGACTACTGTCCACAAGCTCCTTACAGAGGGCGCTAACGCACTGTAATTGTGTATAATGTGAGATTTATGTGTTAGTCCCATTAGGATAACATGGGGGCCCCGGGCGTCACCATGGCAACACCGTACAAAATACGGTATGGGTCCTATTGGCTTTTTTGACCAGGATGCCATCAACTATTTTTGTGCCGAATTTTATCCATTTCCGAGAAACTACTTTTTTCAGATAATGCATTTTTTCTTCTCAGCCTAGAGGGGGCGCTATCGCGCCCAATGTCACTTTTTCACATTTGTTGCGTTCGGGGGTGAAAGGTCAATAAAATGTATATTTCCGATTTTTAATTGGAATTCATTTGTGCGAATGGGAGCAATTTGTTGTTTACGATAAGTCGCAAAATTCTTCGTAAAGATTGCGGCTTCACCGCACACAAACCGTAAAACTTAGCCAAAAATTTGGATAACTTTTGATGCCCCACATCTGTAGATGAGCTGGAACGAATTGGAGCTCATTTGGTGAAACGCCCTAGGAGGAGTTCGTTCAAATGCGACGTCAGCGAAAACGCTGACTGAGCATTTTCCAGACTTCCTGTCAAAATGGCGGACTTCTGGTTTGTCAGGGGGTGTGGCCACAATAATATTTTTTGTTTGTCGTCACATGACAAATGGCTGTACCGAATCCCGTCGCTCTACGACAAAGTTGAAATTGGCCCCTCCTCGATAGGCGCAATGTATCTTCACTTTTGTAGGTGGCGCTGTCGCGCCATTTTTTATTTCCCAAATCTTTTTTCTTTCACAAGCAGCATCGGACGGCCCTGACGGGCCGTACTTCCATGACAACTGTCCACAAGCTCCTTACAGAGGGCGCTAACGCGCTGTGATTGTGTATAATGTGAGATTTATGTGTCAGTCCCATTAGGATAACATGGGGGGCCCTGGGCGTCACCATGGCAACACCGTACAAAATACGGTATGGTTCTCATTGGCTTTTTTGATCGGGACGCCATCAACTATTTTTGTGCCGAATTTCATCCATTTCCGAGAAACTAATTTTTTTCAGATAATGCATTTTTTGTTCTCAGCCTAGAGGGGGCGCTGTCGCGCCCAATGTCACGTTTTCACATTTGTTGTGTCCGGGGGTGAAAGGTCAATAAAATGTATATTTCCGATTTTTAATCGGAGTTTGTTTGTGCGAATGGGAGCATTTTGTTGTTTACGATAAGTCGCAAAATTCTTCGTAAAGATTGCGGCTTCGCCGCACACAAACCGTAAAACTTAGCCAAAAATTTGGATAACTTTTGATGCCCCACATCTCGAGATGAGCTGGAGCGATTTGGAGCTCATTTGGTCAAACGCCCTAGGAGGAGTTCGTTAAAATGCGATGTCAGCGAAAACGCTGACTCAGCATTTTCCCACCTTCCTGTCAAAATGGCGGACTTCCGGTTTGTCTGGGGGCGTGGCCACAATAATATTTTTGTTTGTCGTCACATGACGAATGTCTGTACCGAATCCCGTCGCTCTATGACAAAGTTGACGTTGGCCCCTCCTCCATAGGCGCAATGTATTTTCACTTTTGTAGGTGGCGCTATCGCGCCATTTTTTATTTCCCCAATACGAAACACATATTTAAATTAATTTTTCACCGGACCTGAATTTTGGGCAAAGTTTGGTGAGTTTTCGACTATGTTCAGGGGGTCAAATTGCTGCTCAAAGAGCAGAAGAAGAAAGAATAAAGAATAAAGAATAAAGAAAAATAATAATATTTCTTGCAAAAACAATATAGTCGCTTTCGCGACAACAACATATTATACATATTTGGAAAGCTCTTAACGACCCCACGCAGCCGTGGGGGTCCGAGGTGGATGACGAGCGCTTCGCGCTCGTCATCCACTTCCGTATGTCAGTTGGCCATATACGCCCATTCACTTTCATGCAATAACAAGTATAAAGGGCCCACACCAGAGGTGTGGGCAGTCACTGTTTACACGGTGAGTTTACGGTTGACATGGGGACAGCGCTTCGCGCTGTTTTCGTGCGCTCCGCGCACCTAGGTACAGTGCGCTTCGCGCACTGCGTTGCGTTTACCCATTAATTTTCCTGCAATAACAAGTATAAAGGGCCCACACCAGAGGTGTGGGCAGTCACTGTTTGAGACGGTGAGGTTACGGTTGACATGGGGACAGCGCTTCGCGCTGTTTTCGTGCGCTGCGCGCACTTAGGTACAGTGCGCTCCGCGCACTGCGTTGCGATTACAATAGGCCCTTGCGACGGCAGGCCGCTCGGGCCTAATAAGAAAAACCCATACAATAACAATATAGCGCCGCCAAAGGCGGCGCATATTTATATATTCGGAAAGGTCTCACGTCCAGTAATCCAACCGTGGGGTTCATTGTCAAATACGAGCGCGTTGCGCTCGTCATTTACCTCTTCTTTCTCAATATTTCCCAATGGATTTTTTTTTGGTATTTTTGTGCGAGCAGAAGCAAATATGCCGCTTTCGCGGCAAAGACCTATATTATCGGATAGGACTCAATGCCCTGAGTCACTGTAACAGTGTTTTGAGTGCTGGTGAGTGGCCATGGTCGATGACGAGCGCGTTGCGCTCGTCATCGACTCCTTTCTTCTCCATGTTGTGCCTGTGGTTTTCACTTTTTTTTATTTGAGCAGCAACAAATGTGCCGCTTTCGCGGCACACGCTTATATCACCGGACAGGTCGGGGTGCCGGGAGTGTCGTTATTACTGTGTAATGCATGGGGAGCGCTCCGCGCTCTGTTTCTTGAGCGCTCCGCGCTCTTTTAGGGACGTGCGCTACGCGCACGTCTTTCGTCAGTGCGCTCCGCGCACTGCTTGTACAATAACAACAGGCCCGGACCCTGCCAGGCTCTCGGGCCTAATAACAACTGCAATAGTATAATAGTAACAACCACAATATACTTCATTATTAGTTAGATCTGTCCCTAAGTGACAGGGAGATCATATTGAAGACCACGCTGGGGCAGCTGATGAACAAGTGACCTTCTCATGAAATAAAGCACATTATGGCAGACTAATAATTATCAATGCAAAACAACTTTCTCCAACTAAACTCAGACAAAACTGAGATCATTGTTTTGGCCCACAGACACAAAGACAAAGTGTTATCAGTCACATTGAGTCTCTCTCTCTAAAACCAAAAAATCAGGTTAGAAATCTAGGAGTAATCATGGACTCAGACCTGAACTTAAACAGCCACATCAAAGCAATAACATCATCAGCTTTTTACCATCTGAAGAACATTGCTAAGATCAGAGGAATAGTGTCAAAACCAGACTTAGAGAGACTCATCCATGCATTTGTCTCCAGCAGGTTAGACTACTGTAACGGCCTGCTCACTGGCCTTTCTAAATGAGCTGTTAGAGCTGCAGAACATCCAGAACGCTGCTGCTCGAGTCCTGACAAGAACCAGGAAATACCACCACATTAGTCCAGTGCTCCGGTCTCTGCACTGGCTTCCTGTCACTCAGAGAATAGAATTTAAAACAGCGCTGCTTGTGTACAAGTCTTTTCATGGTTTAGCACCAAAGTACATCTCTGACATGTTAGAGCCGTATGAACCATCTCGGGCCCTGAGAACTTCAGGGAGGGGTCTCCTGGTGGTTCCCAGAGTCAATAATAAACACGGTGAGGCTGTGTTTCAGTTTCATGCAGCTAAAATCTAGAACAGTCTTCATGAGGATGTGAGACAGGCCTCAACTCTGACAATGTTCAAATCCAGGCTGAAAACAGCTCTTTTACCCGTGCATATGAAAACTGAAAGTATTTTATCTGCACTCTTGCCTTTTACTGTCATTGATTAACTTTATGTTGATGTTTTATTGATTTGATCTGTTTTCTTGTAATTTTATGCAACTGTGAAGCACTTTGAATTGCCTTGTGTATGAATTGTGCTCTACAAATAAACTTGCCTTGCCAATACAGTAACTTAAAAAAATAATCCATTACATTATAGGGGGAGCTTAGCTTCAGTGAGGTAAAATAAATAATCATAAAACAGTCATAATTCATGAGCGTACAACATTTTTTTTTTTTTTTTTTTTTTTTAAAGAGTTAAGAAATAAATTACACAAAAAAGTGTTACCGGATGCCGACTGGCCGCGGCTGTCACTTCCTGCGTCTCTTCCGGTACCGATCCAAAATGAACGCTCCTCCCGCGTTCGAGTCGTTCCTTTTGTTCGAAGGAGAGAAAAAGATCGGCATCAGCAAAGACACGAAGGTTCCGAACGCGTGTTTATTCATTTTAAACAAGGAGGACCACACTCTAGGAAACATCATCCGAGCGTGAGTACCTGCTAATGTGCTAAAGCTAACAACATCATCCTAGCGTGAGTACCTGCTAATGTGCTAAAGCTAACAACATCATCCCAGCGTGAGTACCTGCTAACACGCTAACTAAAGCTAACAACATCATCCGAGCGTGAGTACCTGCTAACACGCTAACTAAAGCTAACAACAAAGTATCTGAGTACCCCTAACACGCACTTACAGCCACACAGAGGGGGAGATTATTATAAATTAGAAAACTACGTAAATACAAAGAACAAAACCGCTATCAGAGGTGGGAGAGTCGCCAAAAATATTTACTCAAGTAAGATTAACGTTACTTTAAAATAATTGTATTCAAATACAAGTAAAAAAGTACTTGTAGAAAGTGTTACTCAAGTACTGTGAGTAACAGTTTGAGCATAAAAGTCTCATTTATTATCAATTACGCCATAAATAGTGTGAAACGGCGGAAAAAGTAACTATGATTTTTACTCGAGTAAGATACAGATACTTTATTATAATTGTACTGAAGTAGAAGTAAAAAGTACTGGATGTTAAAACTACTCTTAATAACCTGTAACATGACATAGTACCAAACTTTACTTGGCTTTCATACTGTTAATCACTGGTTCGCAATCTTTTTGCTCTTCCGTAGTTGTCTGTGTACTCCCAACCTCAAGATTGTTGTAGTTTATTTAGAAAGTTATCTCTTAAAAGCGTTATTTGCAAGTAGACAGACAATGTTGAGTTCAAAATAAACCTAAAATTATCCCAAAGCTACACATTTTACTGAAAAATATAGCTTTTCAGATCAAAATGATGTTCAGTCTCCTCTTTTTTATTTCAAACTGAGATAGTACCAAGTGCCCCTGCTAGGTCCCCATACCCCTGGTTGGGAAACACTGCTGTAAATAAAGGCTTGAATCATAGGAACTGTAGATTTACTGCCAGAACATTCAGATTTATAAATATAACATTTTGCCGCACAAACAGCAGATCACTAATAAAACTCTATCTTTGTCCTGTTAGCTGCTGCAGAGTGGACTACATGTTGATGTTTCTAACCTGTTTGGACCCTGGGTTTTGTCTTGTAGGCAGCTGCTGAAGGATCCTCAGGTTCTGTTCGCTGGATACAAAGTCCCTCACCCTCTGGAGCATAAGATTGTGATCCGAGTCCAGACCACAGCAGACTACAGCCCCCAGGTCTGGACTAAAGTATTTCGTCATCATTTTAGTCAAAGTCATATTATTTAAAATGAGACCAAAACTAACTTCAATATGTGTCAGAATGAAAGCTGGAGCCAGGTTTTGTTTCTGGTTTTAGTTTGTGACATTAACCTTTTCAATGCTAGTAAACATTTGCGGAAGTGGGTTGGGCTCAGAGTCAGGAAAGTAACGGCTAATGCTGCATTCATGCGACTGGGAAATGGGATTTTTCCCACTTTCATCCTCGGAGCATTCATCCTAATAAAGCCGTCTGTAAACAAACAAAGGTTTCAACAGTTCGCTAACCAGGCACGTGCAGAGGGGCCCTTTTCTCTCCGTACTGTTTTATGTATTTGTATTATATGCTGTGTATCCAAAGCTTTCTCGTGGTCCGTACCAGTGGTTCTGCTCTAATAAGCTTTATCAGCCTGTTTTAATCAGTCCAATCTGAAATGAACATGTCCCTCGATAGTTCCTCATGCGTTTTCAATGCGCTGCCCTCGGTCCTGCAGCAGCGCAACTCAGAGAGGAAGAGAGAGGAGAAGGCACAACGCCGTTTACTGCGGCTCAAGGCTGTTTGCGATGTATTTTAGTCACCATATCTCAGCTCTACTGTATTTTCTCATAAAACAAGGCGAAACTTGCACCCAGACATTCTCAATAGTCTCGGTTTTCTTAAGCCCCTGTTTCAGCCACAGCCCAATGAGAGAGTCAAGAGAAGGAGACAATCAGTGAAAGTCTGTTTCTGTAGGGGCATGCCCAACATGCGAAAGAAAATAAATGGTATGATAAAATAATAAGAGTAGGATTTCCCAAAAAATCTGTATTTTTTACTTTTGTAAAAAAAAAGAAGGAAAAAAAAGAATTTATTTTAAATAGCCGATATACCAGCTACCGGTAGCCAAAGAAGACCAATCAGAAAATACGCTCTCCAGTCAGTGCTCGTGGGAGTTGTAGTGTTGTATCTTTACAGAGTAACGCTATATCAATGTGAGCAGCGTCTTTGAGAGAACTACAATTCAAAATGAATTGGACACGTTTAGGGAGACCGCTTTACCCGCCACAGACAAAATCTACCTGCATGTGTTAACGTCAAGCCCTGACTCTAACGTTAAACTGAAGGCTCTGGACATGTTTGAGATCTGTTTTTTTCACACATGGATTTTTACAGATCGAATTCCTGACAGCCATTTGCCATTTGAATTTTTACCCATTTTTTTCACGAATAACTAGTTTAATTAAATTAATTTATTCATTTGAATTAGGACAGTGCACATTAATCAACACGTCAGCAGAAAGCCTCAATGTAAATGTACCAGAATGAGCATAATGGCTAAATTGCATCGGTTTGTCCTAAGGCAGGTAAAAACCATTAATTGACAGAAGAGAAATACAGACGTAGTACATAGAACAAAGTTACAGTCACAGAGGTCAGTTACAAGGACAGTCACAGGTGAGACGCGCCCAAGAAGTTACATTGATAAATCTACCTGTGAGTGCACGATTGTTTTTGTTTTTTAGCACCTTTTTAAAGGTGTGGTAATTGTCACAGTTCCTGACATGATCCGGCAGTGAGCTCCATGACTCTGATAGACACCACCATTTGACCTGCGTCGTTGCATATATTTCAAAAACTACACCCGATTCAAAATCCCTCTGAGCAAATCTTTGGGACTAATCGGCTACAAAATGAAAGCACACCACACATTTCATCTATAATGACCTGTAGTAATGTTCTTTTCTCCTCTTGTTTTGCAGGAGGCTTTCACGAACGCCATCACGGACCTGATCTCTGAGCTGTCGCTGCTGGAGGAGAGGTTCCGAGTCGCCATCAAAGACAAACAAGAAGGAATCGAGTGACCGTGTGATGTCACTTCCTGTGCGCTGCTGTAAATAAACGCTGATGTGAATGTTCCGCTCGCCTCGTTATTCAGGGGTTAAGGGTTTGTTTCCCACTTACCCACTGTTTACCAGAATCACTACATTTGACAGGAGGCCATGCTGCTGTGCAGTGACCAGGGTGCGTACACACAGTCATGAAAATCCTGGAAAAGTCTTTTGGAATTTTAAGAAACGTATTTAGGAATTCTAAAATGTAATAGAAAAACAAATGGGTAAATCCAAAGTAAATGAGGAACCACGGCGCACATTTAGATTCAGACAGTGGTTAGGCCTGTCGCTGCGACACGTCCTGTGCCCGTGGGCTTCCTACAGCTAATGCGAGATAAAATAATGACAATAATGCATTTATTGAGGGAAATATTGGAGCTGGCTTCCTAAATACACAAGACCAGAGGATGCAGTGGAGCAGTGAAAGTTTACCACAGGACGGCGATTGTATACCAATGGAAATACAGACAATGTTCATTTGGAGATGTACTTTGGATGTACTTTGGAGAAAAGAATCAAGGAGCTTGTGAACGGTACATCCTCTTTCTACGCTCTTGCATGTAAGAGTTTAAATTGGCTCCGTTGGATCATGAGGTGCTTTATACTCGCATGTTCCTTGGCAATAGAGTACTGTAACTTTACGCACGGACTAGACGGGCAAACCAAACTCAAACATAAAGTGAGCTAAACTAAACCCGGAGAGGACAGAGAGAATTGGTCTGTCGTTGTGTTGATAAAAAGGCGCCCTCGCAGTCTCTGTATCATTGGTCTTTCTCTAGTATTCTGGCCTCCTAAAAATCCCAAACTGAAAATGTAGCTCCGATACGTAAACATGATAATAAATGTGGCTGGTAAAATGGAGGCATCGGAGTCATGTTAGAGCTGCTGCGGCTGAGCCGCGCTGCCACTGTGTCAACCTGACCCGCATGACCTTGGAGGTCGGGGGAACTGTAGCACTCGGAAGAAACCTGGCTGGCTGCCCTCGGTCTCCTCTGAAACGGTGCAGCGCCTCCTGGGTTTGTCCCCGTTTCAGAGCGTGGTGTCCTGCACTGCTCCTTCCTCCTCCTCCTGCAGCTCCCAACGCATCATCATCCCCTCATTTGTCCCTTCCTTGTTTCTGTAGTTCCTCTTGTGACGCCTCCTCTGTGCTGCAGCTGTGGGGCTCTTGGTTCCTCTTCAGTGTCTCAGAAGAAGACATTTGTAGCTCTCAAATGGGTTTAGCTGAAAAGCTAGCATTTTGTTTACCTGTACGGAAATCTGTACGAACCCTGAGTGACTTATGGATCAAAGGGTCAAAAAATGTGCCCGCTTTCAGTTTAGATTTGATTGTTTCCTTGATGTTTAGGAAGTGCCGTTTACAGAAATCTAAACGTCATTATAAACAGATGAACTGAACAGACATAACCTCATATTTTACAATAACAGAAATTAACAAGTAAGTAGGTAGAACAATAGAAAGGATGACAACAATTCCAAATCACTAATTTAATCACAGGAGCTTATTTATATCTTTAAGTAAAAAAGGTTATTTCAAATTTGTTACAGTTACAAAAGAAAACAGAAGTCCGTTTGGCTGAACAACAAAACCAAGCATGTAGCATATCGAGGTGATGCAGGGCAGCCGTGGTGGGCCTTCTGGGAACGGCCTGGAACAGTGCAGAACCTAGGGGGAGATAGTTTTTGGTTAAAGCCTGAATTCTAACCTAATGCCATATCAGGTGTCGTGGCCGACGTACTGATGTGCCGCTTCCTACGTTCGTTAACAGGGCAAACGCTCAGGACGACACTGGGCCTTTGGGGCCACACGCACCCAGTCCCCAGCTGACCCGCTCCCCCGGAACCAACACAGAACTACAAAAGATAGTTTGGGTCCCTCTATATTCGCTTTTGCCGTGTGCGGTGTGACGCAGCTCCTCAGTGTCTACTGACCCCCATTCCGTGAAACTACCATGAAACAAGTCAGTCAAAATAGAGAAAGTGTAAATTTGCCAGCTCCTGGCAAGTTAAAGAATTTTGCACTTTGAGGTTTCCTTGAAATACAGTGAGGTCTTAAAGGAGGTCTTAAAAAAGGTATTAAATTTGACTTTGGGGTTCCTGTAGATACCTGTAAATATTCCCATTACAGACAAACCCCCCACCTTAACCAAGCAGTTTGGCTTTACCCAAATCTAAAAGCTTCCTGAAAAAAGTGGTGACAAAAAGGAGACGTAAACAAGGATTAAAAACGCAAAAAAAAAGGTTACTAAAATCATTGAAAAAGCATCAAACTATAACTAAAAGTGACTTTTGTAAGTCTTTGCTCTCAAACATTACACTGGCCTTTAGGCTGTTAACCCCTTAACCGAACACATCTTCTCCCGTTTGGTTTTACCCAAATCTAAAGGTTTCTTTACCTGAGAGTTTACAGCCTATAGGCCAGTGTAACAGCTGATTTGAAAGCTAAGACCTATACAACTCATTGTACAGGCCTTGTTTTTGTTATCACGTTTTAGTTGTCGTTGCTTTTTGTAGCGTTTTTGTATTAGTGTGATGTAACTGTGATCAAGCCACAGAAATGTGACCAAAACAGAACCAAAAAGCGACAAAATACATATTACACTGAACTGCCAGGTTTGGCTGTTTAAATGTGTTTTTGAAAATAAATTCAAACTGAAGTTGTGTTACATTATTGGCTGAGTTTATGACATTTGTGAAGGATTTTCATCTCGTCAGAACAATAACGTCATTATTACATCATCGGCCCATTACTTTGAAACTGGGTTCCGTTAAAAACGTCTAAAAAAGTGACATTTCTTTTGTTGTCTGTTGCTTTGGTGCTGAGGCGAAAGGTGAGATGGAGAAACTGATCCTGGAACATTCTGCGTCATGTGACCCGCTCCTCTGCCTCCTCCGTCTCCACCGTGACGAGGGCTCGGTCACATGTTCCAGAAACAGGGCTTTAATGAGAATCTGAACCTTTTGACTGAAAACCAAGACCTTGAAGGTCTTTGAGAAACTCGAACTGGATTCAGACGGATTTTAAACGTTCTGTTCTTCACATTCAGCTGCATTTCAGGAGGACTTTCCCGTCGCTTTGAAAATTCTAATTCTTCAATTTGATGAAAGTTTTCAGATTTGAGAAATGGTCAGATTTGGTGTTTGTGGCTTTAAAAGTATAGTCTATCATTAAAATGCCTTTAAAAGCATGAAATCACTTTATTTTCCTAAAAAATGACCAAAATTTCCCATACTTTTGGTGACAAAATCTGGATAATAGATTGAGGTTTAAATGTATGCTTTTATTTTGTGATATATTATTTACGGAGACTTTTTCAAAGGGATTTTAGATCTGGGTTAGTTTTAACGTAAGCTTAAGAAAAAGCGTAAGAAAAATCTGTAAGAATAAATACAAAAAGTATTCAAAACTCAATAAACCAGGTTAGGAATTAGATATTGAAAAATCCATTTAAAAAAAAAAAACCTTGTTCAGTCCAAGAGTAAAGTTTGAAAGTTTGGAGTCGGAGAGATGTTGTCTCACCGATGAGAGAAAAATGTATTTTAGAAAATGGCCTTGAAATGACAAATCTGTGGAGAAACATTGAATCAATGCAATAATGAAACATGTCATTGGGAAGATTAGGTATATTTTTGTTTCCTGATTTATATGTTAAGAGACCAATTTGGCCCAAAACATGAAGATAAAAAAACAAGTTCTGCCCAAAGTGTCTCACCTTATCCTCTTACTTAACCGAGCGCGTTTTCTCTAGTTTTATCCAAATCTAAAAGCTTTTTGACTGGAGCTCACAGCCTATAGGCCAGAGTAACGCCTCATTTGAAAGCTAAGCTAAGACCTACAAAACTGATTCTAACTTTTTTGTTGCGTTGTCACCGCATTTACAGGTGTGCTCAAATGTTTACATATGCTGGCAGAGTTTTAGATGTTTTTGACTATTTTTCAAAGAATATGAAAGATAACACAAAACGTTTTTTTCTCACTCATAGTCAGTGGTTGTGTGAAGCCATTTGGGTTAGAATGACAGTACCAAAATGACCCTGTTGAAAAGTTTACACACCCGAGTTTTTAATACTGTGTATTTCCCCCTTTAACATCAATGACAGCTTGGATTCTTTTGTGGTCGTTGTGGATGAGGTTCTTTATTTTTCCTGATGGTAAAGCGGCCCATTCTTCTTACCAAAAAGCCTCCAGTTCCTGTATGGTAGGTATAATGCACTTTTCCCCATAAGCCATCATTGGCCTTGTTGACAACAAAAAGTTCCCCATACCTACTGTGAGATATGGGGCTGTTTCCACTGATGCCAGTGGCTCCAGCAGAATAAAGTGAAGGTCCCATTAGTTTTCATCTCAGTCTCCTGACCTCAATATCATTGAGCCACTGTGGGCAGAGCTCAAATGTGCTGTTCATGCAAAACAGCCCAGGATATTACAGGAACTGGAGGATTTTTGCCAAGAAGAATGGGCCGCTTTACCATCAGGAAAAATAAAGAACCTCAACGACCACTAAAGACTCCAAGCTGTCATTGATGTTAAAGGGGAAATCCACGCTATTAAGAACTAGCATATAAACTTTTGATCGGGTCATTTTGGTATTTTATTTTCATTATGATTTAAAAGAGCAAATTCAGTTGTTTGACCATCAATGGCTTCACACAACCACTAACTATGAGAGGGGGGAAAAAACTCATAGGTTTAAAAAAAATTCATATTTTTTGAAAAATAACCAAAGAATCAAAAATTTTGCCAGGGTATGTAAACTTTTGAGCACAACTGTATGTCACATTTTAGAAGTGTTTTTGTAATTGTGTGTATTGTTACTTTTCTGGCACGTTCTTCTGGCTCTTTTTCACTCTTTTATGGCGCTCTTGTTGCTTTTTTGGTCACTCTTTTGTTGTATTTTCATCCTTGTTTTTGTCTCTATTGTGACATTTTGTTCAGCAAGCTTTTAGATTTGGGTAAAGCTGAACTGGAGAAAATGTGCTGGGTTCAGGCGGGGGTTAAGAGGTTAGGAGTCAAATTTGGCCCAAAACCTGAAAACTGAAGAAAAGTTTAAAAGTGTCTCTAAAGAAAGTAAAAGTCCAAACGAGAGAAAATAAAGTTAGAAACGAGTGAAGACCGAGTGGACAGAGAGACGGGTGTAACACCTGAGCTCTGTGTCCGTCTCCATGGCAACGGCACAAACACCCGACACCTGACCCGCCTGCTGCGCCGCGATTGGCCGAGAGCAGGCGGACTTTGACCCGAGGAACGTGAGCCTCACTCCCTCAGAGTCTCAGGAAGAGCCTCGGTCACAGCTGCTCCTGCTCCTCCTGGTCCTCCTGCTCCTGGTTTTCCTGGTCCTCCTGCTCCTGGTCCTCCTGGTCCTTGTCCTCCTGTCCTGGTCTCCTGGTCCTGGTCCTCCTGCTCCTGGTCTTCCTACTCTAAGTTCTGCAGATGTTGGTGTTTGTGGTCAGAGCTGAGGAGGCGTAGAAGGAGGCGTCGTTCGAGTCCCAGGTGAGATCTAACTTTTTCGACCAAAACATTTCAGTCCCAAGTGGTGTTTTTGTGACTAAAATGAGACAAAAAGTAAAAGTAGATCATGAAAGTGAATAAATGATCCCTGACTCACTGAAAATGGGTCATTGATCTGTCAGTGACAAAATTAACATTTAAATAAACAAGAAACCGCCGTCCTGTTTCTAATGGAATAAATCAACCACAAATTAACCGCCCACATTTTCTCCAGTTCCACCTTACTCAAATCCAAAAGCTTCTTGGGAAAAAAACAAAACAAGAAGTCAAAATAGCGGCAAAAACTAGACGTACAAGAGGATGAAAACGCAGCAAAAAAGCTTCTACAGAGGGACAAAAACGCAATCTCATCAGTTTGAAAGAGCCTCGTGTCATTTCAATTTACCGCCAAAGGAACAGCTCTGAGCTTTGTTCATGTGGGAGAACAGACAGGAAGCAGAGGACCAGGAATAAATATGATTCATAAATATTCTACATATAAAGTTGATTAATCTCTTAACTCCCGTCTGAACCAATCAATCAATCAATGGTTTTGTATAGCCCAATATCACAACAGGAGTTGCCTCATAGGGCTGCACCGAACATTAAGGCAGTAAATAAGACAATGTAAAGTTCAGGTGAATCAAGTATCCAGGCAAACATAATGTCCATATAAGCGTCAGCAGTGGGTGGAGACGAGCGGCGCGGGTGTCCCCTGTCCTTAGACTCTCCAGCACGGCAAGGAAAAACTCAAAAACCCGGTGGGAGAAACGAGAAACCTTGGGGAGAACCACAGAAGGAGAGATCCACTCCCATGGACGGACAGGCTATAGAGACCCAGGGCCGATGGAGTCCCTGAAGCAGACGGGCCAGGATCGGAGACCGTCCAGTCCTTGTTGTCAATCCAGTAGGCAGGGTTCCTCCATTCAGCCGGGTCCAAAAACCGAAAACATTTTCTCCAGTTTGGTATTATCCAGGTTGGCGGCACGGTAGTACAGCGGTTAGTGCTCTCGCTTCACAACTAGAAGGTCCCGGGTTCGATTCCCACCTGGACGGGGCCTTTCTGTGTGGAGTTTGCATGTTCTCCCCGTGCGTAGGTTTACTCCGGGTACTCCGGTTTCCCCTACCACTAAAAACATGTACAATAGGCCAGGATGTAAGAGAGTGCGCATGGGGGACGACGGATGGAAATTAGCCCAAGGCTACAATCCGGTGTGGCTTGTTTACATGCATGAGACTCATGTATGTTCATTAACATGCTGTCCCGACCAAATAAACCAATAAATAAAAATAAATAAAAAGCTTCTTGGGGAAAAAAAAAGGGGGTCAAAATAGTGATGAAAATGAGGATGACACTTTTTTGACAGATTTTTTCCCATTGCTTTTTTGTTGTGTTTTCGTCACATTTTTATCACTTTGTCTCACTTTTCTGTTGCTCTTTAGTTGCTTTTTTGTTAAATTTTCATCACACATTTTCATCACTAAGAGGTTAAATGAACCTTAGTTTTACTCAACTAAACTGAAATTGAAGAGAATTATTTGACTAAATCCCCACTAAAATGACATGTCATTTTCATGAAAAGACTAAAACTAACTGCTGTTCAGAGTGAATGAACCTCGTCTGGTTTCAGTGAGCTCTGATGGAGCGCTCGATCATCCGCCTCGTGCACTACCGGAGGCAGATCTTCTGCTTCTCCGTGCCCGACACCTGTCCATGCTGCGGGGAGGAGCTAAAGGGGGCGCGGCTAGCAGACGCACCTGTGTGTCTGCCCCGCCCCCTCAGGCACGCCCACAAGAGCAGGTGCAGCCTGGTCATCGCTCCGGCCGAGAGTAACCTCGACAGGTGAGACATAACTCCCCGACAGGTGAGACATAACTCCCCGACAGGTGAGACATAACCCCCCGACAGGTGAGACATAACCCCCCGACAGGTGAGACATAACCTCGACAGGTGAGACATAACCCCCCGACAGGTGAGACATATCCCCAACAGGTGAGACATAACCCCGACAGGTGAGACATAACTCCCCGACAGGTGAGACATAACCCCGACAGGTGAGACATAACTCCCCGACAGGTGAGACATAACCCCGACAGGTGAGACATAACCTCGACAGGTGAGACATAACCCCGACAGGTGAGACATAACTCCCCGACAGGTGAGACATAACCCCGACAGGTGAGACATAACCCCGACAGGTGAGACATAACCCCGACAGGTGAGACATAACTCCCCGACAGGTGAGACATAACCCCGACAGGTGAGACATAACCTCGACAGGTGAGACATAACCCCGACAGTGAGACATAACCCCGACAGGTGAGACATAACCCCGACAGGTGAGACATAACCCCGACAGGTGAGACATAACCCGACAGGTGAGACATAACCCCGACAGGTGAGACATAACCCCGACAGGTGAGACATAACCTCGACAGGTGAGATATAACCCCGACAGTGAGACATAACCCCCGACAGGTGAGACATAACCCCGACAGTGAGACATAACTCCCGACAGGTGAGACATAACCCCGACAGGTGAGACATAACCCCGACAGGTGAGATATAACCCCGACAGGTGAGACATAACTCCCCGACAGGTGAGACATAACCCCGACAGGTGAGACATAACCCCGACAGGTGAGACATAACCCCGACAGGTGAGATATAACGCCGACAGGTGAGACATAACTCCCGACAGGTGAGACATAACCCCGACAGGTGAGACATAACCCCGACAGGTGAGACATTACCCCCCGACAGGTGAGACATTACCCCCCGACAGGTGAGACATAACCCCCCGACAGGTGAGACATAACCCCCTGACAGGTGAGACATATCCCCGACAGGTGAGACATAACCCCGACAGGTGAGACATAACCCCGTCTGTGGAGGCTTACAGTGAGACGCTGCAGGTGAAAATGTTTTGGATCTGGTTTAGTTTTGAAATAAACTAGTTTTTAGTGAAAATAATCTCCTTGTTTTTTGGTTCAAAGCTCAATAAATGTGTCAGTAATAAGATCTGTAAAAAGAAAGAAAGAAAATTAAATTTAAAAAATGGTTAAACAAAATTGGGAAAAAAAATACTTATTAATGTATTAATTTCTTATTATATCGTGATTTTCTGATAATTAAAAAACTAATCTGAACATGTGCTTCATGAAACACACAACAGTTAGTTAAAAGGAGGACTCTTTATATCTTTGGAGAAGGACAAGAGAGGGCTCTTGTCAAAGCTTGAAATGTTTAGTTTATCACTTTATGTCCCAAAGTTATCTCAGAAAATGTTGTAGATGGCGGTAGCATGGGGTTCAAAAATTAAAGCGCAATTCCGCACCCCCTCCAGCAGTGGGCGTAACTTGGACATGTCCCCACAAACTTTGGTCTGGCAGGGGCATGTCAACACCATATTTCACACCCACCCTAATGGGCATATGGGCACTTTAGTCTTATAGAGAGGACGCTCAGCATCACAACACTTTTTGTTTCATGTATTGGTGAAATATTCACAGGGATCTTCACATTTTCAGTTTACAGCTGGGCTACAGTCTGTTTATGGAGCTTCTTTACATGCGCCGAATTTACACGGAAACACGTCATGTCAGTAGTTTAAAGACGGGGTATTATGCTTTTTTCAATCACATAGCACCAGTCTATAGCATACTACGATGATGACGTAACCTTCTGTTGGTCTGTATATGCAGTAAATTAAAATAACTGCCTTGAATAAAATTGCTCTCTCAAAATGGCTGTACTGAACGTCTCTTTTGTGTTTCAGGGAGTTCGATGGAACGGCCGACCTCCACACCGGGATCTCCAACACTAAAGGTAACTCCGCCCCCTGTGTGTGTGGGCGGGGCCTGTAATTTCCTGTCTGTCCTCCAGGTGTGGTGTATAACTACACGGCGGGCGGAGTGCGGCGTGACGTTGAGGGCTGGGAGCAGGCCGTGGTGGTTCCTCTGGTCAGACCCGACATGTTCCATCTTCTGGACCAGTGGGACCAGTATCTGGAGCGCTTCTCCCAGAGCTCAAACTGGGACCCGCACTGGAGCAGGTCAGCGCCCCCTGCTACTGTATGTCAATATTCTGGGATATTTTTACACAAACATCAGAATGATGTAAAAATGTGCTGCAAAAATCTACATTTACATTATTTTTTCCTCTTAAAAAGAGACAAAAGGGCAGAAAAAAACACCTACATTAAAAATATTGAAAAATATCGTCAACATTTTTTCCCCATTTTCCCCCCTATTATTCCCACACAAATAAATCGCCTAATAAAAAATCTTTGAATCTAAATAAAAATGTTCTAATTTTTCCCTCAAAGATTTAGTCGATTTAGTTGTCAATAATTTGAAATCATCGTTCTCTCGTCCTTGATTGTGGAACGGGGGTGAGCGAGGGGGCGGGTTGGGAGCACAGGGAGGGCAGGGAAGGGAGGGAGTTCAGCTTCCCGATGGCCTGGTGTATGAAACTGTTCTTCAGTCGACTGGACCTGGGACATAGATTCCGCAGTCTCCTCCCTGAAGTTATTACCTTGAAGACACTGTGTGATGGGTGCGTAGGGTCCCTGGTGATTCTGACGGCTTTGCGGGTGAGACGGGTGTAGTACATGTCCTTAATGGAGGGGAGAGGGCTCCACAGATCTTCTCCGCTGCTCTCACGATGCGCTGGAGGCTCCTTTGGCAGGAGGCAGTGCTGGCCCCGTGCCACACAGTGATGGAGCTGGTCAGGACGCTCTCTATAGTTCCTCTGTAGAGGACCACACAGTGATGGAGCTGGTCAGGACGCTCTCATAGCCCGTAGAACCACACAGTGATGGGCTCGGATGCTCTCTATAGTCCTCTGTAGAAGAGCCACACAGTGATGGAGCTGGTCAGGACGCTCTCTATAGAAAAAAAGGATGCTCTCTAAGTCCTCTGTAGAAGAAGCCACACAGTGATGGAGCTGGTCAGGACGCTCTCTATAGTTCCTCTGTAGAAGACCACACAGTGATGGAGCTGGTCAGGACGCTCTCTATAGTTCCTCTGTAGAAGGACCACACAGTGATGGAGCTGGTCAGGACGCTCTCTATAGTTCCTCTGTAGAAGGACCACACAGTGATGGAGCTGGTCAGGACGCTCTCTATAGTTCCTCTGTAGAAGGACCACACAGTGATGGAGCTGGTCAGGACGCTCTCTATAGTTCCTCTGTAGAAGGACCACACAGTGATGGAGCTGGTCAGGACGCTCTCTATAGTTCCTCTGTAGAAGACCACACAGTGATGGAGCTGGTCAGGACGCTCTCTATAGTTCCTCTGTAGAAGGACCACACAGTGATGGAGCTGGTCAGGACGCTCTCTATAGTTCCTCTGTAGAAGACCACACAGTGATGGAGCTGGTCAGGACGCTCTCTATAGTTCCTCTGTAGAAGGACCACACAGTGATGGAGCTGGTCAGACGCTCTCTATAGTTCCTCTGTAGAAGGACCACACAGTGATGGAGCTGGTCAGGACGCTCTCTATAGTTCCTCTGTAGAAGGACCACACAGTGATGGAGCTGCTCAGGATGCTCTCTATAGTCCCTCTGTAGAAGAACCACACAGTGATGGAGCTGGTCAGGACGCTCTCTATAGTTCCTCTGTAGAAGGACCACACAGTGATGGAGCTGCTCAGGATGCTCTCTATAGTCCCTCTGTAGAAGAACCACACAGTGATGGAGCTGCTCAGGACGCTCTCTATAGTCCCTCTGTAGAAGAACCACACAGTGATGGAGCTGGTCAGGACGCTCTCTATAGTCCCTCTGTAGAAGTTGCACATAACGGGACTCTGGCTCTTCTTAACTTGCGGAGAAAGTAGAGACGCTGATTACTTTTATTGACCACTGATGCAGTGTGCATGGTCCAGGAAAGGTTCTCTGTGATGTGCACACCCAGAAACTTAACCAAATGCGGTTCACACGGCAGGTGCAGGTGATTCCTGTGTATTGTCAATGGATGTGCGCGCACATGTGCGGGTGATGAGTGGCGGCAGGTGCAGAAGAGCGGTGGGAATTAGCAGCAACGCGCGTCAGCTGTTCAGAGCGGCGTGAACGCTCCATGAGGAGGCAAACACACATTCAGGAATAATTTATTGATCATCTGAATTTGAAGCAACGTCTTCTACATCATAAAGACACAAGTGAAATGAAAACGCCGTCTGAAAGAGGAGGAAAAGCCACAGCAGCTGTGGTTTGAAATTCCTTTCCTGAGCCCAGGCATTTGTTTAAAAGGAATCATACGCTTCAATAAACTTATGAAATCACGAACACAAACAAGGCGCTGCATTACAAACATGTTTTAAATCATGACATGATCGCTGGACAGACAGGTACTACACACTCAAACCCACACAAATAATATCCAGGAGAGGGAGAGAGGAAAGAGGCGAGATTTGCCTCAAGTGTCAGAGAAATGTAGGCCAAAATGAAAATGTGCCTGTGGGCCGCAGGCCAAACAGAGCGATTTCAAGCATGAAACAAATAGAACTGCACATAAAAATTGTTACTTTTTGTTTTGGCCCCACTTTGGGCACCCCGTGTAGATGATATATTGGCCAGCCCTAACTGCAGCTGTGCTCCTGATGCCCTCCTGCACTCCCAAACATTTAAAGTACTATATTACCACACATTTGAAGTACTTATCTGTAGTATTTGTTCAGGTTTGACGAACAGAGCCATAACTGCTTCAGCTTCTGCCTGGAGTTTGTGAATCAGGTCCTGGAGCTTCTGGGCAGAGTCCTCAGAGCCGCGAGTCCTTCACCCAGAACTACGTCCTGCCGCGGATGAAGCGGCTTTGGAAGTACAGCGCCATCTACAGGAGAGTGGAGAGAGAAGGCTGCTACGCTGTGGACCCAAACCCAGAAGACGAGGAGTAACTACAGCACCACCTGCAGGACTAACTACAGCGCCATCTACAGGAGTAACTGCAGCACCACATATCTACCTATAAGCGCCACCTCATGACTCATGGACCTGTCTTTGATGATTTTATTGATTGGTGTGAACAGTTTCATTTGTCCAAGACTAATGACATGTCGCCCTCTAGTGGCTCTAACACTGTAATCCAGGGGAACTGGACCAACACTGATGCATCTGCAAAAAAGTGCAGCAAAGACTCTTCTTTTGAAGAAAAATGAATTCATTTACAGTTTGTAAAGTCCTCAGTGTTTTATTGAGTCCGTTTTGTTGAGTCAACATTTTGTTTTGTGTCTTGGTTTGGTTTTCTTTCTGTGACCTACAAAAATTGTTTGACGAAGTTTGTCAAAGTAGCAGTAAAATCATTGGTGCACAGCAGACTCAGCTGCATGACCTTTACAGCTGAAGGGTCGTACGTAAAGCCTAACAGATAATGGAGTGTCCGGACCATCCGCTCTTTAAGGAGTTTAATTTACTCCCCTCCGGACGCAGGCGGAGAATGCCCTGGACCCATTGGGCTTCTTTAATTCCAGAGGCTGTTGCTCAGATAAATGACATTATGTCGCTCAGTGAGGCTGCCGCACCTTAGGCTTTGTCTTATTTTATGCTGATTGGCTCTCAGCTTCAAAGCCGGACTGATGATGGCTGTGACTGTATGATCTTGTTTACATACCATTGTTTACTGTATCATGTGTGGACACCTGCTGCATCTCTGATCACTGTATTCATATATTGAACATTGAACTGAATGTTATCACGGGGGCGCTAACAGGTGATTTTGGATTGCACTGTTGTAGTTTGTCTTGTGCAAAAATAAAGTTTGTATGAAGTTGTAAATCTGTTAATGTGCAAACTGAAGCATCATTCAGAAGCAAACATCCAACATGGCCGACATCCAACATGGCGTTACTGTAATCGTATTTCGAGATTTTCTGAGATTAAAATGTTAAAAACCAAATGGGCACTGTTGAGTCAGTGTGAAATTAGAAAATGGGAAACAGCGTGAAAAAGAATATTTAGTTTCCTGTCGCAGACATAAATGTATGTATATTTGTAAAATTTGTGACTTTCGTCACCGTGACGATCCTGACGGTCACGACAAAAACTGGACTAAACTGGACGACGGTTTGGACTTTGGCCTGACAGCGTTTCCTCACCAACAAAATTAAAGAGACCACCTTCAAAACATGTTTTAAAGCTGCTCAAAGCGATCCCGTTTTGCCCGTCCGGCACCGATCCATTACCAATAAGCTCCTCTAGATTAGCCTGGTGAGACCAGAATGATTCCCCTCTGTATTTTTTTTTATCCAGCGGGGGATCAGTCTGGTCACCCCGCCCTCGTTCGCGGCGTCCGCAAATCAGAGATTCCTTGTATTGCCGCGTGATTGTGTATTAGCGAGCGGCGTCACTCCGGGACGCGAAAGTCCCTCGAGTAACAAGCATTCTAGAACGACAGACGCACGAAAGAAGGAAAGGATTGTGATCTCGCAACTGCGGTTAATGACCCAAAAACACATCGAACAGTAGTGAGTTTCTGATTCAATAATCCTGCGCAAATAATTAACGCCAAAACCGCTAAATAACACCGCATCAATGGCAGACGCCGCCCTTCGCTGATTGGTTTTTACTCCGCTTCCTGTTTGCTTGCTATTCCACTGTGGGAAATGGAATTTGACGCCAACGGTGACCAGACTCCACTCCGCTGGTACAGCGGTGAGTCTGGATTTTTCCCCAGGGCTGACCTCTAGATGCGCCACCAAGTGAGCCACACACCGCAAACTGTAGAAAGCAAGACCAGCGCTTTGCAAACCTCGCACCTCCGCTTACCTGTATTATAATAGATCCATGGCCCTCACCTCACAGCACACACCCCCAACACACGCCTCACCCGCACATGCCCCGCGCCCCCCCCATATGACCCCCGTGAACAAGAGATCCAAATGTTCTAAGCCAGTGGTTCTCAACCTTTTGGAGTCGCGACCCCCATAATAACAATTAATGGGCTTCGTGACCCCGCCCACCGCCGCTACCCCCACGCACGCACGCACGCACGTGCACACACACACACACGCACGCACGCACACACGCAAACATAGAAACATAGAAATATATACTGTAACACTGGACTGTATCATTTATCCACAATAATAACAACACTCAGATCTGCTCAAATAAACAACTCATGAAGACAGACCAATGCAGAGATAATAAGCTTTGTGAACATCCATCTTCATAATAATGAAAGCTCAGTCTTACCTGTAGCAGACAGACTGTTTTAGCTGAACTCTTACAGATGGATTTTTCTGCAGCTCTGTTACAGAGGTGATTCTTATACAGGCTAATGTCCGTAAATGCATGTTCTGGAGCTTGTGCTGTCATTGTAGTTTGTCAGGCACCATTCTGTCTGAAGTCCGCCTCATCTCAGGGCACAGAAGTTTGTTTGAATCCATATTTACCCTTTGTTTTTATCGCTTCTACGAGGCCGAACGGCCCCGGGGCACAAGCCAAAGCGGAATGTGGCGCTGCTCGCATTTACTCCCGCCTACTAAAAATAACCAATGGCCGTGCGAGTAAGGCGGGACTTGCTAAACAGCAACCGAATGTTTCATTCTGTTCCGTTTACTCAGTCTTAAACCATACAGAATGGACGAAATAGTTCATAGGATCAGCTTTATTGGTAGTCATGCTGGAACACACACACACTACTGCAGCCTGCTCTTAACCCGGTGTCACACACAAAACGGTCCCCCTCGGAACATAATAATAACATTGCTATTGACACATCCTTTCTCTTTTTTTTTTTTTTTTTTTTTTTTTTACAATTGCTTACATGCTTTGTTCAACCAAAATAAACTTTTTCTTTTAAGTGCAACTTCTTAGTGCATCCGCATGTAAGCAATAACATTGCCTTAAACACATCAGTATTCCTACTGTAGGCTCAAAATATAATACATTATGTTAACATCTTAAATGCATTCTTTTTTTTTTTTTTTTTTTTTTTTTTTTTTTTTATAAACACAGCGCAACAGCAGACCGTAAACAAATTTTAAACAACCCGTCCTGGTCAAGTACAATAGTCCTTCAGATATGCAGGTGTTTTAATCTGACGACCAGACCTAGTAACCGTGGCATTACTAGCCTTCTTAGTAGTTACTACAGTCTGTGCTTTGGTCAAAGTCTCAGTATGTGTGGTTGGAGTAGGTGGGCTGTGGTTGTGCCTGAGATGGCGCCGGTTTCTCCTCAGGACACTACCAGACTCCAGCTCAACCTCATACGATCTTGGGCTCACTGTCCTGAGTACTTTTGCAGCTTTCCAGGTTTTGCAAGGCTCGAATGGCTGGACTCGCACACTGTCCCCTGCTTTGAGACGGTCTAAGTTCCTTGCTGTGCGGTTATAGTAGTGCTCCTGTCTCCGTTTGTTGTTGATCAGTCCTTGTTTGTTGTCCGTCACTTCCGGCTCTAACAGCGACTCTTTCATAGGCAGCAAGGTCCGGGTTCTCCTACTCAAAGTCTCTGGGCTGGGCTAGTGTCAAGTCCTTGGCTTGGAGTATTTCGATGATCCAGTATGGCCAAGTATGGGTCATGTCCTGCAGCTGCGGCTTTCTGCATGAGCCGTTTTGCTGTTTTGACTGCAGACTCAGCTTTACCGTTGCTTTGTGGGTATCCGGGCGAAGATGTTCGGTGCTCGAATTCCCACCTTTGCGTGAATGTCTTAAACTCCTGTGACGAATACTGCGGTCCATTGTCAGAAATCAGCACATCCGGTATTCCTTGACGAGCAAAATGTGCTTTAAGCTTGTGGATCACTGTGGTGCTCTTGGTGTCTGGAAGATAGTCGACTTCCCAGAAGTTTGAGTAATAGTCCACAGTTACCATGTAGTCCTTATTGTGCCATGAAAACAGATCACTTCCTACTTTGGACCAAGGCCTGTAGAAAACATCATGGGGCTGTAAAGTCTCTTTCTGTTGTTTGGGGTCGACTGACCTGCAGATGTCACATTTCGATATAAAAGTCTTTATTTGTTCATTCATGCCCTGCCAGTACACACACTCACGCGCCCGTCTAAGGCATCCTTCGACTCCCAGGTGTGATGAGTGTATACGGCGGGTGAGGTCGGCTCTGAGCTTGTCAGGGATAACAGCTCTTTCTCCCCTGAACACAATGCCGTCCTGGAAGCTCATCTCCTCCTGAAATGTAAAATAGTGTTGAATGTCCTGAGTAACGTCTCTTTTGTGTTTAGGCCAACCTTTTCTGATCAGCTCTATCACTCTCTGTAACTTAGTGTCTTCTTTTGTAGCATCTCGGATAACGGAGAGTCTCTCTGCAGAAATCGGCAGGTAGGTTAACATGTTAACAGTCTCAAGTTCTGCCTCAGTGTCGCCCTGCGTACTGTCAGATAAGTATGCTCTGCTCAGCGTGTCGGCCAACAGCATATCTCTACCTGGTACGTAAGTCACGTCAATATCATATTTCTGCAGTCTGAGTAACATTCTCTGTAGTCTCTTAGGTGCACTAAGTAGTGGCTTTCTCACTATATTCTCAAGTGGTTTGTGGTCACTCTGCACTGTCACTTTTCTACCATAAGTATATTGGTGGAATTTTTCCATCCCAAATACAATGGCTAAACATTCCTTTTCTATTTGGGCGTAACCCCTTTCTGTGGGAGTTAGTGCTCTGCTTGCGAAGGCTACAGGTTTACCTTTCTGAGTCAGGGCAGCACCTAGACCTGTCTCTGAAGCATCACACTGCAGTGTCAACTCCTTAGTCTGGTCATAGTATTTCAGTAGTGGTGCGTCACTTATTTTGTCCTTCAGTCTCTTAAAGGCTGTCTCTTGCACCTCAGTCCACTCCCACATATTGTCCTTGTGTGTAAGTTGTCTCAAAACTTCACAGTCATCTGAAAGGTGAGCACAAAACTTTGACAGGTAGTTCAGCATCCCTACAAGTCTCTGTACACCTTTAACATCTATGGGCCTGGGCAAGTCTTTAATTGCCCGTACCTTCTCGGGGTCAATCCGAAGGCCCTCTGAAGTCAGTAAATGTCCAATGTAAGGGACTGACTCTTTCCTCAGCTTAAACTTGTCCGCATTCAACTTAATGTCCTTCTGCCTGCATCTCAGAAGAAAATGTCTCAGATTCTCGTTGTGTCTCTCATTTGCCTTTTCCTGTGTGTCTCCCTCACCTGTGACAAGTATATCATCCGCAATGACGTAAACCCTGGCAAGCCTTCCAGTGCCTGCATCAGCTTTCTTTGGAAGATTTCTGGAGCCGGGCTGATACCCATAGGCATCCTGAGCCACCGGTAACGCCCAAATGGGGTTGCAAACGTGGTGAGATAGCTTGACTCTTCGTCTAGTTTAACATGCCAAAATCCATGTTTCACATCACAAACCGTGAATACCTTGGCCTTTGAGAGCTCCGGTAGAATGTCATCAATGGTGGGTAGAGGGAAATGACTCCTCTTCAGCGCTTTGTTCAGTGGTTTGGGATCAATGCAGATCCTTGGCTTTCCATTTGGTTTTGTCACTGACACCATACTGCTTATCCAGTCTGTACTGCGCTCAACTGGTGCAATGATGCCTCTCTTCACCAAGTCCTTTAGCTCTTCCTTGAGGGGTGTCATCAAAGCAACAGGCACTCTGCGCTTTGGTAGTTTCACTGGTGAGACACTTTTGTCAATTTCAATCTTGTACTCTCCTTCTAGGCAGCCTACACCAGCGAAAACGTCTTTGTACTCAGTCTTTATCTTGTCCATGTTGGACAGTTCTGTACTTTTTTCTTGTGTCTGGTCTGGACATTGTTTAGTCACTATGCTGTCTATTGCCAGGATGTTCTCATACTCTACCTTAATCAACTTCATAGCTTCACTAGCTTTTCTCCCCAGCAAGGGGATCCGGTCATCCTGGTCTACCACTTGGAACTCCAGCCTGTACAGTTTGTCATTTCTCGGATTTCTGAGCTTAACTTTACACTTCCCCAGTGGTTTCAGTCTTGTTTTGTTGTACATCACTAGTACTTTCTCTGTCTTGTCAAGTTGTGTGTCTGGATTTAGCATGTGCATAGGTATCACATTACAAGTAGCGCCACAGTCTATTTGGACTTTTTATTCAACACCATACCTGCAAAAAGCTGTTGGCTTTTACTGTGCGCCTCTTTCACTTGGTTAATTGTCTCTTGATTTTCACACACGTCCGTTATGGTCATGATGTCCTCACATGAGCCACTCGACTCTGAGATGGTGTGTATTGGTCTGCCTTTCTTCCTTGTCTCCAGCTTGGATTTACATTTTGAAGCGAAATGGTTCTCTTTTCCACACTTACACTTCTTGCCAAAAGCTGGGCATTTATGCTTGTTTTTCTCATGCAGGTTACCACAAAAGTTGCAGTTGATTTCCTCCTTCTTGTCTCTCCTTGGACTCCATTTTACTGCATGTATTTCTTCCAGTGTCTTCCCTTGTATTGTTTTGCTGTTCTCTCTTGACAGTTCCGCTGCTCTGCAAATTTGCATGCACTTATCCAGCGTTAAGTTTCCTCTCTTAACAGTCTTTCTCTCATGGCAGAGCTATTTGTACCACACACAATACGATCTCTTATTAACGAGTCTTTTATGTCACCAAAATTGCATGTGCTGGACAAAACTCTCAGATCTGTGACATATTTGTCTATATTCTCGTCTTGTCCTTGGTTTCTGACAAAAAACTTATATCTCTCAACAGTCTCATTCAGTTTTGGATTACAGTGATCATCGAACAGCGTCATCATTGAACTCACTGTCCTCCTGGCCGTCGTCCTGCCACTCTCCAGCGTGGTCAAAAGCTCCCTTCCTCCCTCTCCGAGGAGGTAGTTGAACAATTTTACTTTCGTCGTTTCCTCCGCGCTGGGCATAGTGAGGTCCGTGTACAACGTGAACTCCTCTTCCAACTTTTCCATGTCTTCGCCAAGTTGGCAGAGTCCAAAACAAGGGTGGGTGGCGGCTTCAAACCTTCCATCACGAAGTCCACTTCTCTCGTCTCCTCACTGTTCGTAGTTGGCCCTGACATCGGCCTTTTCTCGTTCGCGCTCCCGGGCTAGGCTAGCAGCTAGCGGCACTCTTCTTACACGGCAAAACTCTTCGCCTTGGGTACTTTCATGACCGCTGTCACCATGTTTCATTCTGTTCCGTTTACTCAGTCTTAAACCATACAGAATGGACGAAATAGTTCATAGGATCAGCTTTATTGGTAGTCATGCTGGAACACACACACACTACTGCAGCCTGCTCTTAACCCGGTGTCACACACAAAACGGTCCCCCTCGGAACATAATAATAACATTGCTATTGACACACCGAAGAGAGTGACGCTGACAGGCAGGAAGAGCAGCCAATCAGTGTTCAGAACAGAAGCCCATGCTCGAACCATGCAAAACAGCGTGGTGTGTGTTTACAGCGGAGAGAGAGAGGAGAGAGAAGACACAGATGAGCACAGGTCCGCGGCTCTGGTCTGCGCGCAGTGTCCTGGTACTCTACAGGAGTTCTAACATATTTTCGGAAATTTTGAGAGGGGTCTGGCTGCAGACCTCCACTCTCAGGACCCTGCCTTGCAGACCTCCACTGTCAGGTCCCCTCCGCTGTCAGGACCGGACCGGAAGTGCATATTGAACGGAAGAGGGCAGCATAACGTGTACAGCCTGCCGGAAACCATTAGAAGAAGAAGTGCATATTTATTAGTTTCCCATACTATATTTTTCTTATCTTTTTTAAGCAGGGGCGTGCTGGGACCTAATTTCAGCCCGGGAATGTGGAGAAGACCGGCCCGGAATTATGGCTCCGTAATAGTGCGCTGGTCTCAAGTACAAGAGGTCGCTGGATCAAATACCACACATTGACAATTTTCTAACAATTTCTCTTTTCACATGGGCCGCTGCGCACACAGTCTGAGCCTGATACAAACCCACAATCAGCACAAGTTATGTAGATAAAAACATTTATTTGACCACTTTTCTACCTTTCACTGCCTTTTAGTCTCTTAACTCGCGCAGACACTTGTCTCCGCTGGATTGGACTGCACCAACTTGAACTAAAGCGGAGGGGTGTTCCACTTAAACACCCCTCTGAGTTAGTTCAATATGAAATGGTATCTCCCCGCCGCAAGAATGAAAAGTTCGATGCGAATATTTTTCAGATTTTCATTCATCAGTCGTTATTTTGATAGATTTCCATGACAATTACGCTTGTGTTACTTCATTTATATCTGGAACAGCAGCTCATGCTCCTGCTGCAGCCCAGTTAAAGCCTTTAGGCCTGGAATAGTGAGTTATTATTTCATTATTTATTCTGATGGCCCCTCTGTTTTTAAGTCAACGTGATTACACGTAAATAATACTTACATATTTAGACATAAATGAATGCGCCAAGAGCTAAAGTGTGCTCACATAGAAAACTAAACAAAAATTAAAATGTCATCTTGTTCAGTGCTGGTATCGAACCTATGTGGTTTGCATTGGGAGGCGCCCGACTTACCCACATGACTACCAGACAAGTATCTGTAATGTAATCATTGTGTATTATGAAGTGTAGAGGAGTGAGATTCACCCAACGTACTTCTGGAAGCCAAGCAGCCTCCGTTACATAGGCTACTCCTGGAATACTTGCTTTTGAATCATATTTACATTATATACATAAAATATGGCCCCAATAATAAAGTATATTCACATGGGGAACGACAAATACGTCCTCCTGTATGCCTGCTTTTCATTTTGGAAGGGAGTGTGGAGGTCTGCAGCCAAACATGAAGGCTACTACTTATAGTTGCTTTTATATCATATTTTTATACATATATTATACATTTTTATATCATATTATCATATTACATAAAATAAAGCCCAAGGAACAACGACAAATACGTGCTTCCAGTATATCCGGTTTTATTTTGAAAGGCTTCGAATAAACTTCCGGTCCTGACAGCGGAGGGACCTGACAGTGGAGGTCTGCAAGGCAGGGTCCTGAGAGTGGAGGTCTGCAGCCAGACTCTCTTGGAAATTTTTGGCAAATCTAATAATTAAGAACAAATAATACACCTTTGATAAAATACCACACACATGCTACAATAAAATAATATTTTTCTAATTGATTTTTTTTCCTTTTTTTTTACTAGCCTGATCTGCCGACCCCCCGAATTTTTTTCGCGACCCCCGCGGGGGTCCCGACCCCCAGGTTGAGAACCACTGTTCTAAGCTGCAACAGTTAGCGGCTAACAGTTTAGCATTATGACAGAAGTTTACAAAAAGATCGTTCGTGAACTGACAAACATCTGACCGACCTGATCTGATGGAGCTGAAATCCTCATGAAATGTCCGTTTGTTTATTAATCCAATATCTACAAGAGCTGTCAGGCTTTTTTCTTTTTTCTTACAAAGCTAAGCAGCACCGGAGGAGAGGCTGAGGCGTTCAAGAGTTACGGGGTAAAAAGTACTGCGCTGTAAACTTAGTTCTAAATGGAATTATTATGTTATAAATGTTAAAAAAAAAAGTGACAGACTTTCATGAAAGTTGCAGTTTAGCAAATAAATGTAAATCTAAATATTTACTTTGAACATATCTTATTTATGCGGATGAATGTGTGTTTCACACAAGATTAATGAGATTTATGTAGCTCATTGGCCCTCATTTATCAACATTGCGTAAAAAAATGGTGTATGCGTAGGTGTATTTGCGATATACGCCAGAGGGCGCGTGACATTTATGAACCTGTGCTTTCCGCTCAGATCTTATCGTAAGCAAGCGCAGCTGATAGTAAATGCCACGGAGAAATCCTAGCGTCATTTGAATGAAACGCCCAAAATATTAATGTATGAGGAGGCCTCACCCACGGATTTTACGGCACGCACGCACGAAACACGGCAAAAAGAACATTTCTCCAACCAGGAAATGATAAATAGTTGTTTTTAACATAACAAATATGATATCTTTGCACATGAGGAAGATTAAAAAATATGTCAGTAACCACGTTAACCATAGCCAATATCAAGTCAGTCTACCCCAGGGCAGCTGTGGCTACAATAGTAGCTTACCACCACCAAGTATGGAGTGAATGAATAATCAGCTGTGAAGCGCTTTGGGTATCTTGAAAAGCGCTATACAAATCCAAGAGATTATTATTATTATTATTATTATTATTACAAGATCACATTTACTAAATAAAAAAGAGGGGGAATAAAGAAATAGGCTAATAATAAAAAGTGGCCTTTATTAAATAAGCTGTAGGCCTAAATAGCCTATATAAAAGGGTATAAAATTAGACCACATTAAAAAAAAAAGTGTGGATATAACGCTACAGACTGGATCATGATCTGAACCAGCGAAAAGCAGCTGTCAGCTCCGCGGACTCGAGTCCGCGCTGGAGCCGGGCAGGACTACGCGTCTTTCGGCCTGAGCAGAGCCTCCGGGAGGAAACAGGTGCGCGGAGAACCGACCAGAACCTAACGAACCCGTCCGGACCAAAGACAGCCCTACGAGACGTGCTTTATTCCCCTGACGAGAGGAGAGCGCGCGGTAACCAGACCCTGTGCACGCCGCTCAAACCCGGACCTTATGAACCCGTCCGGACCGACGGAAGCTGTGGAGCTGTCGGAGGATTTGTTTGACGCCCGGGCTACTCGCGAGCACGGAATACGGTCCACAGACTCAGCGCTCAAACCAGCCAGAACACGGAATATGGCCTCGCGCAGACCCAGGTGAGTCCCGGTGTCCCGGTACACGGCAGCGGCCGCGGGTGTGAGGCGGGGAATCCACACAAAGTTAGCGCAGCAGCGGTATTTTGTTAAAACAAAAAACGAAACATAATATAAAAACACCATAAGCGTCTCTGTGGCTGCAGTCCAGGTTCTAGTGTCTCTGGTCCGGGCTCATGAGCCTCTGCGCTCGGACCCGTGTCGATGCAGCGCAACATTGAATCAAGTCTGCCCATAAACATTAACGCTTGTTTCATGTTTAAATCACTAATGAGGATAATATGCGATGTGGCAATGCTATTCATGCTGTTAAAAACTGTTTTCCTGCGCTGTTTAGTGTTTAGTTAAAATTGGTGTATCATGTACACCACCTCCTGACTTGGTGTAGGATTTGAGCGCACCGTACGCCAGATACGGTGCGCTCAGATTGATAAATGCCACATACATGGTTCGTAAACCCACATACGCTCTGATTTTACCGTACGCAAGTTTGATAAATGAGGGCCATTGAATGCAATCAGAGCAGCCTGTGGTCAAAATCATCATGCAAAGAGAAATATCAAGCCTTTATTGTTATAATTTGCTTATTATGGCTCAGCTTGTAAAACCTCCAAATAAAACATCTCAGAAAATATTTTGCCATAATCATCAAAATTATAATAAATAAAGGCTTGACATATGTCACGTTGCATGTAATGTCTATATCATATATACACCTTTGCATTTTTTCCTCACTGTCAGAATTAACTTTTATTTTTCTTAGGTCAATTAGAATTTACAAATATTTTTATTTGCCAAATTCCAAAGAGAGAGAGAAAGAGAGAGAGAATTTTAATTACTTTTTACAAAACCAAAAGTTTACATACACTAAGATTACTATACCTTTAAACAATTTGAGAAAGACCAGATGACGATGCCATGTCCTTGGAAGCACAAGTCTGGTTCATCCTTTGGTGCAATTTCAAGACACTTGAAGGTTCAGGTTCATTGGTTAAAACAATGATGGAAATGTCCAGTCATCATACAGATCAGAAAAAGACGGGAGATGAACGTGCTGTGTCTGAAATGTGAATATCAACCCAAGAACAAATGCAATAGACCTGGTGAAGATGTTGAACCTGGTAAGAGTTTGTCATCATCCACATAATTATCAAAATTAACAAATAAAGGCTTGACATATCTCACTTTGCATGATGATTTTGGCTCACAGCTTGTAAAAACACAAAATCACCCTGTCATTTGCTAATGAATCCAAAACACCTGCAAAGGGTCCCTGAGGCTTTAAATGGTCTCTCAGTGGTTCAGTAGAATTCACCATCATGGGGAAGACTGCTGACATGACAGTTGTGCAGAAACCATCATTGACACCCTCCATAAGGAGGGAAAGGCTAAAAGGAAATGTTCTCAAAGTACTGTATCAGAGCACATTCATAGAAAGTTAAGTGGAAGGGAAGAAAAAGGTGCACAAGCCGCAGGTATGAGTGCAGTCTGGAGAGGACTGTCAGGAAAAGGCCATTCAAAAGTGTGAGGGACCTTCACAAGGAGTGGACTGAGGCTGGAGTCAGTGCTTCAAGAGCCTCCACACACAGACGGATCCTGGACATGGGCTTCAGATGTCATATTCCTCTGGTTGAAGCATCCTGGTCTTCCATAACACCTCAGCAGTGCCACAGGCTGAGAGCATCCATGCCACGCAACCACATTAAGGCAGTCATTCAAGTAAAAGGCCCAAACCAAGTACTAAGCACATATGCATGATTATAGTTTTCAGAGGGCCCACATTTCTTTGTTAAAAATATTTTTTTCATTGATTTCATGTAATATTCTAATTTTCTGAAATTTTGAATTTGGGGTTTTTACAAGCTGTAAGCCAAATCATCATTATGACAAACAAAGGTTTAACATGTCACTTTGCATGTGATGAGTCTATATCATATATCAGTTTCACATTTTAAATTGAATTACATAAATAAATGAACTTTTTCCACGATATTCTAATTTTCCGAGTTTCACCTGTACAGTATGCAACAATTACAAAATGTATTGTAAGTGTAAATTTACAAACAAAACTCTGTATTGTTTTGTATTTGGTGATTTTCACAAAGAACTTAATATGTTTAAAAACATTGAGCCGTATACGAACAGAGAATCTTGTTTTGAATAAAACACGAGCAGCGGAACCAAAGCGCGGTGTTTCAACCCGGGACAGTTTGACTGCAGAGACTTCCGCCAAAACAAACGCACGTGAGGGAACTTACGAAGGAACAAATCAGCGAAAAACAGGCGATAAACGGATGATAAAGAGGAGCACGGTCTGCGTGAGTCTCCGTCTGTTCCAGGTGAGTTTAGTTTGAGGTTAGTTTAGTTTCTTCAGTGAATAATGAGGATAATAAAGCTGTTAATAAGAGTTAGCTTCGTCAAACAGAGGCTTCTCTCTGAACTAATGCTGCCTTCAGGAGTTCTGGTAAGATGATCCTTTCCAGTTGTGAAATGGAAATTACGAGTGCGTTGTGTTTAAGTGCTTGTGTGTAGCAGTGATAAGTGATTTTTTTAATTTTTATAACCGGTTTAGTCCTGGCTCAGACCTGCTGCAAACCTGGCTCTGCCTCTCTAATAATGACTAAAGTATTACTCAGTTATAGCTTTGCTTCGCTTTAATATTGTCTCTTTCCATTTATCGCCATGTAAAAAATAAAGCCAATCTTTATATGTTTTTTCGATCAAATCAGATAAAAAGTAGCAGTAGTTCAGTGGTTTGTAGACTACTTTCTCAAGGGAATTTATTTGTTTATAGTTTATTGTATTAACCTCTTACCCCTGCCTTAACCGAGGACATTTTCTCCAGTTCGGCTTTACCCAAATCTAAAAACGTCTCGACTGGAGCTTACAGCCTACATTCATTCATTTGCTTGCTTTAAAGGAACAGGCCACCGTTTTTAAATACTGAGATATGTTCTTACTTAGCTTAGCCGAGTTGATGCGTAACTGTCTGGTAGAAGAGCTTGGTCGCTTCTTACTTCACCCCGTTTGGCCCATAGCGGACAGGACGAGAGGCTATATGCTAACTACATCTGTGCTCTGTTTATGTGACTGAGGGCACGCGTAAAGACCAGACAGGTACACATCAACTCGTCTAAGCTATGGTAAGAACGTATATCAGTATTTAAAAACTGTGGCCTATTCCTTTAAGTTATTGAAGTACCCCAGAAATGGATCCCACATAGAACGCAAGTCATCTACCTTACCTTTTTATTCAAAATTGTTTTTTTTCCCCAATTGAAGGTGTTTCATTACATCATGTAACAGATTATTTTTTTATTTTTTATTATTCCATCAGTCTTCTAGAGAACACTGAGACAAATTTAATAACAGTTTTCTGCTTGTTAGTAAGAACAGTAGGCTAGTTACTGGAGGTACTCCTAAAAGTGCAAGTACAAGGTCAGGGTGTAACTGTGTTCCACAAACATCAGACATGAATTTAAACATTTTAGTCCAGTAAGCTGTTATATTGGGACAGTTCCAAAAGTGTGAGCAACTTTGTGAGCAGTTCAAAGTTGGACTGCTCCAACTTTGAATTGGAGCAGTCCATGACAAGCACACACTGAAGATGAGTGGACGTTGTCTTGAGCTTTAGTCCATTGAGATGCAGTGATGTTTATTCCAACGTCCTTTTGCCAAGCTTCTTTTAGGTGATCAAGTGAAGGCATATATTCCATATCTGACATATTACATATTTTAGAAATTGACCCTTTTTCAACTGATTTTTTTGAAGTGTACTATTCATGTCTGAGCTAGGAGGCTGAGAAGGATAAGATGGGAACACTGATTTAACAAAGCTATGGATTTGTAAATATATAAAAAAAATCCGCATTAGCAATTTGATATCTCTGACGCAACTGATCAAAAGATGCAAAGACATTTTCAATAATGTCTTTCTTTCCTGTATCGACTGTATTCCTTTGGCGTTCCACTGAGAAAAAGCAACTTCACGAAGTGCTGGGTTGAACTGTCGCTGCTTTGTGTCGTGCTTTTGTAGTTTTTTGTCGCGTTTTGGTCACTTTTCTGTTGCTCTCTTTCTTGTTGATTTTTTTTGTTTTGTTGCTTTTCCGGCATGTTTTAGTCACTCTTTTGCCTTTTTATTTTGTCACATTTTGTCGCGTCTTTTTTAAAGAGCAACTTAAACACCAAATCAAGTTTTTTTTTTTTTGTACTGATAATCTGTCTCAATGGGTGTCTCATAGTGTTGTCTACTGGTCCCTTCTTTTTTTCCCCCTTGTTTTTTCATAACTCTTTAATCATGGGTTTTTCGCTTTTTTATTGTGTTATTGTTGCTTTTCCAGCACATTTGTCGCACTTTTGCCACTTTTTTGCTTGTAGATTTGGGTAAAGCCGTATATTTTCTCCAGTTTGGCTTTACCCAAATCTAAAAGTTTACAGCCTATAGGCCAGAGTAACGCCTCAGTTGGAAGCTAAGACCTACAAAACTGATCTAAATGGATGTTTTTCCTTGCGTTGTTCCCAAGTTGTCACAACCTTTCTTTTCATCTTTTTTTTTTATTTTTTATTTTTTTTGCTCTTTTGTGGCATTTTTTGTGTCATATTCATTGCTGATTTTGTCACTTTTTCATTGCTTTTTCATCACTTTTCTGTTATGCTTTTTTGTTGCGTTTTGTTGCTTTGTCATGTTTTTGTCGCTCTTTTGTTGCATTTTCATCCTCATTTTCGTCTCATTTTTGTCGCTATTTTGACACTTTTTTTCAAGAAATTTTTAGTTTTGGGTAAAGCCAAACTGGAGAAAATGTGCTCGGCTCAGGCGGGGAGGTAAGAGGTTAAAATTGAATGTCGGCTTCATAATAATAAGAGCATTAGTTTAGTGTTGAGTTTGTCACATGCATTTAAAAATAGCAATAGCATTGGATAAACCCTGGTCAGGTTTGTGAATCCAAAGTACAATATTCCTCCATTTTCTTTTTGGAGATTTTTTCCAAATCTGTTGCTCTTAGACGTGTATCGGCCCTGTGTAGGCACCTTTTAATGGTTACACTGAGCTTTCTGAAAAATCCCATTCATTTTATCCATTGATATTGTTATTATATATACGAAAATGCTATTGCACCGTTCCAAGAATATTAATATTAAGAGTTTGAATTTAAAAGCTGGACGCAGATGATGATCAGGAGAAACATTTGGACAAAAGAGCGAGGCCTCAGTGTGACCTGTCGACCGAAATGTTCCAGGGAAAAGCTGGCGACCCTTCTATAATTGAGCTGTGTTTGGGGTCCGACCTCCTGTTGAGAACCGCTGGTCTCTTCCTCTGAGCCACAGCAGAGTCCAGGGGCTGCAGGTCCAGTCCCTGACCACAGAGGGTGATGGAGGCCGAGTTCCGGGCCCCAAAGAGACGGCCCGGGTCCACGAGGTCTATGAGGGTCCGCTCCCCTAAACCAGGACACAGCCGGACCACGGCCAATCCGGGCCGACCTCATAACAAAAGTCCTGGTCCAGGACCAGACCACGTCAGGATCTTAACACAGGTACTAGACCAGACCAGACCGGACACGTCAGGACTCTCTACACAAGGTACTAGACCAGACCAGACCAGAACGTCGGGACTCTTTACACAGGTACTAGACCAGACCAGACCCGGACCACGCCAGGACTCTCTACACACAGGTACTGACCAGACCAGACCCGGCCACGTCAGGACTCTCTACACACAGGTACTAGACCCAGACCAGACCCGGACCACGTCAGGACTCTCTACACACAGGTACTAGACCCAGATCAGACCCACGTCAGACTCTTACACACAGGTACTAGACCCAGATCAGACCGGACCACGTCAGGACTCTCTACACACAGGTACTAGACCCAGATCAGACCCGGACCACGTCAGACTCTTAACACAGGTACTAGACCAGACCGCCGACCACGCAGGACTCTCTACCACAGGTACTCCAGACCCGGACCACGCGGACTCTTCACACTACACCCGACAACCGGACTCAGCTTCTACACACAGGTACTAGACCCAGACCAGACCCGGACCACGTCAGGACTCTCTACACACAGGTACTAGACCCAGACCAGACCGGACCACGTCAGGACTCTTTACACACAGGTACTAGACCCAGACCAGACCCGGACCACGTCAGGACTCTCTACACACAGGTACTAGACCCAGACCAGACCGGACCACGTCAGGACTCTTTACACACAGGTACTAGACCCAGACAGACCCGGACCACGTCAGGACTCTTTACACACAGGTACTAGACCCAGATCAGACCCGGACCACGTCAGGACTCTCTACACACAGGTACTAGACCCAGACCAGACCCGGACCACGTCAGGACTCTCTACACACAGGTACTAGACCCAGACCAGACCCGGACCACGTCAGGACTCTCTACACACAGGTACTAGACCCAGACCAGACCCGGACCACGTCAGGACTCTCTACACACAGGTACTAGACCCAGATCAGACCCGGACCACGTCAGGACTCTTACACACAGGTACTAGACCCAGATCAGACCCGGACCACGTCAGGACTCTTACACACAGGTACTAGACCCAGACCAGACCCGGACCACGTCAGGACTCTCTACACACAGGTACTAGACCCAGACCAGACCCGGACCACGTCAGGACTCTTTACACACAGGTACTAGACCCAGATCCAGACCCGGACCACGTCAGGACTCTCTACACACAGGTACTAGACCCAGACCAGACCCGGACCACGTCAGGACTCTCTACACACAGGTACTAGACCCAGATCAGACCCGGACCACGTCAGGACTCTTTACACACAGGTACTAGACCCAGACCAGACCCGGACCACGTCAGGACTCTTTACACACAGGTACTAGACCCAGACCAGACCCGGACCACGTCAGGACTCTCTACACACAGGTACTAGACCCAGATCAGACCCGGACCACGTCAGGACTCTCTACACACAGGTACTAGACCCAGACCAGACCCGGACCACGTCAGGACTCTCTACACACAGGTACTAGACCCAGATCAGACCCGGACCACGTCAGGACTCTTTACACACAGGTACTAGACCAGACCAGACCCGGACCACGTCAGGACTCTTACACACAGGTACTAGACCCAGACCAGACCCGGACCACGTCAGGACTCTTACACACAGGTACTAGACCCAGATCAGACCCGGACCACGTCAGGACTCTTACACACAGGTACTAGACCCAGATCAGACCCGGACCACGTCAGGACTCTCTACACACAGGTACTGACCCAGACCAGACCCGGACCACGTCAGGACTCTCTACACACAGGTACTAGACCCAGACAGACCCGGACCACGTCAGGACTCTTTACACACAGGTACTAGACCCAGATCAGACCCGGACCACGTCAGGACTCTCTACACACAGGTACTAGACCCAGATCAGACCCGGACCACGTCAGGACTCTCTACACACAGGTACTAGACCCAGACAGACCGACACAGGACTCACAAAGTTAACCAGCGCGGACCACGTCAGACTCTTACACACAGGTACTAGACCCAGATCAGACCCGGACCACGTCAGGACTCTTTACACACAGGTACTAGACCCAGATCAGACCCGGACACGTCGGACTCTACACACAGTACTAGACCCAGACAGACGGACCACGTCAGGACTCTCTACACACAGGTACTGACCCAGACCAGACCGGACCACGTCAGGACTCTCTAACACAGTACTAGACCCAGATCAGACCCGGACCACGTCAGGACCTCTACACACGGTACTGACCCAGACCAGACCGGACCACGTCAGGACTCTCTACACACAGGTACTAGACCCAGATCAGACCCGGACCACGTCAGGACTCTCTACACACAGGTACTGACCCAGACCAGTGTAGCACAATCAAAAAAAACGCACATCCCTTTCTGAGCAGTGTGCTGGATCAAACCCGCACAACTGTGTTTTAGCTCCAAAGTTTTAATGTGTACTCGCACCACGCTCTAACGTTTCGGACTAAAAGTCCTTCATCAGACCATCTGACTCAGCCCAGACCCGGACCACATCAGGACTCTTTACACACAGGTACAAGACCCAGACCAGACCCGGACCACGTCAGGACTCTCTACACACAGGCACAAGACCAGGCCCGCCTTATCCACGGGCTAGCAGGGGCTTTAGCCCAGGGGCCTACCATAGTCAAGGGCCTATCAGAATTAAAGAAAAAGAAAAAAGTTGATTCGTTGATTTTCATGTCAATCACTTCACTTTGCGGCATGACTATCCGTATGCGATGATTGCCCTGCGTTCCTATGTGTGTACCTGGAGTAGGCCCGCCCTATCTGTCCAGAGGGCCTATCAGATATATACACTCACCTAAAGGATTATTAGGAACACTATACTAACACTGTGTTTGACCCCCTTTCGCCTTCAGAACTGCCTTAATTCTACGTGGCATTGATTCAACAAGGTGCTGAAAGCATTCTTTAGAAATCTTGGCCGATATTGATAGGATAGCATCTTGCAGTTGGAGATTTGTGGGATGCTCATCCAGGGCACGAAGCTCCGTTCCACCACATCCCCAAGATGCTCTATTGGGTTGAGATCTGGTGACTGTGGGGGCCATTGTAGTACAGTGAACTCATTGTCATGTTCAAGAAACCAATTTGAAATGATTGGAGCTTTGTGACATGGTGCATTATCCTGCTGGAAGTAGCCATCAGAGGATGGGTACATGGTGGTCATAAAGGGATGAACATGGTCAGAAACAATACTCAGGTAGTCCATGGCATTTAAACGATGCCCAATTGGCACTAAGGGGCCTAAAGTGTGCCAAGAAAACATCCCCCACACCATTACACCACCACCAGCAGCCTGCACAGTGGTAACAAGGCATGATGGATCCATGTTCTCATTCTGTTTACGCCAAATTCTGACTCTACCATCTGAATGTCTCAACAGAAATCGAGACTCATCAGACCAGGCAACATTTTTCCAGTCTTCAACTGTCCAATTTTGGTGAGCTCGTGCAAATTGTAGCGTCTTTTTCCTATTTGTAGTGGAGATGAGTGGTACCCAGTGGGGTCTTCTGCTGTTGTAGCCCATCCGCCTCAAGGTTGTGCGTGTTGTGGCTTCACAAATGCTTTGCTCCATACCTCGGTTGTAACGAGTGGTTATTTCAGTCAAAGTCGCTCTTCTATCAGCTTGAATCAGTCGGCCCAGTCTCCTCTGACCTCTAGCATCAACAAGGCATTTTGGCCCACAGGACTGCCACATACTGGATGTTTTTCCCTTTTCACACCATTCTTTGTAAACCCTAGAAATGGTTGTGCGTGAAAATCCCAGTAACTGAGCAGATTGTGAAATACTCAGACCGGCCCGTCTGGCACCAACAACCATGCCACGCTCAAAATTGCTTAAATCACCTTTCTTTCCCATTCTGACATTCAGTTTGGAGTTCAGGAGATTGTCTTGACCAGGACCACACCCCTAAATGCATTGAAGCAACTGCCATGTGATTGGTAGTTTAGATAATTGCATTAATGTGAAATTGAACAGGCGTTCCTAATAATCCTTTAGGTGAGTGTATATTGCAATTTGTTTGTTTTACCTGTCAATCACATACTGCGGTATCAACTGACCAATTGGCTATAATTAGTCATAGCATCACATTGACACTATGACAAATTCTAGCCAATCCAAGCGCAGAGAAAGTTCAGACGTAACTTATGTACGTAACACATCTATTCCAATGGCCGCTGGCTGCTCTGCTTTGTGACCGCAACACTGGAGGCCGCCATTGCTCCTCCATTGCTGTAGTACCTCCATTTGGCCACTAGGCCCCCATTGAAAAGCATTGGACTTTAGACTTGGAAATCTCACATTAAATATATATCTACTTTATTTATTTTTTATTTTTTTATTTTTTATTTTTGTCAAGTGACAAGAAATACAAATGTACAGCGATTACATCTTCACAATACATAAGATAGTTAGACGTACATTTGGATGTGTGGAGGGTGTGGGAGGTGAGGGTTAAGAAAAGTAAGCTGGGCAGTGGTATATTTGAGTGTGTGAATGAGCATGTGGTTGGGGCAAAAGTAACAACGACAAAAGGAAAAAGCAAGAACAAAAGGCAATCAGGGCAGAAGTCTGTCTAAATGTATGAATGTACATGTGGTGCATTAATGTGAGGAATGAGGGCCTAGTAAATATATATGTATTGTTCATAAAAAATAGAGAGAAAAGAAAAACAAAATAAATAAATCAAATCTTTCAGTGCCATTGCTGTCAGCCAGCACTGCTCTACAATCAATTTTCCCTTTCCTTCTCCTTCCTTTAATGTTATCTGCTCCGCTCTGCTTACCATCGCCATCTCCATTGTAAATGTATCTTGTTTTTTTGTTTTGTTTTTGTTTTTTTTGTTCTCTTGTATTTTTTTTCTTTCTTTCTTTAGTTATTTTGATTATTATTATTATTTAATTTATTTATTATTATTCATTTATTTATTTATTCCCCCCCCCCCCCCCTCCTTACTTTCCGTGTAACTGCAGATTGCATAGTTGGGAGGAGAGGAAGAAGGGAAAGAAGAACAAAAAGAGGAGAAAAAAAGCGATTTATTTAAGTGTCCTAATCTGTGCATTAAAAGCAGCAAGATTCTGGTTGAACTGTTGCTGGGAGGGAATATCCTTCAAGCTCCAGTCATCCTCTTGCTCAACCTGATCTTCCGTTTGTTTGTAACAGTTAATTGTATGTGGGTTATTATTATTATCATTATTATAATTAATGTATATACATTTTTCTCCCTTCTTTCCCTCCCTCCCCTCAGCCCCTCCCTGTTTTTTTTCTTCTTAATTTTATTTTATTTTATTTATTTATTTATTTTTTAAACACCCACGGGGTCTATATTATTTCTTTAGTTTATTATGAGTGGGAATATGGCGATAGCAACAGAGCAAAGCAAACAGTAACAAAGGAAAATTAACTGGAGACTCGCACAGTACCCGCTAACAGCAAGGATCGGCAATGACAATTTCTTTAGTATTTTAAAAATTACTCACAATGATAATATCATTGCGTGTAATTGACAAAGGCAATCGTTGTTATATTTACCTCAGTGATGTGTGATAATGTGTGGATGGGTATCGTGTATATGTGTGTATCTGATCAACGTGTGTGGTTCAGTAGATTATGTGTGTTTATTTGCCTATGTGGCCAGTTAGATGGTAAGTATTACAATTGTTAGTTTGAGATTGTGACAATTAAACGGTTGTATGCGTGTATGCATATGCGTATATGCGTGGCATTCTTAGTATTTTAATTTATAGGCTATAAATATATATCTACTAAAATTTCAAGAAGTATTTCAGTAATAGCAAAAGCAAAGCACATTTTAAACATCAAAGCTCTACATACCTTATACTGTTCTCTGATTTTGCCCTATTTAAATTATTGCACTGTGGTTTGGGGTAGTACTTATAAAAACACTGTAAAACCAATAGTAATGCTGCAAAAAAGAGCTATCCGATTAATTCATAAAGTTGGGTTTTTGGACCACACAAACTCATTATTTTTAAAATCAAAGATCATGAAGTTTTGTGACATTGTTGAGTTCCAAACTGTACAGATGTTATACAAAGCAAGATACAAACTGTTGCCAGGCCAAATACAAAGAAGGTTCCAAGAACGTACTGGTCGTTACGAATTACGTGATGAATTAAACTTTAGGACTCAGAAACATAGCTCAACTTTGAAAAGCTTTAGTCCGACAGTTAATGGTGTACAATTGTGGAACAAAATGGAGATGGAAATGAAACGATGTCCAAACATCAACCTGTTCAAATATAAATACAAACAAAAGACCTTTGAAAAGTACAGAGAAGAAGAAACACGTTGCCACAAGGGAGAGTTGTAGGATCAATTTGCAATTGCATTCTATTAACTAAGACAGTGTTGTTGCTCTGAACGGTTGTCATTCTATTGCTCTAAATTACAAATTGAGAATTAGGATAAGCGAGTTATGGATCTGCTGAGAGGGACCCTCCCAACGGGCTCATAAACCTCGTCTTTTAACGCACTACTAAGCATAGGAACATCATCTACAAATACAGCCAGTTAGGGCAGCTGCGTGGGGGTTTGTTGATGGGGAGTTACTGCCCTCTTCAATGGACCCGCTCTACACCCTTTTTAACGCACTACAGTATATAGGGCTTTACTACTACTATACTACTACTACTACTACTACTACTACTACTACTACTACTACTACTACTACTACTACTACTACTACTACTACTATACTACTACTACTACTACTACTACTACTACTACTACTACTACTACTACTACTACTACTAAAAACTGAATGAAGGAAATGACAACTGGGAAGTTGCAAGATCACGGATAATATAATATGTATATTAATGTGCCTTTTGAACACAGAACTAGTGCCTTTTGAAATTGTTATCTGTGTTTGGCAGTGGTAACCATCTGTAACCTTCTGTAACCATCTGTAAAGAAAGAAAAAAAAGGATGTGTGCATATATGTGTATAAATAACTTAATGATCGCCTTTTTCACTTGCTTTGTATTAGTCATCGCGTACATGAAATGAGACGGTTGTTGTAGTTGTAGTTTGCTTTCAGTTGTGTTTCCTTTCCGTTCCGTTAAATTCTGTTAACTTATATTTATACGGACATTTCTAGAGGTGCTTTGTGGGTGTGGTCAGTGTTGAAACGACCGCTCTGGTGGGTTGTAGGTTCTCTTTTGCCGGTGGGGCAGTATGATGTTGCTTAATGTAGGATTGATATTGTAAATATAACAGGCAAAGTTGGGTCAGGGAGGGGTACGTTGTGTGAGTGTGCTGTGTTCCTGCTCTTGTGTCTTGTACTTTGTAACATGCTCCCTGTACTAGTGTGATTTGATCAATTGTTTTTATTTAAATGATGTCGGGGTGGGCGCTTATAAGCTTTTGCTTCAGCCCACTCCTTTTGAGCAGAATTTTAACTGCTCAAATAAACTAAACTAAACTAAACTAAACCCCTCGAACGTGGTCATTGTGGTAAACGGGGAGGAGTGAGGAGGAGTTGTCTATTCTTTTTAACGGTCTATGATCTATTCACTCATAATATTACTTGATGGCGACTCGTTGTGAGAGACAGAAATGTCGGGCCTACAATTCTGCTTAAGCCCCGGGGCCTATGGGTACATTAAGGCGGGCCTGCACAAGACCCAGACCAGACCGGACCACATCAGGACTCTCTACACACAGGTACTAGACCTTTCTTTAAAAAAACAAACACAACTAATAATAATTTGAAAAAAATGCTGAAGATTTTGAATAAAAAACCAAACAAAGGAACAAAAGTAGAACAAAGCTTTAAAAAGTGAAAAAGAAAATAGATGATTGAAAATAAAGAAAATCTTAAAAAAAAAAAAAGCCAAAAAATGTGTGAGTAGTAGTAGTAGTAGAAAACCCCCCACAGCAGGGTCCCCCATCAGGGCTCCGTACACAGGTGTAAAAAGAGAGGAACTCCGTACACAGGTGTAAAGAGGGAGGGGCTCCGTACACAGGTGTAAAGAGGGAGGGGCTCCGTACACAGGTGTAAAGAGGGAGGGGCTCCGTACACAGGTGTAAAAAGCTCCGTATACAAGTGTAAAGTGTAACGTCAGGCTCTGCTCTGATTCAGGGATTCTTCGGGAAAGGCATCCTGTCCAAGTCCGGCCCCGCCCACAGCGTCTCTGACCAATGGGAGAGTGAGTCCAGTGGTTTCAATGATGCTCCTTACAGTCGCTGCAGATGCTCATGTGACTCCTGTGTTTGTCCTCAGGTCGAGACGGTCTGATGCTGCCCGTCGTCTCCAGCTCCAGGTCTGACCTCATTTTATTTACACTTTACAAAAACTCATCTAAAGTGCTACAGATTAGGACATTCTTCACAAAGTATTTCACAGTAAATAAGGGACACTAGCTCAAAGCACATCCCTAAAACTTGTGATGGAGCCGAGAATATTTAGTGAGAAAGGTTTAATGTTCTTTACAGTTACTTCATAAAAACGACCTTGATATGAAACGTTTCATTTGCAAGAAAAGATGAGACTTTATTGACCTCATTTGTGTAGATACGAGGAGCTGCGGCGGTGGGCGGGGCAGAAGCTCTCTGCTCAGGGATTGGAAGATGCAGCTGTCCATCACACTCTCCAACAGCAAACCTCAGAGCCGGAGGCGGGGCTTGTCCTTGTGCACTCCGACGCCGACGAGGTAACGACTCCATGGTCTGTGAAAAGTCTATGTTTTTATGGTTATAAGGCGAGACGCTGCAGGTGAAACACGTGAGTTTAATGTCTGAGTTTTGACTCAGAGTAAAAAACAGCCCAAACCTGATGTTTATTTTCTGACGTTTTGTCGCTTTGAGCCGGAGATTTATCCAGGAAGTAACTCCAACATTTTGCAACAGTTTCGAAAGTTTTGGAACAGTTTGTAAAATATCCTCCAACATGTCTGTGTCACTCCCTGGTCTTTCCCATGCTTATTCATTCCCAAATACTGACATGTTTGGTATCCATGTGTAGCACGAACGGCTGTGACCGAGATGACGCTGTAATCCAAATATGGTCATTTCCTTTGTGGGAGACAGCAGCGGCTAAAGACGGGAGGAATATACACAGGGAGCATGTGCAGACAAAGGGACTAAACTTCAGGGCCGTTTTTCATTCCACTCTTTAACAACATCCTTACTTCGGTCGCTCCATAAGACTCCACACTTTACAGGCTCGGATTTGCAATAGCTGACATTTTTCCTCATATTTCTGTCATTAATCCACAGCAACAAGTTTGATGTCGCTTCATTGAAGCTTTCCCCAGTTCCTCTGCAGCGTTGCCTTTTATATTGGCTGTTTCTGTTTTTTCAGAGTGAAGTTGAGATCCGCGGACTTCGCATCAGCCTCAGCGAGCCTCTGCAGCTCAGCCACGAGGAGGTCAGTCTGCAGTATAGACACCAGCCACCAGGGGCCCTCTTTAACTGTGACTGTGTTTCAGGCCTTTTTCCTGGTGTACGCCCTGGGCTGCCTCACCGTCTACCACCACCAGGTAACTCTGCCCCCATTCTCCTCTGACTGGCCCGTTTAACCTCTCTCTCTCCTCTGATTGGCTGGTTTAAACCCCTCTCTCTTCTGATTGGCCCATTTAAACCCTCTCTCTCCTCTGATTGGCAGACTCCTCTCTCCGTGCTGCAGTTATGGAGGACCTGTCTATCGTTTCGCTCGGACTTCGTCAGTTTTTACGCTGCGTATCATTTTTACCGAAGCAGAGGCTGGGTCCCCAAGACCGGCTCGGGGGCCAAGTATGGGGCCGACATGAGTAAGACGGGTTTAGTCCTAGTTTAGTCCTGGTTTAGCCCTGATTTAAACCTGTTTCTCCTCTGTTTCAGTGCTGTACAGGAAAGGCCCTCCGTTTTACCATGCCAGGTAACTAACACTGTGGTGCCTTCACTGACCCCTGACACCTTCCTTCCTATTTCCCCCATATTTGTTCACATTTCTGACCACATTTTTCCGCCATTTTCCCCCATATTTTTCCTCCGTTTTTCCAGATTCCAGATTTACCACAATTTTTGCATTCTTTTTGAATGTTTACTTAATTTTTCCAAAATAATTTTCTCCAGTTTTTCCTCAATTTTCCCCATATTGTTCCCCATTTTTATGCTTGTATCTGCAATTTTTTCTGATGTTTTCAATTTTTCTTTGCTTTTTTCCATATGTTTTAATATTTTTCCCTACATTTTCTCGATGTCTGCATTTTCTCATCAAATTTTTTCTCCACCTTTTTTTCCCTGTGGTTATTCTCAGTTACTCTGTGGTGGTGGAGCGGTTCACCGGTGCCTTCGCAGACTCTCCTCTGCGACCGTTTTCGTGGCGCTCTCTGTCGGCGCTCAGCAGAATCACCGCCAACGTCTCAAAGGTCAGAATGAGCTCAATACAAAAACGCATTACATTTGACCTGCTTCTGCTTGTACAAACCCTGATTGTGTTTCAGGAGCTGCTGCTGTGTTACGTCATCTTCCCCTTGGACCAATCAGAGCCCGAGCTGCGGTCACCTGACTGTCTCAGGACCCTCACTGTGCAGGTATGACCACAGTACTCGAGTAAAAGTACAGAAACTACAGCTGACATATTACTGCAGTGAAAGTAAAAGCTGCTCAGTTTATTCTCTGGGGCCAGTTGTTCAAAGGTAATCTGATTGGATTTTGGTTGTCTGATTGGATCAAATCTTGAAATTGGGTTGTTCAAAAGGGAAAGAAGGATTCTGAAATCTGAGTAGATAATGTAATCCAATCCTAGTTTCAATCTGGATCAAACCTTCACTTTGTGTTGTTCAAAACATCCATCCATCCATCCATTTTCTTCCGCTTTATCCGGGGCCGGGTCGCGGAGGCAGCAGTCTCAGCAGAGATGCCCAGACTTCCCGATCCACGCACACCTCCTCCAGCTGTTCTGGGGGACCCCGAGGCGACACCAGGCCAGCTCGGAGACATAGTCCCACCAGCGTGTCCTGGGCCTTCCACGAGGCCTCCTCCCAATAGGACATGCCTGGAACACCTCCCGAGGGAGGCGACCAGGAGGCATCCGGAACAGATGCCCTAGCCACCTCAGCTGGCTCCTTTCGACGTGCAGGAGCAGCGACTCTACCCCGAGCTCCTCCCGGGTAACTGAGCTCCTCACCCGATCTCGGAGGGTGCGCCCAGCCACCCTGCGAAGGAAACGCATTTCGGCCGCTTGTATCCGCGATCTTGTCCTTTCGGTCATTACCCAGATCTCATGACCATAGGTGAGGGTGGGAACGTAGATCGATCGGTAAATCTAGAGCTTTGCCCCCTGACTCAGCTCCCTCTTCACCACAACAGTCCGATACAGCGACCGCATCACTGCTGATGCTGCACCGATCCGTCTATCGATCTCACGCTCCATCCGTCCCTCACTCGTGAACAAGACCCCGAGATACTTGAACTCCTCCACTTGAGGTAAGGACTCCCCACCGACCTGAAGCGGGGAAGCCACCTTTTTCCGGTGGAGAACCATGGCCTCAGATTTGGAGGTGCTGATCCTCATCCCGGCCGCTTCACACTCTGCTGCAAACCGCCCCAGTGCAGCTGAAGGTCCTGATTTGATGAAGCCAACAGAACAACATCATCTGCAAACAGCAGAGATGAGATCCTGAGGTTCCCAAACCGGACACCCTCCGGCCCCTGGCTGCGCCTAGAAATTCTGTCCATAAAGGTAATGAACAGAACCGGTGACATAGGGCAGCCCTGGCAGAGACCAACACGCACCGGAAACAAGTCTGACTTACTGCCGGCAATGCGAACCAAGCTCCTGCTGCGGTCATACAGGGAACGGACAGCCCTTAGCAGAGGGCCCCGGACACCATACTCCCGGAGCACCCCCCACAGGGCACCACGAGGGACACGGTCGAATGCTTTCTCCAAATCCACAAAGCACATGTGGACTGGTTGGGCGAACTCCCACGAACCCTCGAGCACCCGATAAAGGGTATAGAGCTGGTCCAGTGTGCCACGACCGGGACGAAAACCGCATTGTTCCTCCTGAATCCGAGGTTCGACTATTGGCCGGATCCTCCTCTCCAGCACCCTGGAGTAGACCTTACCGGGGAGGCTGAGAAGTGTGATCCCTCTGTAATTGGAGCACACCCTCCGATCCCCCTTCTTAAAGAGAGGGACCACCACCCCGGTCTGCCAATCCAGAGGCACTGTCCCCAACCGCCACGCGATGTTGGAGAGACGTGTCAGCCAAGACAGCCCTACAACATCCAGAGACTTAAGGTACTCGGGACGAATCTCATCCACCCCCGGGGCCTTGCCACCGAGGAGCTTTCTAACCACCTCGGTGACTTCAGCCTGGGTGATGGACGAACCCCCTCCGAGTCCCCAGCCTCTGCCTCCTCATCGGAAGACGTGACAGTGGGATTGAGGAGATCCTCGAAGTACTCCTTCCACCGCCCGACCACATCCCCAGTCGAGGTCAACAGCTCCCCGCCCGCACTGTAAACAGTGTTGGTGAAGCACTGCTTCCCCTCCTGAGGCGCCGGATGGTTTGCCAGAATCTCTTCGAGGCCGACCGATAGTCCTCCTCCATGGCTTCTCCGAACTCCTCCCAGACCCGAGTTTTTGCCTCTGTGACTGCACGAGCTGCAGCACGCTTGGCCTGCCGGTACCTCTCAGCTGCCTCCAGAGTCCCACAAGCCAACAAGGCCAGGTAGGACTCCTTCTTCAGCTTGACGGCATCCCTTACTTCCGGGCGCCACCACCGGGTTCGGGGATTGCCGCCGCGACAGGCACCAGAGACCTTACGGCCACAACTGCGAGCAGCCGCATTGACAATGGAGGAGGAGAACATGGTCCACTCGGACTCCATGTCTCCAACCTCCCTCGGAATCTGGGTGAAGCTCTTCCGGAGGTGGGAGTTGAAGACTCTACTGACAGAGGGATCCACCAAACGTTCCCAACAGACCCTCACAACACGTTTGGGCCTGCCAGGTCTGACCGGCTTCCTCCCCCCCTGCCAGCGGATCCAGCTCACCACCAGGTGGTGATCGGTTGACAGCTCAGCCCCTCTCTTCACCCGAGTGTCCGAGACACGCGGCCGGAGATCAGATGACACAACTACAAAGTCGATCATCGACCTCCTGCCTAGGGTGTCCTGGTGCCACGTGCACTTATGGACACCCTTGTGCTCGAACATGGTGTTCGTTATGGACAAACTGTAACTAGCACAGAAGTCCAATAACAGAACACCACTCGGGTTCAGATCGGGGAGGCCGTTCTTCCCCATCACCCCCGTCCAGGTCTCACTGTCGTTACCCACGTGGGCGCTGAAGTCCCCCAGTAGAACAATGGAGTCCCCAGTCGGAGCACTATCTAGTACCCCTCCCAGGGACTCCAAGAAGGCCGGGTACTCTGCACCGATGTTGGGCCCGTAGGCCGAGACAACGGTGAGAGACCTGTCCCCAACCCGAAGGCGTAGGGACGCGACCCTCTCGTTCACCGGGGTGAACTCCAACACGTGGCGGCTGAGCTGGGGGGCTATAAGCAAACCCACCCAGCCCGCCGTCTCTCCCCGCGGGCAACTCCAGAAAAATGGAGAGTCCAGCCTCTCTCCAGGAGTTGGGATCCGGAACCCAGGCTGTGCGTGGAGGTGAGCCCGACTATATCTAGCCGGTATCTCTCAACCTCCCGCACAAGCTCAGGCTCCTTCCCCCCAGCGAAGTGACGTTCCATGTCCCGAACGCCAGAAGCTGCGCACGCGGACCAGGTCGTCGAGGCACCCGCCTTTGACTGCCACCTAGTCCTCTCTGCACCCGACCCCTACGGATCCCTCTGCGGGTGGTGGGTCCACAGGAGGGCGGGCCCACGTCGTCCCTTCGGGCTGTGCCCGGCCGGGCCCCGTGGGCAGAGGCCCGACCACCAGACGCTCGCATTCGAGCCCCAACCCCAGGCCTGGCTCCAGGGTGGGGCCCCGGCTGCGCCATACCGGGCGACGTCACGGTCCTTGTTCAAAACAGGATCTGGATAACTTTTGATCAAAAAAACAGGATTATCCTGATCCCAACAGGAAGCAGGATTTCAAGGTGGATTTCAGGATGAAAATGTAGCAAAACTTTAAAATTAGTCAAATAATCAATTTGAATCCATTTGTGTATACTTGTATTTACTGCCGTCACTGACGGCAGGTGAACATGGGCCTGTAGATACTCTCTGTCACTGCATTGAACAGTTTCAGTTTGTGGATGCAAAACAACTTTCTCCAACTAAACTCAGACAAAACTGAGATCATTGTCTTTGGCCCACAGACACAAAGACAAAGTGTTATCGGTCACCTTGAGTTTCTCGCTCTGAAACCAAAAAATCAGGTTAGAAATCTAGGAGTAATCATGGACTCAGACCTGAACTTAAACAGCCACATCAAAGCAATAACATCATCAGCTTTTTACCATCTGAAGAACATTGCTAAGATCAGAGGAATAGTGTCAAAACCAGACTTAGAGAGACTCATCCATGCATTTGTCTCCAGCAGGTTAGACTACTGTAACGGCTGCTCACTGGCCTTTCTAAACGAGCTGTTAGAGCTGCAGAACATCCAGAACGCTGCTGCTCCAGTCCTGACAAGAACCAGGAAATACGACCACATTAGTCCAGTGCTCCGGTCTCTGCACTGGCTTCCTGTCACTCAGAGAATAGAATTTAAAACGGCGCTGCTTGTGTACAAGTCTTTTCATGGTTTAGCACCAAAGTACATCTCTGACATGTTAGAGCCGTATGAACCATCTCGGGCCCTGAGAACTTCAGGGAGGGGTCTCCTGGTGGTTCCCAGAGTCAATAATAAACACGATGAGGCTGTGTTTCAGTTTCATGCAGCTAAAATCTGGAACAGTCTTCATGAGGATGTGAGACAGGCCTCAACTCTGACAATGTTCAAATCCAGGCTGAAAACAGCTCTTTTTACCCGTGCATATGAAAACTGAAAGTATTTTATCTGCACTCTTGCCTTTTACTGTCATTGATTAACTTTATGTTGTTTTATTGATTGATTTGATCTGTTTTCTTGTAATTTTTCTGCAACTGTGAAGCACTTTGAATTGCCTTGTGTATGAAATGTGCTCTACAAATAAACTTGCCTTGCCTTGCCTTGACTATATTTTGCACTTGATTTGTTCACCTGTTACAGTGATGAAATAGATAAAGTAGACACAGGCTACCAATGAAGCCTTTCAGTATAGTAAAGTAAAAATAAAATAATCTTGTCATGAAATAAACCAAACCGAAATGATATATTCAATATTTCCGTCATTCACCACTGTATATTAATTTCAACAAAACAATCATCAGAGATGAACCTGTCAAAAATAATTTCAACAACTGCATCCCTTACTACACTTTTTCCAAAATATCCACAATGTATTTGTTTATGTATATTTGTTGTGGCTCAGATGAGTGGTCATAAAATAAATCATAAATAGAAGTGGATGTTTATGTTATTTTTGTGTTAAAGTGACCCCATGTTGGCTCTTCTACCTGTTGTTCTTTACATTGTGAAATGTTGTCCCATTTTGAGCACTGGTGAAACCTGTGTATCTGGATCAGGGTGATCCAATCCAATGTTGCTTTGAAAAAATGGAATAAAAGTAAAACGGATTACCTGATCCTGGATGGCAATAACTGGGATTTCAAAATCCGGATCATTTTGATCCAGATTACAATTTTTGAACAACTGGCCCCAACGTTTTGTGGCTTTGAGCCGGAGATTTACCCAGGAAGTGACTCCAACATGTCTGTGTCACTCCCTGGTCATTCCCACGCTTATTCATTCACAAATACTGACCCGTTTGGTATCCACGTGTAGCACGAAAGGCTGTGACCGAGATGACGCTGTAATCCAAATATGGTCATTTCCTTTGTGGGAGACGGCAGCGGCTAAAGACGGGAGAAATATACACAGGGCGCATGTGCAGACAAAGGGACTGAACTTTAGGACCGTTTTCATTCCACTCTTTAACAACATCTGCACTTTGGTCACTCCTACAGACTACACGCTTTACAGACTCCCATTCAACTACAGTTTTTTTCCAAGGGATTTTTTAATATCTAATATCTGATTTTTTGAGCTAACCGCTCAGCCACGTGTCCAAATATCGTATTTTTACATGAACCGTAAAGTGACCTTTGTGATACATTTCTCCTCTTATTTATTCTTATTTATTTATTTATTTGTCATCATGTCATTCATTCGCAGGAGGTTCTCATTGATCTGTAAATGTATTTTTAAGTGCAGCACTGAAGCAGATTTATGCATTTACTGACACTTCTGCTGCTCCTGTTACTGATGAAGTCCCTTTGTTTCAGGAGGTGATGGTGAGTCGCTGGGTCTCCTCACGAGAGCGAGAACAAGACGAGATCTGACCCAAGACTAAACTGGGACCAAAGCAAATCCAAACCTGACTGGACAATGAAAACTGTGTTGAAGGAACGTTACTGTAAATAAATGATTGTTAAAAAGTCACTCCTGGACCTTCTCTTTGCTCTTGATCCGCTGTAAAACTCGTCCTTATCACTGTTTAATGAAACCTTCTTTTGTCATCTCCAGTGCTTTGATCTGATCCAACTCACGAGCTAATAACCGTAATGTTTCTAATTGGTTGGTTATTGGTTATTTATAGTTTTCTAGGAATTGCACACAAGTTGTTGTTAATGTAATAGTTTATGTCTGTGTAAGCTCAGTCATACAGGAGTTGTCCATCTTCAATGAAGGTACTTGAGTCATCTTCTGTACTCTGTAGTTAAAGTCTTGAACGTTTCGCCTCTCATCCAAAAGGCTTTGTCAGTGGACTAAAGTCCCGCTCAGCCCGCAGCTTAGATAAAGACCACGAGGAGGAGTTGGGGTTGGCCCGCTCCTCCCCTCTAATCACAGCTACTCTCACCTGTGGGTAAACACCTTTGAAGTAGAGCGTCTCTAACGACCTGCTCACCCCAGTATCGGTCAGTCCTGTCCTATTCATAGATGATCACTGCCCATTATCTGTCCTATTCATGGCTGATCACTGCTAATTACCTGCCTATTGCTCTTTTGTTAGCTGAGGTATCGTCTCCTTGGACTGGCAGTTCCCTGTCGGCTGTCTCCGAAGGAGATTGGAGTAAAGTGACGGAAGATTAAATCTGAGCCCACCATTCCGGTTCATGGAGGGATTTTCTTTCTTGACAAAAATAGCTTCTTTTACTCCTCTTTCAAACCACTGAACTTTTCCAGTGTACCACAAACCTGTGAACACACTGAGACAAAAATTAGTTCATCCCAAAGACAAAACTCCGAGCCACAAACAAAGCAATTTGGTTTATTCTATTCGATGCAAAGAAGAAGAATGCAAAGAACATTATATTGGAGAAACGAAACAAGTTTTACAGAAGAGACTTTATCAACACCGAAGAGAAAGCACAAGCGGCCCTCAGTCAGAGGTGCACCTCCACCTCAAAGCCTCCAACCACTCCCTTGAGGGAGGTCAAAATTTTAGCTAAAGAAGAACGTTGGTTTGAACGAGGAGTAAAAGAAGCTATTTTTGTCAAGAAAGAAAATCCCTCCATGAACCGGAATGGTGGGCTCAGATTTAATCTTCCGTCAGTTTACTCCAATCTCCTTCGGGGCAGGGGCGGCGCCAGGGGGGCTAGGGGGTGCTCAAGCACCCCCTGTGATTGCTAAAGCACCCCCAAAGATTTTTGCCACTAAATCAAAGGAGCACACTAGTTATCTCTAGAAACATCCCTCGGACGTTTAACATGAAAAGGAGTGAGTAGGACAGGTTTAATTCCAACTAAAGGAGGGCTTTGTCCGAGGCCCAGTGTGATGTTAATGCGGCCGTGTATCAGAGCGCACGCTCGGCGACAGCAGGAGTCAGGCTGAGTCTGACTCCAGGGTCATTATTACAGTCGTTCACTAATTTTGATCAATGAGCTGAAGTTAGACTGATGTTATAAAGTCAGACACTGCTCCTCTGGCTCTGAACACAAATCAGAGGTTATTATTGTGCACTTTTGATACAGCGACGTGAGCGCGGCTGAACCTAAAGCACAATAACAGAGCGAGTCCTCCAGCAGCAAGACAAAGTCTGGACGAGGAAATTACGCACAACCGCAGAAAGTTGACTTAAGTCATGAGCGCGTTGCCTTTCTCTCAAGTCGTGGGCATCCGTCTGATAATCAGCTCAACTTTAACATTAACTGTAATAGTGTTCGAGGTAGAAGCGGCTCTAGGATGCAGAGTGTGAGGGGAGATTACAGCGTGAGAGCAGAGCCACACATTCACGAGGACCTGCTCCTCTGGCCTCACGTCCTCCCGGGGTCGACATAAAACAGTCTCACGGAGGCTCCTCAGTACCGCTGGAGTTAAAGGCAGGTCCAGAGCGTCCTCCTCCTCCACACAGCACCTTCACCGCTCACGATGCCTTTGCAGCCCAGAGACTGCTGTTCCGTTCTCGCGGATGCAGTTGTGAACAGAAAATTGCGCATTTGTCGTTGCACCTTGTCACTGCTGCTGCAGTGACTTTATTCTCTTGGTCGTTTCTGTCAAATCTGTTGGCCCTCTGGGGGCCCCTGCTGGCTTGGGGGCCCCAGGCAGCTGCCTGCCTCTGTAAATAAATAAATGAAGAGATGTGAAGATTTGGTCACGCAAAGATGAATCATTTTTATATTTAGTTTTTTTACTGATTTAGTTTTGCAATTAACAAATAAAAATTTTCAAATAAACGATAAAAGAAAAATACATTTAATTGAAATTAATGATAAATAAGTAGTAATAAAATAAAACGCAATACAGTAAAATAAGTTACAAAAATAAATACAATTTTAAAATAATTAAGTTTTTAGGATTTTTCTGTCACGCGGACGGCCGGTGTTTCCGTGTCCTGTTGACGTCACCGATTCGGAGCCGCGCTAAAGCTCCTCGTTTCTGAGTCCGGCCTCGAAAAACTGGACTAAAACCCGGCCTAATCCCGGACCGGACCCCGCTCTGACCCGCCGCACGGTCCACACAGGTGAGGCCCAGCTCCGGGACCCGGCACCGAGCCGCCGCGGAGGCATTTACACCGAGAGAGAGGCGATGTCCGCGGGGAACGAGGAAAAGCTTCGAGACGCGGCCTGTGCTAACGCTAACGCAAATGCTAACTGCGCTAATGCTGCTTAATTCCAGGCCTCTGCTCGATTTAAAGTATATTGGCAGTTTTTCTTAACCTGCGTAACATTTGGAAGAGCGTATTCAGTTAAAGCTAAGCCGTAATTGAGGGAGTTTTAAGCGCGGTGTAGTTGTGGACAGCGGTGTGTTGTGGTTAGCTTCTTCGCTAACGGCCGCAGAAACCCGAAGCCCCGTCGGTTCAATGAACTTTGGCTTGAGCCGCGTGTGCTACAGGGCGTTCAGAGGACGGGTCAGAGGGTTTCACGGGCTGTTTGTGCAGTCTGTGCGGGTGCAGGCGGTGAATGTAGGCAGGTTCCTCCGCCGGCTCGTTAATGGGAAATGGTAGGCGCTAAAGTCGGTGAAACTTGTGGCTAACGTCCTCCAAGGCCATTTATGGATGTGAAGTTTCAGCTGGTGGTTGTTTGCAACACAGTGGCTGCGTCTGAAATCCTCAAATGCGCTTCTATGTCCTGATCCTAGCTTCTAACCCGTAAGACGTGATAAGGTCACCCGTTAGATCCCTATACAGTTAGGACCAGGTCCAGAGCTGTTTGTCCAATCCGGCCGTTCTTACCCAGCGGCGGAAACAACAGGGGACAAGTGACATCAAAAACTACATCACCCATATAATATTGTACTACAAGGAACACTCCTACTGCAGCCACTGATTTTAATTGCTCAAACAATAACGATATGAAGCCACACAGAAAACAGACGATGGTAAAAAGCTATTTCAGATTTACCGTCCACACCTACAGCCCTCATCACAAAAATAAAAATGCTCTGGTCAGATGTTTTCCTTTCAAATTACAGATAAGAGTACCGTACAAGTACCGGATTGATAAGGAGTATCGGTAAGAATAGTAGTAGTATTAGTAGTAGTATCAATAAATCCTTAAAGGAGCTATATCATGCAAAATCGCTTTTTGGAGTTTTTAGCCATGTTGTTATGCTATTTCCTTATCAAAAACACCCCCAGAGCGGCTTTTGGCTTCATTCACACAGTTCTAGTAATCCTCCTGAATCCTGCTCAGAGTTGTTCTATTGTGTCGTCACAAAGGAACGGAAGCGCTCTACGTCTGTAATGTAATGCCTTACGCCCTGATTTTAATTTATACATAGCTTTTTCATTATTTTTGTTGTAAGAGAAATAAAAAATAAATAAAAAAAGGAACTCTCCGATGCGTCTCTGCTGTCCCGGGAGAGTAAACAAACGCACAAAGGGCGTTGATGTTTTATTGTCATCTAATCACTCTGCTTCTCCGATGATTTCCCAAAATAAACACGACAGCATGGCCTGGGTCTGCCACGCGGTCACTGAGTGCAAAACATGGACTCTGACTGGATTGAGCAGGCGTAGTATCTCCATAAAACAAAAACTGGAATGGATTAGCGGAACTGATTGACACTCGTTTTAGTGATCTGTGATTAACGCTGTGTAATAAAAGGCTATCGTCCTGATAGGGCAGGGGGGCACTAATGGCGGAAAACACTGCAGACTGGTATGGTTTAACGGTCTCCAGCCGTAGACAGCCCTAGCGTCTCCTGTGGCCCATAGAAACGGTGGTTGCCTTTCGGCTGTGATTTATTTTATCGTCTAAAGTCCTGAAGAACATTTTTAAATATATATTTGCTTTATAACGTGAAAAAATGTAACGATTCAAACCTTTTTCCTGTTTTTGCAGCTTCAGTGAAAATGGCGGATGACTTTGACATCGAGGCGATGCTGGAGGCCCCCTACAGGAACAGGAAGGTACTGCCCCGGTCTGTGTCTGTCCCCTCTCCTCCCCTCTGACCCCGCCCTCCTGCCTTTAGACGCTTTAATCTGTGTTTAATTTGTTGTAGACTCAGCGAAGCTCCTTGTTCAGAACAAGGTCCTGTTCATTAAATATCGTAGATTCCAGACGTTTAACCTTCGCTCTGTTTCTGATGGCGTCTCTGTGCGACAGGACGAGGGCAGCGACGGTGGCGGCGGCGGCGTCCACGAGCACCGCAGCAAGAGGTGAGTCAATCAATCAATCAAAACTTTATTTATAAAGCGCTTTTCATACAAAGTGCTTTACAGATTAAAAGCAGTTCCCGCCCACCCAACCACCCACTCTTCCAAATAAAAACAAACAATACTTGATACTGACTAAAAAGCTCCGGGAGGGGGCGGTATCTAACAACTAAAATTCTTTCGGTGCCAAGTTTCGGTACTTTACTCTCCTGACGTCAATATCTGACCCGCAGTGAGTCTAAAAAAAGCGACATGAGCGTGAGCACATATTGAGCCCCTTCAGTGCAAATGCAGCCGTTTTCTTAAAGCGAAGCAAAACTATAACAAAATAAAACTTGAGTAATTATTAAAGATGGTAGAGCTGCAGCAGGTCTGAGCCAGCTCTAAACCAGGACTGAATAGGAAACGAGAGTCTTTGGCCGTTTTCACATTATGTTGGAGCCTTGTGGGTCGAGCTCGAGACCGACCTAGTTCCAACTGCATTTACTCCAAAGGTAGCTCAGTGTTCACACACGTTCACACCAGATGTCGCACCATCAGCCAAGTATAAACAATCAGCTGTTCAGTGAACTTATTCCCATGACAACGGGCATCAACCTGTCAATGTGCGACACACAGGCCCCTATGTGCACACTTCCTCGATGTTACGCTATGGTCACTCCTCTTCCTCGTGTTAAATACAGTGTGGGTGATATACATGAAGCAAAGGGGAAATGCACTTTAATCAGCTCATGTGTCACTGCAGCAGGAAGGGAAAGACGGGAAAGTGACGTACCTTGATGATTTAAAGTGGATCCATTTAGCCTTGTCAGAGCAGTAATCCAAACGTGCTCATGCAGCCCGTATTCATTCTGTCTTCGTGCAAAAAAGAGGTGTGAGAGTAGTTTGGTCCAGGCTGGCTGCATTCACACCACAGCTGCTCCGAACCACAGACCAGCGTAAAGTGCTTTTGGATTCACACTGACCCAAGCACCGCTCTTGGGTCAAGACACTTTAGGTCGACCTAACTAGAGCCTGTGTGAAAACGCCCTAAGACAAAGAGAAGAGCACAACATCTTTCCCTTTAGCCACAGACCCACAGAGGCTGTTGATCACTCTGCAGCGTCAAAGATTGTTTGTGGAAAAGTGAGCGCTCTCTCTGTATCAAACATTTTTGTTTTTCAGTTTTAGTAAATGATTAGTGACAGAGTGAGTGCTCTCACTCTGTAAAGATCTTGTGAAGTTTCGTTTTGTTGCAGCTCGTGTTTAGAAAAGTTTATTGGAAATAAAATTCTGTCCTGATGTGGATCTGTCCCTGCAGCTCAAGAGGTAATAATTAGGGATGGGATATTTTCGATCGGGTATCGGCCGATACTGAACCAATACCTCTTTTGGCTCTCACTGCTTTAAAAACACAATTTTCACTGACTAAACCTCGGTGAATATAGACATGCTGTATGTCATTTTGAAGCTAAGAACCTGGAGAAACAACATGCTAAAGTTAGTGGCAGCATACTAACACTTAACGAGAACTAATCAAGGCTGGGTCAAAAACTGAGATAGAAATACCTCAATCGTAGCCTAATAAAATAAAATGACCACTGCTGGAGTGGCCAAGTGTTTGTATTTTAGCTCATGAAAAGCTGATATAACACATTTTTAATGCACAAGTTGTAATGATCAGATCACTTTATGTGAGCTGTTTATATTAATGTACCTAAAAGCCTGTCATGTAGCCAAGGATATAAAAAAGTCCTGCGATCCTTGTTAAATGTTTTCCATTAGTTTAATAATAGATATAACTAATAATTAATCTGTAACATCATAAGAAAAGATGAGACTTCATTGATATTAAAATGGAGAAAAGAGGATCATACACTTTTTCACTCAGAGAAAATCGGCAGATACTCAAACCCCCAGTATCGGTATCTGAAGCAAAAAGCAGGATTGGTGCATCTCTAGTAATAGACAAAAATGTCCATTCTCTTTTTATCGCTGCTTTAGTGGAAATTCTGCTCTAAACATGAAGTCACAGGCGACGCTGCTGAGGCCTGTGTTCTTTCTGTGACTTTGAGAAATGTGCCACAGATAATCAGCCGCTTCAGCACAAATGCAGGTTGTTTTGTTAAACAAAGCTAAAGGAGGGAAGACAAACAAACAAAAACGAACGTAACTATAAGAGAGAGCCGGTCTAAACCGGTGATAAACCCAGACCAAATCAGGACAGAATATGGAACTTCAGTGATGACAAGATGGATGTTATATTTACCTTACGCACAGTAAAGGAGCAGCAGCTGCAGCGTAAAGGGAAACGAAGAGCTTCTGTGGAAAAGTGAGCACTCACTATGTATCAGACACTTGTGGCACAAAGATCCTTCAAAACGAAGGATCTTTATAGTTTTATAGAGCTAATACACAGGTTTGTGTGTTTTGAACATGAGTTTAATTTACTTTGAAGGACATTTGTACCTAACAAAAGATCAGAGACAGTGAGCGCTCACTGCTTAAGTGGAAATGCTGCTCAAAACATGTTGCGTCACATGACACTGCTGAGGCCTGTGTATTTTCTGTTGTGCAGTTTTCTCCTGAACCATACTTTTTTATATAATCATCTTATTTTAATTCTATTAATATAACATGAGTATCGAAAAAAGAACTGTTCAGGTACCGTCATCATTAAAGTAGTGGTATCAGTGATAACATGCCCACTGCCCAGCCCCCCTTATTCATCCACAAATACTGACAAGAGGTTTTCATTCCACTCTTTTAAGGCTGAAACAACTAATCAATTCATCGACAACTAATCGATTATTGAAATCGTTGACAACTATATTAGTAATTGATTAATCGTTTTCCAGTAAACACAGACTCAAATAGAGCAAAAACATTTTTGTTTTTAAAGTTATTGTATTTAGTGTTTTGTACATTGTAAATTTCATTTTCTGTCTGTCTCATCCAATCAGAAAGCAGAATTAGCGCCAAGAGCTTCTTACAAACCTTCACTTTAAGTTTACTCCAGCCACATGTCCTCAAGCAGCGTCACTTTAGCGTTATGTGATTAAAAAATGAAAAAGATTTTCATACACAATTCACAGCCAAGCAATCTATTAATCGTAAAAATTATAGTTTTTTAAATTAAATTAATCGATTACCAAAATAATCATTAGTTGCAGCCCTACACTTTAACATTATCTCCACTTTGCTAGCTCCTTTTTGAAAACCTACATTTTCCCTCATGTATGTCAGTGTCTCCAGCAGAAGTTTCACTCTATCATTTCCAGTTTCGCTGCAGTGTCTCACCTTAACCCTCCGTTTTCCCGCAGCAGTAAGAAGCGCAGCCGCAGCAGGGAGAGGAAGAGGAGCCGTGACAGGAAGAGGAGCCGCAGTCGCAGCCGCAAACGGAAGAGCAGCCGCGAGCGACACCGCAGCAAAAGCCGCGACAAGGGGCGTTACAGAGACCACCGCCCGTGAGTACAGGCCACTAAAGGGCAGCGCCTCCACAGAGACTCTGTACTGATGTTTGTGACCGTTACAGGCCCAAGAAACACCGCTCCCGCAGCAAGAGCCCGCCCGTCCACAAGGAGAAGAGCCCCGTGAGGTAGGACTGGCTTCTGCGTCGGTTATTTTGTGGTTTTCAAAATGTCATTTCTATTAGGGCTGAGCGATTTAAAAAAAAAAAAAAAATCACGATTATTTCCCCCATATTGATCGATCTCGATTTTTTTATTTGAATTCCTTTTTTTTGCCCATTGGACGGGTTAGCGCGAGTTTGTAGCTGGTTTTATTGTTTACTCTTAACCAAGCACATTTTCTCCTAATCTAAAAGCTTCTTGGAAAAAAAAAAAATTAGCGACCAAAGAGCAACAAAAACATGCCGGAAAAGCAACAATAACCCCAAAAAATGTGACAATAAAGCAATGAAAAAAGTGATGTTAAAAAGCCACAAAAAGCGCGACAAAAAACAACAAAGGAGTGACAATAACATGTCAGTAAAAGCAACAGTAACGCGACAAAAACGTGACAAAAGAGCAACAAAAACGTGACACACGAAAAGAAAACAACAAACGACGACACAAACACACGTTCAAAAACCCCTTATGAAAATGAGACAAAAACGGTTCAAATATGTGACAAAAAGCCGCAACAAAAAAAAATTAGGATTTTGTCGGCCTTTGTTTTCAAATGAGGCGTTACAGTGACTCTCCAGTCTAGAAGCTTTTAGATTTGGGTAAAGGCGAACTGGAGAAAATGTGCTCGGTTAAAGGTCCGCACACACTACACGATTTTTATGCCCGATTTTGATACAATTCTCAGTCGCGCCGCGTCTTCCCGAGTCGTGTCTATAGTCAAAGGCAGTCACAGAGAGTCGTGTCTCGTAGTGTGGGGGGGGTCATGACTGGACTGGCGTTTGAATCATGTAGTGTGGGCAGCAGTCAGACGCAACTGGACTACAGTCGCAGGAAATCAAACATGTTTGATTTTTAAGCCCGATTTTGGACGCACAGGAGAAACGTGGGTGATTTTACCGTCCCCAAAGTGAACACACAGAAAGCAGCGGCCAATGACCGAGTGAAATAAAGACAGAAAAACACCGCCGCGCCTCCTTTTTCATTTCTCTGTCAAAACAGCGGCACAAACAAGTAATTTCATGGCCACAGCTCCACACGAAACAGCACAACTTTATATCACCAAAAGTTCACGAGAACCACCTTTTCAAGCTACATTTAAACCGCGAACAGAGCTTAGCAGCACTTACTGAGTTTGGAGACGGACTGTTCAGCTTCACCTCGCCGCTAGCATCTAACCTCTCCGCTCGCCTCTCTCCTCTTTCTCTGTTGTCCCCTTGTCTCCTCCGCCTCCTCCATCTCGGGGCTGAGGCCCGTCTCCTTTTCTTATTAAATCCACTGAAATACGTCCCGCTTCTTCGTGTCGCCGACTTTTATCTCCATTTGACAGAACTATAGCCAAATTGAAGGCTTCGTAGCAGCAGTAGCCTTGCACTGCGATGTGACACTGTTGACCAATCTGGACACGCACAGGTCTTCCCACGCTCACAAACACAGGCCTGTCTTTGGGGATTTGGGGTCAGTTTTTGAAACAGGAGGAGAAATGAAGCGGTAGAGAGGACAGACGCGCTGTGTTATCAAACATCAGCTGTTTGACAGAATCGTGTAGTGTGTTCACTCTTAAGATTCTCAGTCGTTATGTGTGAACCCCCAGACGTTCTCGAATTGCACTAAATCCAGTCATGTAGTGTGGACCCCCCTTCTTTATAAAATTGTGTAGTGTGTGCTGACCTTAAGAGGTTCAATTCACCAGATCCTCTTCCTGTTCTTTTGTCTGAGTGATTCCCTGGATCTGAAAGGCGCTGCAGCATCCGGATTGTTTTCCATCTCCGCAGATGTCAAGCGTTTGTGCAGCTTTCTTTGTGTTCACAGGGACGGATGGCTCTTGAGAATAATAGATACGTTTGTTGTAGGGCTGAACGATTTTGGAAAATAATCTAATTGCGATTTTTTTTTTTCCTTCAATATTGCGATTGCGATTAAATATGCGATTATTGTTGCAAAGTCCTCTTCTCATGTATTTTTCACCTAACACAAGCAATACATCAGGCTGTTTCATAATAAACTATTAGATTAATTTGAAGTGAAAATTGCAACAATAAAGCAAACAAAATTGTTGCTTGACCTATTCAAAATGTATGAACATGTGGACTGCACTTCTTAAACTGTCTGAACTTAACAGTAGTTAAGTAGATTCAGTAGTAGTGACAGCTGCATACGCAGCGCCGCAGCGCAGTAAAGAGGTTTACTATGCAAATTAGCCACGTGGTCTTTTAGTTTATAAGCGAAAACAAAACTACATGAAGCTGCCTTCATTTTTTGTAATAATAATAGGCTACTTAAACAGTGAGACATTGTTCACTGCTCCTTATTTGTCCTGTTAAACCTGCGCCTCTGCTGCAGATGTTGGTGTTGGGTGAGAGACAGAAAAAGAGATGGCAGATCGAGACTGTGGCGGATAAAAATAGACTATGGCGGGCCGCCACAGACTAATGTATTAGTGGGAAGCCCTGAACTGACCTTTATTAAAATCGTGATTAGATTGAAATTCGATTAATTGTCCAGCCCTACTTCAAATCATTCATTCACACAAACTCGGTGCTATTTACTAATGGGTTCAGTTCTGTTTTGAGTTCAGCCAAGACTTAAGTTCAGTGGGCAGTGAGTTCCACAGATTTGCACTTTTATACGTAAAGGACAGGGTTAGGACAGTTATCGACGCAGTAACTGACTGTGTTCTGCAGGGCGCCCATCGATAACCTGAGCCCCGAGGAGAGAGACGCTCGCACCGTGTTCTGTATGCAGCTGGCAGCGCGCATCCGCCCCCGAGACCTGGAGGACTTCTTCTCCGCCGTGGGCAAGGTCTGTGTCTCTGCTCCTCTCTGCTCCTGGATGGATGTTATATGATGATGTGTCGTGTCATGTGTGTCTCAGGTGCGTGACGTGAGGATCATCTCGGACAGAAACTCGCGTCGTTCCAAAGGAATCGCCTACATCGAGTTTGTAGAGACCAGTTCAGTTCCTCTGGCCATCGGTCTGACGGGACAGAGGCTGCTGGGAGTGCCCATCATCGTGCAGGCCTCACAGGTACTAAGAATACTTTAAATACTCCGAATACTACAATTGCTTCCAACGTTCAAAGGTCAGAAATGTGTTTGTCTCCAACTATGAACAAGCACTTGCCACTTTTGACAACATCTCTCGTTCTTCTTTCTGTGGTTTTTGTTACAACGCGGTCCTGCTTGGAACAGGAAATCCGGAGGCTAGAAAAATAATCATCAACTTTCCAGCAATTGAAATGGTCCAAATCATAACTCTCTTCGTTGCTTTTCACTCTCAGTGAATAGCGTTGTTTGGTCGCCAAAACATTTACCTTACCCATCATGCACCGCATGGCCCGAGATGTGCAATTTGCTTATTAAACATGTGTCTAAATGTGTTGTAGGCGGAGAAGAACCGCGCGGCAGCGGCTGCAGCAGCCTGTTCCCTCCACAGGGGGAGCGTGGGGCCCATGAGGCTGTACGTGGGCTCTCTGCACTTTAACATCACTGAGGACATGCTGCGAGGGATCTTTGAGCCCTTTGGACGGGTCAGTACTGTGGTAAACATGGCTCGTACCTTTGTCCTGTCTCCTGACCTTCACTCTGTCATCGTTGTGTCTCAGATCGAGAGCATTCAGCTGATGATGGACAACGAGACGGGCCGCTCGCGAGGATACGGCTTCATCACCGTGAGTTCCTCTGTTTCATTCACACGGCTCTAGCAGACGAGTTCCATTAGCATAATCTGTCACATAGAAACCGTTAGAGCCGTTAGAACAGATAAAAAAATACAAAACTCCTCTTTGAGAAATAAAAACATTTTCAAAACTTGCACAACTTTCCAGTATTTTAGCTCGTTTCTCCCTAACATCTTAGTTTTAACTCTGTCAGAGTAAAAAACAAACCAAACTCTTGCTTTACAATGTTTATTTCTGATGTTTTCTTGTGCTTATTCGTTCACAAATACTGCCGTGTTTGGTAGAGCTGGGCAAAAATGAATATCTCTCCATCTTTGGGACTTTCTCGATAACAATGATGAACCGACATTTTTGCAAACGTCAGAAATATGTAAAAATTTGCTGCAAACATCTACATTTACACGGTTTGTCGATCAAAAAGAGAACGGGCTACAAAAGGGCGGAAAAAAACATTTCCCCACATTTTTCCCCATTTCTTTCCTACTTTTTCCCCCAAATTGGTCCCTATGTATTCCCTCATATTTTCTCCAATTATTCCTTTTTTTATCCCCCTATTTTTTCCTATTTGCCATTTTATCCCTGTTTATTTCTATTTTTTCCCCTGATTTATTGATTTATTCCACCTATTCCCTATTATTTCCTAATTTATATTTAAAAAAAATCCTGATTTATTCTGTTGTTCCATATTTCCCCCCAAATTCTTCCCTCTTTAAAAAAAATAAATAAATCCTATTTTCCCCCCCATTTTTTGACAACGGAGATAAAGTCGATGTTGTAAATCTGCATTTCCTCCAAACAGCGATTGGATATGATCTTGTAGACGTTATATCTTGCCGTATCTATGTGTCTGTATCAGTGGTTTCACTAGGGATAATTTCTCTCCTTCATTTTGACGGGCAGGTTTATAAAAAATCCGTCATGGGCTATTTTATCCTTCATGAATTAATCTCACATAAGCAATTTTAAAGACATTTACATAGGCTATATATAAGCTGCATATTGTGTACGTTAGGAAAAATGTGAGATCGCTGGATAAATGGAGTTTAACTAAACATTTGAACAATCATGGAACACAAATTTTGCTACAGAAATGTGTATGAACTCTCAGTTCTCAGAGGCTTATTCAGAGCGTCATCTGCTCCTCATATCAGGGCTCATATTACACTAATACAAATGTAAAGTGGAGCTTATTATTTGCACTTTTTCTTTTAACGTTAATGTTTAAGAAACAGCGGACAATATTTACCAGTTGGCATCACTGCACAGCGCGCCGCGCACAGAAACACACACGCGGGAGGGAAAGAGAGAGAGAGGGGAGAAATAGATGAGCTCGTCCTGAGATTTACGTAAGTTAAAGTTAAAGAGCGGCTCCAGATGAAAAGGATATTATTAGCCTTTAACCGCGTTTGGATCGTGGTTTCTTCCCCGTGTTGTTGTTAGCGCCCAGAAAGTTAGCTAGCTAGGCAGTGATACAAGTGAAACAGTGAAGCTGCGTTTAGAGAGAGAGAGAGAGAGCCCCGCACGCTCTGAAAAACAGCAGCCCTGCGTTTAATCACGGCTTGATTTTCAATCTGTCAAAATGACAGACGGCCTTTGAAATGTTCCGTCAAAGCTTAAAATATTCCGTAAATGACGGAGAATTTTCGGTTAATGTAACCTCTGGTCTGTATACACACGGAGCTTCAGGTGTGATTGTGACGCCTCTCTGTGGAACAGTTCGCGGACAGCGAGTGTGCGAAGAAGGCAATGGAGCAGCTGAATGGCTTCGAGCTGGCGGGACGTCCCATGAAGGTGGGCCACGTCACAGAGAGGACCGACCCCATGCTCGCCTCGTCCTTCCTCGATAACGACGAGCTGGAGCGCACCGGCATCGACCTGGGCCCCACGGGACGCCTGCAGCTCATGGCCCGCTTGGCAGAGGGTGAGAAACCCTTAGATTCTAACGTAGGGGGCGCTAGTCTTCCTCCAGAGCTCTCATTTAATCTCTTAACCCCCACCTGAACACAGAAACATTTTCTCCAGTTTGGCTTTACCCAAATCTAAAAGCTTCTGGAAAAAAAGCATCAAAAATAGTGCCAAAACGAGGATGAAAACACAACAAAAATGCAACAAGAAAGCAATAAAAACATAAACATGACAAAAAGTTTTGTAGATTTTAGCTTTCAAATGAGGCATTACACTGTTTCTCCCCTGTCGAAACTTTTAGATTTGGGTAAAGCTGAACTGGAGAAAATGTGCTTGGTTAAGTTGGGGGGTAAGAGGTTTAATGTGTATATTTTATTTGAGCTTAAACAAAGTAGGGTTGGGACAATATATCGATATTGCAATATATCCTGATATATTGCGAGACTATACGATACAAATACTTTTTATTCCGATACCGATACTTTTGATGACGTTATGCATATTAGGCTGCAGTGCTCCACAGTTTTCAATATCAATAGAGGCCAATAATGATCAAGAATTCAGTCTGAACAGTAGGGGGCAGCGCTACAATTGTCTTGCTTTTAAAACGACGAGATGTATCTAAATGTAACTTAGTTTTGAGCAATATATTGATTATTGCAACATTGGCGATAAGGTTATCGTTATTGTTGGCCATATATTGCGTATCGAATCAAATCGTGAGGTTCTCTACAATGAAGTCAGTTTTAATGCTGTCCTTGAACCAACAGTGTCAAAACATGGTGTTTACAGAATTTCTATTTTTACCTGTTTTGACACCATCGGACACAGTCACAAAATGAAACCATATTTAAACCTAACTCTGTCCATTATTTAGATTTTGTCAATGAAAACTTGGGCAATTTTTGGCCATATAACGCCTTATTTTTATATGAAAACATAACACATTTCCCCTCATATTTATGTCTGATCTACAGCAGAAGTTTAATTTCTCTCTAAATGTAGTTTTTGTTGTTGTCCTTTTTCATACGGCAGTGAACACAAGAATGACCAGGAAAAATATATCCATATACAATAAACCAGTGTGTCCTGATGTGACCAGTGTGTTCTGATGTACTCTGTTCTCAGGGACCGGGTTGCAGATCCGCCAGCCGCCAAACAGGCACTGCAGATGAGTGGCGCCATCAGCGTGGGCGCCATGGCAGCAGGTACCTCCCACTCACTCTGGCTCCTCTCCGATTGGTCACTAAACTCCTGTTTCCCGGTTTCAGGGCTGACCTCGGGTTTGACTCCAGGAATGACTCCAGGACTTGCCCCCAACATCAACATCGCAGCTCCGGCCCTGGCCACCAACTGCTTCCAGCTGTCCAATATGTTCAACCCCAGAAGGTGATGCCATAATGTATATCAGGGGTCACCAACCTTTTTTCAGCCGAGGGCCACTTCAAGAGCATTAAGTTGTTCGAGAGCTACCAGTTAAAAACAAATCCTCAAGACTTAAATGTATACTGTTTACTTATAGGATATTGACCCCATATTATATCAAATTAGCTTTATTTTAAACTCGTACTGAATCACAAGAACAGAAATAATAATTATTTTTAAGAATCAGATTTGAGAAAATTAAGTGTTTTACACCTAAGAAAAAGTGTCAAGGGCTACTGGGCATGCCCCAAAGGGCACCTGGGTGCCCCTGATTTATATATTAATACATCTGTAACGCTATCCACTAATATATTAATCATTAACACTGTGTTCAACCCGAGAAGGTTATGCCTACAGTTGGTGATAGTGACACAATAAATATTTTTATATTTGTGGGACTTTATCAAAAACGATTGTGAAGCCATATTTTTTACAAACATCAGAAATCTGTAATAATGAGCTGCAAACGTCTACATTTCCATCCATGGCTTTGCCACAAGAAGAGAATTGTCATCAGACGACAAAAAAAACAAAACACTTCACTTCCTAAATATTTTCCACTTTTTCCCCATTTTCTTGACATAGGGCCCTATGCACGCAATTGACACGTGACTTCCAAGTGCCTCCGTTGTTTCCCATGAGGTCTTGTCTAAAAAATGAATAGTTAAAGAAAACATCACTGACAGTGAGATACTGATCCATGGGTTAAAGTTCTCCATCGCTGCGATGGATTTCCGTCATTCTGACCAATTTGGTATAAATTTCCGTCACCTAGAATCTGTCAGAAATAAATCAATAAAAGATATCGAGATGGTGCATTCAGCGACACTTCTGCTATCAGCCAATCAGAAGTGAGTTGGTGTGTGAGAGAGGGGCATTGGGCTCTTGGCTAAAAACATTAGCTCCTTCGAAGCTAAAGCGAGCGACCGCTTCTTTGTCAGCGTGGACACGCGTACATATTCTTCTCCCAACTTCATGCTTGTTACAACAATCTGGTTACAGGTTCAAATGAGCTAAAGCGCTTCTACAGCGGTAGTGTTTGAGTGCTAATGTTATTTATTGAGCATTAAAGTGTGGCTACAGAACAGTCACCTCACTAAGCAAAGACGTCCTACAGTAATACTCATTTCAACATGAGCAGTGCGTCTCTTTAGGCATGTTTGGGTTTCACGTGACAAACATGTCCATGTAACTGTCTCCTGAGGTTCAGCCCACCTAAAGTACTGTCATACTGCAGCTTCTGAAAGTTCGGAAATCTCTTAATAATTTCTGTTTTGTTACAGCAGCCTGATACTAAAATAATACACACGTATGTTCTGTTGGTACAAACTACAGTCATTTCGATTCAATTATAAACCTGTAGATGTGAACACTTGGTAAATTCTATTAATTGCCCATGAAACAGAAGATTACTGTGTTTAGATATGCCTAAGTGTAGATTATTCAAGATTAAAAAGGAGGATGACCATGCCGAGGAACCTGGGCTGGCAACACAGCTTCGCCTGCCAAAACGTACACCGGCTTAAGATGAGCCAGAGTCACCAACTCTCTGCGCCCGCCCAAATCCAAAACAAAACCCTTGGTACCCCGTTCAAGCACACGGACCCGGACCGTGTGCTTGAACGGGGCTGGAGGGGCGAGCGGTTGGCATCACGACGCACAAAAACAAAGACTCTGGGTGTTTTTTATGATTATGATATTTTGTTCTGTAGTGAGGAGACTCCTGGTGGATGCTTTATTAATAATCATTATATTAAATGTTACAGTGAGGATAATCCTGGTTGGGAGCTGGAAATTCAGGCCGACGTTATTGAAGAATGCAACAAACACGGAGGAGTGGTTCATATCTATGTGGACCGCAACTCCACAGAGGTACTACACTACCCACAATCCCCTGCCCCTACTACACCACCCACAATGCTCCCACATTAGCAGGCTAACCATAGAAATAAAAAGGAGAAGCAGCGTTCGATCCTTACGTACTTTTCAGAGTCTGTTAGCATTAGCCTGCTCAATGTCTTTTTTCTATACCTGTTAGCGTTAGCTTGCTTAATGTATTTTTCATATAGCCGTTAGCATCAGCCACCAAACATTGCAAATTATGAACCATACAGATGTTTTCAGCTGTTGTCAACCCTCGTTAAAATCATTAATGAATGTACAGACACTGGGAGATTTTACCTTAGATACAAATTAGCGTCTAAAAACGTCCTCTGAGCTAACTGCTAAATCACGTTCAAGTTTCTGCTTTTCGTGGGTCGGATTCACAAATGCACATCCAGTGGACATTAAACATTATCTTATGACATGGACATGACAAAAGTATATAAATACTATGAAACACGTCATACTTGGCCGTATTGTAGGCTGCCTTCACTTTATGTAGTTAGCGTTATGGGGTTTGAAGCAGGAGCTTTACGGCTCACGGAGCAAAGATTCCTGTGCAGTTTGTTCAGGACAGTCACAACGAGACCCAGGGAATTCCCTTCACAGGTATGAGTTATAATTAAAGTTTATATTGTTATTTTGGTAACAACTAGGGATGCACGATAATGGATGTTTGGACCGATACCGATAACCGGTAATGATACACGATATTTATATATATATATTTGCACATTGTTTTGTGACTAGAGATCAATGTAACTGTTCACAGTTCTGCCCAAAATGTATAAACTCGACCAAAAAATATACAAGTGTATAGATCAAATACAGTGGTCCCTCGCTATATCGCGGTTCACTTTTCGCGGCCTCGCTCCTTCGCGGATTTATTTTAGCACAATTGTGTATGCTTATTTAAAGCGTATGAACGCCATACGCGCATTGTATTCTGCCTCCTGATTGGCTAGTCGCACAGTGAGCCTCTCTCGTTGCATAGAGGATCTTTGTGTGTCCCGTCAACACATCAGTGCACACACCACAGAGTCACAGCAGCACAAGCTGGGCCTGAGCCGGTCCGACTCCGCGTTCACTTTCTCTGAATTTTTCCGCGAAAATAAACAACCCTAGCATGTGGCGCTCGCCTGAGCTAAAGACTCGCCTTCTGAAGACTGAAACTGCTACGATAAAACTTTGGTCGTAGCTACGATTGTCTCTTAGTTTGAACAAGCGCACAGCGGAGACGAGAGCAGCTCAAGATGTTTCCATCCCCACGTCTGTAATGTGAATCTAAAACTCTTATTAGACAAATAAAATCACACAGTGACACCAGGCATAAGGAGAACCCGTGAACTAGTGACAAAAGTGTATAAAGTGTGTGGTGAGGGGTTTTACAGCCTTAAAACAATATTTGTAAAAAATAAAGCTGTCTACTTCACGGATTTCGTTTATTGCGGGCTATTTTTAGAACGTAACCGCCACGATGAACGAGGGATCACTGTAATGCGATTTTACTTTAGGTTTGGGTCTCCACCTTTTTCTAAAACACAGGGTTTTTACTGTTCCATAGTCTGAGCAGGTCTGTCTCTGCTCATCTGTGTCACAAAAAAATATATATTACTACTTCTCAGTATTTTAAGATACAAAACTGGTGGAATATAGACAGAATATAGAGGCTTGTCTTTTCATCCCCTGCCGTTTTGTCCAGTGCTGCTGCAACATGCCACTGACATTTCATCCACGTGTTTATTTCCCAGCGATACAAAGATAATACAGTGGTCCCTCGTTTATCGCGGGGGTTATGTTCTAAAGATAACCCGCAATAAGCGAGGCTGCGAAAGGTGAACCGCGTTATAGCGAGGGACCTCTGTACATTGGTTTAGGGCCCGCTCGGTTCGAGTGTTGAGCCCGGGCCCTCGCATTTCCTCATCTTTTACACATTTTGTTGTGGTGAAAATGTTGAAGTGACTTTGATGTAAAAAGTCAAAAGCTCTACCTTCACGGCGTGCACCTGCACAGTGTTCTTTTGCTGGAATACTCATTGTATTTTTCAGCTACAACAGAAGTTGTTCCGGGAGAGTGTATATCTGCTGCTGTCATGAATCTGCAGCAGCTCCGGGCTGCAGTAGGAGCGGGGCGGAGCCGCTGAGAGAAAGGCAGGCCTATTGTACATGTTTTTAGTGTTAGGGGAAACCGGAGTACCCGGAGGAAACCTACACAGACACGGGGAGAACATGCAAACTCCACAGAAAGGCCCCGTCCAGGTGGGAATCCAACCCGAGACCTTCTAGCTGTGGAGCACGAGCGCTAACCTCTGTTACCGTGCCGCTGTGATAGTAGTTGTAGTAGTTTGTTGTTGTTGTTAACATCGTAATAATAACATAACAATACCATATGCCTGACCAAGATGGCGGTGTGCCGTCTGTATTATACAATGGAACGCAGCCACTAAGGCACATTTCTGTGATTTCTATGTGGCCTGGTGTTGATTGGCGTCTGCTGTTTTTCAGGGAAATGTTTATGTGAAGTGTCCTTCGATTCCAGCAGCGATGGCGGCCGTCGCTGCTCTGCACGGACGCTACTTTGGAGGTGAGGACTAAACACGCGTCAGACGCCGGTACTGTTGTTGTAGCAGTCGCGGTCGAAAGACTCTCTTAAACTAATGCGTCACAGCTTTTTTTCCCCTTGCCTCGCATGTGAACACGGCTACAAACAGAAAAATACAAAACAATTAGCTGCTCAATTTTATTTTTAACATATTTCATTATAATTTTAGTCAGTTATGTTTTTGCTCACTAAAATTGGACTAAAACTAAATCAAAAGTTGAAGAAGAGACTAAAATCATCCAAAACTTCCAGTGACAGTTTGAAAGAGCCTCAGATCATTTCAATCCTGTCAAAGGAACAGCTCTGAGCTTTGTTGTGTGGGAGAAGCTCCATGAAGCAGAGGACCGCGTTTAAATATGATTAGAATAACTATTATAAACACAAACTCCACTAAATTGGTCTTAAATTTAGTTGACTAAAACTGAAGAGAGTTATTTGATTAAAATGAAATGACATTTTCGTTAAAAGACTATTTAAAATTAAAATATGTTGTCACAATTAATACTGCTTAACTGTATTTTTTACCTTTATTTTTAACCTTCAATGAATTGCCTTAAATTATTAACCTTTTTAACCTCTTAACCACGAACATTTTCTCAAGTTCACAGGGCTCGAAATTAACTTTTTTTCTGGTAGCGCTTGTGCTCCTAATTCTGAAATTTAGGAGCACAGTCAAAAATTTAGGAGCGCAACCAAAAAAACCAGGGAAGCTTTTAACAGGGATGAAGGGGATTGAAACGCATCACATGCACTTCCAGCCTTCTGTTGCATTTTAGAAGTATTATTTAGCTGTTTGCAATGACTCAGCAATCTACAAAACTCATTAGGCTAAATTTTAACATTATAAATGGGACACCAGATTTTGTGCCTCCCAACCACCCCCGACTTGCTCCGCCTCTGCTTCACCGCACTTCATATTCTCCTCTTCACTCTCCTCACTCTGTGCTGCTGGAGAAAGCTCCATAGATCTCTCTTTTGCCAGAATCTTAGAAGACGTGTTAAACATTGCGTTTGTGACTTTACGTTTTGTATTTTGCAAGAGCGGCGATGATTTGCTTTCAGCGCTGCACGAGGGGCGAGCGGGTTGGATTGAAGTTTGCGCTGCTTCTCCGCACGACATCGATTCGAGCGACATTGAGAGATAGTTCCCAGTCCAATGAGTTATGAATGACATATATATTCCTCTTCCTTTACCCAAATCTAAAGCTTCTTGACTGGAGCGTACAGCCTATAGGGCAGAGCAATGCCTTGTGTGAAAGCGAAGACCAACAAAACTCATCTAAGATTAATTTAGTAATATTAGATTTTTCCTCTGGTGCTTTTTTTTTTTTTTGTCATGTTTTTGTTGCCTTTTTGTTTTGTCAAGAAACTTTTAGATTTGGCAAAGTCAACTGGAGATAATGAGCTCAGGCAATGCGGAGGTTATTTGAAAGCCAAAACTTTTGTTTGACTTTTTGTTGCATTGTCGCCGAGTTTTTGTCTTTTTGTTGCTTTCTTTGTTGCTTTTTACGCTTTTTGTCTCATTTGTGTCACTTTTTAATCCTGTTTTGTCACTTTGTTTTTGTTGCTCTTTTGTTGCTTTGTTCAAGAAGCTTAGGTGGGGTTAAGAGATTTTTTTCTTTCTTTCATTCATTTAAAACCAAATGCAACCACAGCATTTAACATAAATCAAAAGGAGCAGAAAGAAGTAAAACTTATGTCTGCCCCAAGAGATTCATTAAAGGTTCTGTATCATGCTATTTAGCCATTCCAAAGTAAAGTATAGGCATATATATGATATATTGTACCTCTATCACTATGGAGTACTCATTTTGAGAGAAATATAAGTATTTTTGGGGGTATTTTCTCTACCCGGAAGACAAGACGCTTCGATTCAGTTAACTCCGCCCCTCTCTCTGCTCATTCCACATTTGCAGTATTATAAATATAAATATCGCTGCAAAAAGTGAAGTTACTTCACATAATGCAGTTATAAGGAGTTGACATGTGCAACATGGTTTCATAAATGGCTAACACACATGCTAACACACATGCTAACACACACGCTAACACACACGCTAACACACACGCTAACACACACGCTAACACACACGCTAACACACATGCTAACACACACGCTAACACACACGCTAACATGCGTTTGATTGACTCACCGCTCAGTTTGGACTCCCATGAGATCGCGTTGGTTATAAAAGTTATAAAAGTTAATCCACTTTGATTCTGGCCAAGGTTCACCAAGCATCCATCAGGTTGGTTGGCTTCCACTAGGAAAAGTATGTTTGTGTCTGTATGTGGAGTTAAACTCTGGAACAAATTGGGGGCAGAATATAAACAATGTCCAAATATTCATCATTTCAAATCAAGATATAAAAAAATGGTATGGTCAAAGTACAGAAGGAGGAAATGGTACTTGATGCTAATGGGTGTCACAAAGTGCTGTATACTTTAAAGGTCAGATCTAACTAATAATGAAGTATATTGTGGTTGTTACTATTACACTATTGCAGTTGTTATTGCCATTGTTATTGCTATTGCTGTTGTGTTGTTATCATCACTATTTAAACTTAAATGTAACAGTCTAGGATTAATACCTAACAATCTGTGGATTATTCTTAGAATCCAACTCAATCGATTCAACAGCGGTACTGCTATTGATGCTGATGGTAATATAAAGGAACTAAATTCTTAGAAGTAAACATGCACATATCTAGGTACTCCGCATTCAACATAACCCATAGTATAGGGCAGACATGTGGGGGCCGGCAGCTCGAGGAAACTCTCTTCTGGCAGCAGACTCCTAAAAATTGTCTCTTTTAATGCATAGTATAGGACACTTAACAAATGATGGTCCGGTTGCTCGGGGCTGCTCCCTCTGGCAGCTGGTCCAGTCACAGAAAAGAAGAAAAAGAAAGAAAAGCCCCGAATCCCTTTTAACACATATCAGTAAGACCATTCTTGTTATCATGAACATCAATCAGTCTGCGATACTGTACCTTTCATGAATAAATGTGGAGTATTTTATGTACCATTCAAACACTTTGATACAGAGTAATGCTATATGGGTTGTAATGGTGATGGTGAATAACGATAATGCCAACATGGTAATGAATTCTGTATGGGAGACAGAAATAATACACTGGTTGTAGCGTGTGAGATACTGTGAATGTTGAGCGTGTGAGATACTGTGAATGTTGACTTGGTATAATGCAGTGTCGCATTTGTTAATATGTAACCAACTCGGTTGATAGTTGTTTGTAAATGGTAAGAAATATGCACTGTTGTCAGTCATTGTTATAGTTATGTTATTGAAGTTTATGAACAGGGGTGGGAGTCAATAAGCTTGTCTTCTTCCCACTCCTTTTCGAGCTGTAATGTAAATTATTTTTTCTTTTTTTCTTTATTATGTATATATATATTTCTGTTTTTTCTTTTCTTCTTTAGCTCGAAATAAAATATTCAAATCAAATATAGTAGCTAGCTTAATCCCGGAAAGAAATTCCAACTTCTGGCGAGTGCACTCTTCTTTAGGAAGGTTGAATAGCCCTGTTCCTCTCGTAGCCAAACGCGCATCCGTGGCATTATCGGTAAGAAAAAAGAGCAGGCGGTGTCCAGAGTAAGTTAGAAAGAGCTCAGTCTTCAAAAACAACACTTATGCTCGGATCCATGGCTCCTCAGCCGTGGGTGCGCTTGATTAGCGTCGTGGGACAGCACAGACGCTTCGGAGGGTTGCTGTTTTTTTTTTTTTTTTTTTTTTTTTTTTTAAAAAAAAAAAAAAAAAAAAAAAAAAAAAGCCGTTTTATAAATAAAAATCAGGCCGTAAGGCATTACATTACAGACGTAGAGCACTTCCGTTCCGCTGTGACGACACAACTGAACAGCTCAGTCGTTTACCAGGAGAGGGTGGAGCAGCTGCTCAGAGAGCAGGATTCAGGAGGATTACTTAGAACTGCGTGAATGAAGCCAAAAACCGCTCTGGGGTGTTTTTGATAAGGAAATAGCATAACAACATGGCTAAAAGCTCCAAAAAGTCGATTTTGCATGATATAGGACCTTTAAACCTTCTCTGAGCTCTTTCAATGTTAAAAACATATAAAGTGTACTCTATTTAAACCGTGTCAAAGATGAATTTCTGCCTCTATTGGGACAGACCATAGATCTCACATCTCTTATTATTGTGAAATAAAATCAAACACTTATGAACTAAAAATGTGGAACTCTTATCAAAGTCATTTACGTCGGGCTCACATTAAATCCGGTTACGGTCCGGTACGGCCTCCACGATCTTAGAAAGTCACGTGAACTCATACCAAGAGGGCCGTTTCTGTGCCTGGATCAGCGTCTGACACCGGAGCCGGCCACAGTGTCGGCCAGGGTCACTGTGAGTGGTCATTTAGGGGAAATCAGGACTGGATCAGGAATCCGGACCGGAGTTAATGTGAGCCGGGGGTAACAGTCGTCTTGTAGATGATACAGAAGAAATGCAAAGTCAATAATTATCTCAAGAAACTGTCAAAACCTGGAGCAGAAATACCTAACCTCTTAACCCCCACCTGAACTGACCCCATTTCCTCTAGTTTGGCATTACCCAAATCTAAAAGCTTCTTGAAAAGAAAGTGTCAAAACAGCGATTAAAAACAAGACGACAATGGTGATGATGAAAACGCAAAAAAAACCTGTGACAAATGTGATGCAACAACAACAAAAAATGATTGAAAAAAGCAACAATAAAGTGATAAGTGACGACAACACGAGTAAAAAGATCAGTTTAGATCAGTTTTGTAGGTCTTAGCTTGAAATGAGGCGTTACTCTGGCCTAAAGTCTGGAACTCCTGTCCAGAAGCTTTTAGATTTGGGTAAAGCTGAACTGGAGAAAATGCGCTGGGTTACAGGCGGGGGTAAGAGGTTAAACGTCTGAAGGTATAAAGCCCTTTGTCACTGTTAAGAATATAAATGAATGGATGAGTAAACCCTGGTGACAGGTTTATATCTACGCTCTTATCCGTCGCACTCTTTTTATAGTTTGGCTTTGGTTTGCGACTTAAATCAAAATAAACCATTTCACGTTTGTTATTCTCACACTGACAGCCACTAGAGGGCGCTCTAGGCTTGTGTACCAGTATCTGCTGCTCCTGTACCACTGAACATTTCGAAGTGAAAGATATGGCGGAATGACCCAATGGAGCAGCAGAAGGAAAATAATCAGAGAATAATCATATTTTGTCTGTTTCAGGTAAAATGATCAGCGCGGCGTTCGTGCCGCTGCCGACCTATCACGGCCTGTTTCCAGACTCTGTGTCTGCCTCCACACTGCTGCCCCCACCCATCCGCCGCTGACCCCACCACGCAGCACTCTGATTGGACAATAGACTCTGTACTGGGCTCTGATTGGACGCGGAGGTCTGCGCTGCGCTCTGATTAGTTGGTTTAAGTTGATGACGGTCCAATGGTTGAGCTCCATGAGCTGTTTTTTCTAATTCTTCATTTTGTACAAGTTTCAATTAAATTTTATTTTCAAACCTCTGTTCGCCTCAGTCTGTCACATGACCCCTGTCACATGACCCCTGTCACATGACCCCTGTCACATGACCACTGTCACATGACTCTGTCCAGACCCACTTTTGACGACTCGGGACATCAAGATGAACCGGTTTTACGATTAAAGAGAGGACACGGGAGGTTAACCTCTTCTCTTTCCTCCTGCTTTAACCCAGTGCATTTTCTCCAGTTCGGCTTTACCCAAATCTAGAAGCTTCTGGACTGGAAAGCAATAGAGTAACTCCTCATTTGAAAGCTAAGACCCACAAAACTGATCGTAACTTTTCTCTTGTTTTCTCCGCATTTTTGTCATGTTAAGCTTTTTTTTAAATCGTGTTTTCGTCTCTTTCTGTGGCTTTTTGACGTGTTTTGTCATTTTTTTATTTTTTTTATTTTTATTTTTAAAGCTTTTAGATCTTGATGAAGGCAAACGGGAGAAAATGCTCTCGGCTTAGGTGGGGTTTAAGAGGTTTTAAGCGTAAGGATTTTAGAAGCCGCAATTTTCCGCTGAAATCTCTCGCTCCGACGTACGAGCAGAAGGGTGCTCCCTCCAGAGCTACATGCACCAAAAACACGACTGAAGTCAGGAGAGTGGGACCTTTGGGGATCCAAGACATGACCGAGGTGGTGTTGTCACTGATGGACGTCCTTCATGAAAAGCCTCGCGTCGGAATGTTTCAGCAAAAGGACACTGACGAAATTGCTCAGATAAAAACCAACAGACTTTTAAAATCTAAGGGAAATGACCCCAGTGGACTCCCTAATGTTAAGACCCTTAAATCTTTTCCTCACAAGAGTGGAAGACTTCCCTTACTTGAAAAGTGCAAGAAAGAGGGATTACTCGCCAACAGAGGAGGTCTTCAAGCAGATATTTTGAAATAACTCTAGAATTTGAGAGGTAGTTTTTCTACAATGAGCACTGGGCAACAGAAAATGTGTTTTCAGGGGATTTTTTTCGTGTTTGACTGTTTCCCCAGCGAGTATATACAACCGACCTTATTGGCTACAAGCCTTATGCTAGATGAGGCATAAGGGTCAGCATGTGACAATCAGTCGTCTCAATAGTGCTAACATGTGCTCTCAGTTGTGTGCCAATAACGGACCAGTTGTACTCCTGCAACTAGCCACCACAAGATTTCCCTAAATGTACAAAAGAAAAAAGAGGGTAGAAAAATTAGAGTGCTTAGTAGCGTGGCTAGTAGAAACTTCTACCAAAGATGCAATGAGCACACACAAGTTTATATGCCGTTCAAAGGAGGAACCGCGCTAGGCCACAAAACCACTTCCCCCTTTGAAAGGTTAAGTGTTTTATAAAATCATAGCATTGGCTTAGCAAAATATAAGTTTGCAAACACATTATTTATCACATACAACAATTGACTTTGTCAAAGTACTTATAAATGACTTCTATGATTTCTCATATGTCTATAATGTACTTAACATGTAAAACACAAAGCATATGAAAATAACTGGGATAATAAAAATAAAAGCTACTATTCTATGAGTACTTGTAAGTGGCTGCTACGGTTTCCCATAGACCTATAATGTACTCAAGCAATATATTATTGATGTACATAACATATGCAAATCCTCTGCAAGCTTTATTTAAATCAAAACATTTCTCATATTTCCATAACGCCATGACCAAAGCCCCCTTAGGGCCGCAGCCGTCTCGACATCCTCCTCCTTTGGTTATGGCGTCACTCAATATTCCTGTGAGTCACTGGGAATTGTTTTTTTGTTGATTATCAGCGGCGGGTCATTAGGCCCAGTTCGACAGTCCCACTTGAGAGCTCGATCCAGTGTCCAAAGAAAGATGTTATGGATACGGTAGCAAAAAGGCATGATCTCAGAAGAGTAAGTGATGGCATGTAATGCCCTCACTGAGTGACCATTAGTCCCACGTGTCGAGAAAGGAACCACCAAAGTACGCAGGTCAGCACGCTGAGGCAGATCTTTCCCATGGATGGACTTGGAGTCTTCTCCATATATAGGCCTTGGCCAGTCTCCCCATGAGAGTCCTCTCCGATGTCGTATGTAGGCCCGCGTCACTGCCCACGGCCACCAGCCATTGTTGGAGCACACCCTGGCCATAACCTTCTGTGCTTCACTTGACACTAACTCAGTTAAACAGTCCTCTACCACCACACTGTCTAACCATAGTCTGGATCTCTGCATTAACCACAAACTGATCTGTCTTAGTCAGGATAGCGATGGTGCCTCCAGGCTTGTAACAGGTTGGATCCTCCATGTCGAACTTAACAATCATTTTCTGTAAAGGCCTCTCCTCCCTTCTTCTCACCGGTGTAATACATTCAACAACTGCATAATACGCTGCACCATGACCTCGCTGCCCAAGACCCTGCCATGGATTCATTAGCGCCGCTCTACTCAGCTTGTTGGGGGCATTAACCAGAATTTTATTCCTCCCTTTCCTCTCATCTTTTCTAGATTTGGGCTTCCTCAATTCTTCAAACCTCTGCTTCCTACGTTCTCTAAGCTCAATTTCCCGTTGCTCAACACCAATTTCCCACTTTTGTCTCCACTATCCGAACTTATCTCCACTCTCCCTGTCTTCTCCCAGGCTTTTCGTCCTCTCTTTGGCTGCTGCTTCCCATGCATTTTTCCTATAAACACAACACTCTTATTACCACAATCTCTTACCAGTGAAACTCCCTGCATATTTCAGACGATCAAGCACACTCTGATCACCACACACTCACTTCTCCAGAGTCTCTCCCAGTCACAATGATTATTTTATCTGCATTTTTATCGTACCATCTCTAACATAGCATGTCACTCCCACACACTCTTCTCCAGCCACCACTGTGCCTGCTCTTGGCCCAGTATTCACCCAAATGATTTTAAAACCTGATCCCATTAAAGTCCCTGGCCTCAGCTTCCTGATATCCAACATCTTTGAATTATGCCCCCTACCCAACTTCCAATAGGCAATGTCTTTCCACACTCGTTCATCTTTCAAATGATTGGGAAACAACATTTTACCTTTCTTGGTCCTGAACATGGTCAATTTGGCCCCGTCTCGACACTTGACTTTCCCTGCTCTCCTACCAGGCTCAAAACTTTAAAGCTCCCCACATGCATCCTTATTTCCTGTCATCGCATTGTAACCTCACTCACTATACACTAGCACACTGGTTCCCAAAGTGGGGGTCGGGACCCCTCGGGGGGTCGCGAGGCATTGGGTGGGGGTCCCCAGATGATTTTAGGATGAAATAAAAAAGAAAAAGGCAACTGTTTTTGATATATTTTCGAGTGTAAAACAGCATATCATTTGTGAAATCCATTCATATAGTTAAAATAAACAGTTTAAATACATGTTAACTTGATTTTAAAATGTGTTTTCTTCCCTAAAGTAGCGTAAGAGGCAATAACTTTATACAATGGGGTCCCGAGTTGTTTACGTGTCAATTTTTGGGGTCCCAGCCAAAAAAGTTTGGGAACCCCTGCACCAGCACATCTAACCACATCCTGTCGCTCATCACTACTCTTTGCACAATCTTTAAGCTTTCATGTCTTACTTCAATCCACACTCTAAGAAATGTCCGTAAAAAAACAGGCCTTTTACTATAAATTCTGACGGATTTGCTCCGTAAAGTCATTTTACCTGTACTTTCCGTTTGATAATAAGTTTTCGGTAAATAAACAAGACTTTGTCCTGTAGTCATTTTTTATTTATTTTTTTAATTTGTGAACACAATGCATTGTGGGTTATAACAGCCTTTGAGGCGGGAAAAATATGAGCTCAGACAGAGGCGTTTGTGGGATGATTGTGAGCACCCTTTTAATGGTAAGTAAAACATTTTTAAAGAATATTAATCATGTATAATAAACTAAATAGGCAACATTGAACTTAACTACACATGACATAAACATTTTGTTGAATGTAGTTAGTGTACGGTTGGTCAGTTGGGCAGTTACAAGGAAGTTGTGAAAGAACTCATCTTTGTCCTAAACCTCATTATATGATAATAGATGATAATATAATATAATCCATTGCATTAAGTGTTGTGACAGTCAACATGTGTTAACACATGTTTATAACGTTAATCTTTAACGTTAGTACACTGTAAGTGTAAGTCCTGCTTTTCAGTTATTTGTACCTTTGATTAAACATAATCTGGATAGAAATATCTTAACGTGCACGGTTGAAGGGAAAGCAACTGACACGCCAGCTCTGATACATTTTTGAATTCTGTCGTGAATACTTAGAGTACTAATAAATGTTTCTTTTTATCTAGAGAATCAACTCTAGAAACACCATCGTACTAAGCTGGAGTTCATTGATGCACAAAGAATAAGGTGAAGTGACGATTGCCATTGTTGTGTTCAGGTGAAGTGTATGTATGTTTCAGTATGTTTGTCCATTTTACAAATACAGGAGGAGGTGCTGTGATCTAAAGGCCTGTGAGGATGAAGACATGAAGGCTTTCCAGTGTCCACCAGTATGTCGTACATTATGCGGAAATGAAGAATGCAGGGAAAAGAACACACTGTGACAAAGACTCAGCTAATCAGTCAGAATGTAAGTAGATTTGAGTCAGATTTCAAACCTCATCTATTACAAAAGTATTTATGTGCATGTTCTTAAATGTTTTTGTCACAGTAGACCTGAGGCTGATGGGGATGAGACGCACGCCTCCAAAGACTCTCAGCTCTTTTTTATAAAGTGAGTCAATGTAATGCACTGGCTAAAGATGTGTTATTTTCATTTTTACTGAAGCATTTACGATTTAAATAGTTATATTTAGCTGGCTCTAGACAAACTTTTTCTCATAGTGGGACATCTTTTTTTTATGTGGTTGCATTTACATGGACTAAATTGCACATTTATGCACATTTATTGGACTATACATGGTAAATCTAATCATTTCTGACATTTGATGTTTTCTCTACTATTATCGTTACAGACTTGTACAAACCCCTGGTATCCTATCGCTGAATGTGAAGAGGAGAAAGAGTCCACTCTAGACGACCAAGCGTAAGTTTAAACAGTTACATGATATTGAACTTGGTTTCATTTCTTGCTTTCTACTGGAGAGACTTTCTCCATATTTTTCAGATGTCGGAGCCAGAAAGCAACGTGAATCTGCTTGAAGTCAATAAGGACTAACACACAAATATAATGTATATTAATACATTCTGAATTGTTGTGAATAACTCAGCCTACATGTTACAACATAAGGTATGTCAAATATTATTTTATGAAAGTAAAAATCTGCAATTTGCCATTTTGTTATTGTTTTTTGGGTTTGGTTGTAATGATGTGGTTAAAACAAGCTGATTGGACTTGAAAGTTATGGCGTAGGTTAATCTGTTTGGTGATGAACCAATGACTTAAAGTTGTACTTGGCTTAAAACTATCAGGAGTTTTTAAGCTCAGTTGAACTCCCTGCACCATGAACCAAACCGTGAGCTAACTGAACCGTTACACCTCTATTCATTAGTATTGTTTTAAAAAGGGATTCAGTGGTCATTGGATGTGTATGTCATTGATGTAGTTGTCTTTATTTAAATTTTGTATTAATATTGATACCTGTTTATTTTGACTGTTCAGTGTCTTATAAACTGATTTTTTACATTGCTTTGTGAATATAAATCGAAAGATTTTGCCCATTACTTTTTGAATAATGTCTTATGTTTAACTAAAACAAGTGAATTGTTTAAAACACAAGATATATACTATACATTTACATAATATTTCTGTTTCTGAGTAGTATGAATTTTACGGAAAATAAACCTTTAATAACACATTTACATATTTATTACATTATATTTTCCGTTTTTAGGCTTAAGGAATTAACGGAAAATTGCACTTTTATAATACAAAAGTTTCTGTTTTTCTGCTGTTTACTGATGGTTAAAAAAAGTCAAAGAGTGACGGCAACAATGCGAGGAACAATTTGTTTAGATCAATTTTGCTAGCTTTCAAATGAGGCATTACACTGGCCTATAGGCTGTAAACTCCAGTCCACAAGCTTTAGATTTGGGTAAAGCTGTACTGGAGATAATGCGCTTGGTTAAGGCGGGGGTTAAGAGGTTAAAATGTAAATCCAATTTCTGCCTAAACTTACTTTTTATAGGAGAAATTTGCCATTTTGTGGTTTTTGTTTATTTGTTAAATTGGCTATAAAATAGTTAAATATAGCTGTAGTTGTTTTGTGCAGAACGGAAGTGGATTCATATAATTATATGTGGGGGGAAAAAAATCATCTACAATATTTTTGCAGCTGTCAAAAAGTGGCACAAAAGTCCTCTGAACATTAGAGTTAAAATGCTTTATGGCTCATATCTATGACTCGGACCATCCACATCTTTGTTTTATTGCTTGTTGACCTTGTGCAGCACATGAGCCACTGTGCCAGGGCCCTGCAAAGATAAGGTATAATGATTTACAGTGAAAGCACTTTTTGTAAGACACGCCATTTACTGGAAATCCTCATTACACTCGAGTCAAACTGAAAGAGAAACGGTAGTACTTGTTTCCCCTCTGATAAAGAGCTCAGTCCAGGTTTCTCATTTCTTTTCACACGACAAAACAAAGCAAAGTGCAAAGGTTTGTTCTGGGACGTGGTGCAGATGCAGCTGACAGAAACGGACAAAACACAGTAGTGTGAATGAATGCTGTAACGTTAGGAGGTGCAGACGTGTTCAGTCCAAAAAAGGAGTTTAAAAAACCTGATCAACCGACTGTGGGCAAACGGATAATAGACCACATCCTCCCCCCGGCCTGCGAGGGGAGTGAGGGGGAGAGGGTGGTGGAGTCTGTCGGTCTGAGGGCGGGTCTTCATCACAGCATATAAACTCTCTCAGCTCCGTCTGCAGCACAGGACCTGCTCATCTGCTGTGAGTAAACTCTATTCTTCTCTTTACTTTGAGTTATAAATGCAGTTTAACCTAATGATGCAAAGCTTTAGAGAATCAACATGCAGATGGGAAATGTAAGTAATGTGATATGATTAGCCGGCCGGTGATAGTCATAATTATTAGCCTACATTATTGTTCTGACAAGATGAAAAGAAACCGTTCACAAATGAAATAAACTCAGCCAATAATGTATGTGCTGTAATGAGCTGCTTTCTCATCAGATTTTGTATTTTACTTCTTTTTGCTTGTTTTTATCACTTCTCTTTTCACTTGAACTTGTCGCAGCTCATTTGCATCGTACCATGACAGTTGCCCAGACGGTAAAGTGGGTCGTTTTATGACCGAAAGGTTGCTGGTTTATGACGTCACTGTGTCCTTTGGCAAGGCACTTCCCTCTGCTCTGTGTGAATGTGGAGCCTGTGAGAGTGAGCGACTGATGGGACTAAAGTTCCTCCTGTTTCTCCTTCTTCACCACCGACTAACACACCGTTTGTTTCAAAGATAAGAGGAGAATAATTAAAATAACACTTTATGATGATGCTTCTCTTTCTGCTAAAGACAACTATAGTAGCCACAGCTGCCCTAGGCGCAGCCTGCCAAACTGTGTCACTCATGCCCCACATTCACACATCTGTCATGTGAGTGAAGTGCTTTGCCCAAGGACACCGCGACATAAGGCACTTGTCTGAGAAAGAACTTGAACCAGTGACCTTTCCGTCATAAGAACCTGCTTTACTCTGAGCCCCGTCGTAGGAAAAGGCCTGAGACAAGTTACAGAGAAAATAAAACAGTAAAAAACAAAAGCTGAAGAATAAGACACAAATGAACAGATCTCTAACAATTAAGAGAAAACAGCACAAAAACTAAGTTGAATGTGTTTTTGAAAATAAAGTCATGTTGATGTTTTATTACATTATTGGCTGAGTTTATTACATTTGTGAACGATTTTCATCTTATCGGTTTATTACATTTTGATTATTGGTTCCTACACGGCCTCATTACAAGAGATAAAAATCACAACTGCATTATTCGTTTCCTAAAAGAAAGAAGAAGTTTATTAAAGCAACCCTCATTTTATAGCACTTTTTAGACCCCTTTTATTAATTATTTGATGTACTGTCAACACCCTGTGTGTTTCCCAGTTGGGCCCCAGCCCCTATCTCTTTTTAAGGGTCTGTGATTGAGTCCTCTCCCTCCTCACTGCTGGAGGCGGGGCCAGGGCCGTGTGTGGGGGTTTTTCAGTGTTTCATTGGAGTGTTTGTCCTGCAGGGCAACAGACGTCAGATATCACGACTGACCTCAGATGTGCCAACTCCAACAGTGGTGCCAAATTCAAAAATCAAATGCAGTACAGACATTTCGCCTGCAGAGGCGCCTCACTGATGTTTTTAGACAGAAAGTTGATCTTTTTACTTATTTGCACTAAATTCCACTAATGACCAGGATATGTAGACAACACTATTGGACACTCATTTATACAGTTTATCAGAAAAAAGTGGATTTGTCTGTAAGTTATTGTTGGGACTGGTGGACCAACAAAACACAATAATTAATCAAGGAAAGCGAGACAGATTACCATTTTACAGAGAGACAGACAGAGATAAAGACTCAGTTACAAACGAAGCTGGGGCCAAACCTCCCGTGTCCGCTCTGAGCTCTCTGGTGCCTACCCTTGTGTTTTATTTCGTTTTTCACGACCCTCGCTACAATGTACTGCTCTGCGCTAAGGGAAGGGTTGCATACCAGAGCAGTAAATGACAATTTGGAAGCACACAGTATTTACACATAGTATCCATTATTCTCGTCCTTGAGACAGTCCCGGTTTTGGACACACACACCAAAATCTGTAACTCAAAGCAGAAGCATTAGTAACATCTTTCCAGTCAGCAGATTATGACGTGTAAGAAAAGCAAAATATAGAGAATAGCAATATTTATCCAACAGTTATCCTTTAAAGCATTCCAGGGGCTGACTCTAACCTTTGATAACTTTGCCTCAAAGACAAACCCGTAATATCCAAATTAAAAACATACTTTTGTTTCTTGACTTTAGGCGTCAGCGACTGGGACCTGAAGGATAAAGGTATTTATGATTTATTTACTCCATGTGTATTATCTGTTCATATTTTATGGGTTAAATTTCTCTCAATACCATTTATTCAAGCAGAAAATTACATTACAATTTTATGATTTTTTTTTAAACAATGTACATTTTATTTAAAAAAATACGTATTTTACACAAAATTAAGTTTTTACATGAATTTGTCATTTTGGCTGTGATTTTTTTTTATATAGTTTGGAATCAGAGTAATTCTGAGACACTTATTCCACATTCTGAGACAAAAACTAAATAAAAAATGATAAAGATTCAAAATATATAAATAAGGATATATTTTATACACAAACATTTGGAATTGAGTGTCCAGAGGGCTATTTCATAAAACTCGCTCAGTAAAGCTAGGCTTAGGCTCCAAATCCTGGTTTATGTTCAAGCTGTGATTACTGGGTTTCACCAAAGGGACACCGAGCTTGGCTAATCTCACTAATTCAAGACAGGTTCAACTAATTAGCACTTGCTACATAAGCAGACCACAATAACGATCACAGAGTTCATTGAGAAATCATAGCCAAGCGTGAACATGCAGTATACGTCACAGGCCACCAGCTTTGTTCCGCTACATTAGCTCCATAGGTAGAGCGCAGGGCTCCCAATCATGGATGGATGGAATTTAAACACTTTTCTTTTTTCCCAGGAATTTAAACACATGATAGAAAAAAAAGAAAACTCTGTTGACACAGGACACAGGTCATGGGGGTGGTCCTGTGGGCTAAGGTTCCTTTTATTGGACAAGCTTTTTGATGACACATAAACATAATATCATTAATATGTCACACAACTTTGTATTTCACAGATGAGAGACAAAGACAATGTTGGTGTATATTTATAATTTATTGCATAAAGTAATTGGTTTTGTGATGTCATGTTTTCTTTTTCACATTTTTGAGGCCAACATACATTTTGGCCAGATGATGGCGCTAATACCCTGCTTGTGTCATTCCACGAAGAAGGAACATAGCTTGTGCTCAGTCTATTCTTAGCCTGGTCCGGACCAGGCTAAGTTCTGACTATATTTCCATAGTAACTGAGCCAGACTTGAGTGAGCCTGGTTTATGAAACCGAAAAGACAACACAATAAGCCAGACTTGGCCAAATAAGCCGAGCTTACAGAGTAAACCAGCTTTATGAAACAGCCCTCTAGTCACCAAAAACATGCATAAAACGTGCTTTTTGCTTTTGAATCAAAAATTAATTTTGAGAGTTAATTCATAGTAAATTCTCATTCATACTGAAGTAATTGTCTTCAAAAACAAAAACAAGTATACGATTAGAATGGAATCGGGAATTGAACCCCGACCTCTCATGCCCGTCTTCTTAATTAAGGCGTCTTTCCACTGAACACAGCTCTACCGCACATGCACGTCAGGGCAATAACAAAGTAGTGGGTGCTTTAGCGCCCCCTGTCAGGAGCGCGTGGACAGTGGACCGTTATGCTGCTTGTGAAATAAAGCGCCCTCTGCAGGTTGATGTCTGTGTAAATTCTCAGTCGTACAGGAGTTGTCCATCTTCAACGAAGGTACTTGAGTCATCTTCTGTACTTGGTAGTTGAGGTCTGCAAACGTTTCGCCTCTCATCCAAAAGGCTTCGTCAGTGAACAAGGTTTCCCTCAGCAAGCAGCGTAGATAAAGACCAATTGGGAGGAGTTGGCTCCTCCCCTCTAATAACAGCTAGTCTCACCTGTGGGTAAACACCTTTGAAGTAGAGCGTCTGTAACGACCTGCTCCCCCAGTATCGGTCAGCCCTGTCCTATTCATAGATGATCACTGCTAATTACCTGCCTATTGTTCTATTGTTAGCTGAGGTATCGTCTTCTTGGACTGGCCGTGCTCTGTCCGTTTTCCCCGAAGCAGATTGGAGTAAAAAGAAGAAAGATTAAATCTTAGCCCACCATTTCGGTTCATGGAGGGATTTTCTTTCTGACAAAAATGGCTTCTTTTACTCCTCTTTCAAACCAACGTTCTTCTTTAGCTAGAATTTTGACCTCCCCGTCCTCAAAGGAGTGATTGGAGGCTTTAAGGTGGAGGTGCACAGCCGACTGAGGGCCGCTTGTGCTTTCTCTTCGGTGTTGATAAAGTCTCTTCTGTAAGACTTGTTTGGTTTCTCCAATATAATGTTCTTTGCATTCTTCTTCTTTGCATCGAATAGAATAAACCAAATTGCTTTGTTTGTGGCTCGGCGTTTTGTCTTTGGGATGAACTAATTTTTGTCTCAGTGTGTTCACAGGTTTGTGGTACACTGGAATCCTGTGCTGTTTAAAGATTCTCTGGAGTTTCTCTGATACCCCGGCTCCATACGGCACTGCAACTCCCTTTCTTCTGGGTTCTGTAGTCTGTCTGTCCTGCTCTTTGGGTCTTCTTGCCCTTTGTGCTCTAGTGAAGGACCAGTTAGGATAGCCACACCGAAGAGAAAGCACAAGCGGCCCTCAGTCGGCTGTGCACCTTCACCTTAAAGCCTCCAATCACTCCTTTGAGGACGGGGAGGTCAAAATTCTAGCTAAAGAAGAACGTTGGTTTGAAAGAGGAGTAAAAGAAGCCATTTTTGTCAGAAAAGAAATCCCTCCATGAACCGAAATGGTGGGCTAAGATTTAATCTTTCTTCTTTTTACTCCAATCTGCTTCGGGGAAAACGGACAGAGCACGGCCAGTCCAAGAAGACGATACCTCAGCTAACAAAAGAACAATAGGCAGGTAATTAGCAGTGATCATCTATGAATAGGACAGGACTGACCGATACTGGGGGAGCAGGTCGTTACAGACGCTCTACTTCAAAGGTGTTTACCCACAGGTGAGACTAGCTGTTATTAGAGGGGAGGAGCCAACTCCTCCCAATTGGTCTTTATCTACGCTGCTTGCTGAGGGAAACCTTGTTCACTGACGAAGCCTTTTGGATGAGAGGCGAAACGTTTGGAGACCTCAACTACCAAGTACAGAAGATGACTCAAGTACCTTCGTTGAAGCTCTGCAGGTTGAGGCTATTATTCACATGAAGAGTCTAAAATGAGGTTTTGATGTTCACTGACACAGATGTTTACTGACACAGATTAATGGCACATCAGGACAATAACAAAGGTACAAAGTAGTGTAGAGTTACACAGGAGCAGTTATGGAAACATGGCCCCCGAGGGCCGTTCGATGCTGCTTTAATTGTCATTGTGTCATTAACCTCAGAACGTGGGAAAAGTGTCCCAAAATGAATCTTGGATTCAAAAGCAAAAAGCACGTTTTATGCATGTTTTCAGTGACCAGGACATGGAAATCCAAACTTTTTAAGTCTATTAAATACATATATTTATTTATATACATTAAAGGTTTGAATCTTTATCATTTTTTAATTTGTTTTTTGTCTCAGAATTACTCTTTGATTCCAGAGGAGAAATGAAAAATCACAGCCAAAATGGCAGATTCATGTAAAAAGTGAATTTTCTATCAAATAAAATTTTAATAAAATGTATATATGTTTATAAAACATTTATAAAATTAAAAACATTATATATACAGTGCCTCTCGAAAGTACTAATACACCTTGAACTTTTGCACATTTTCTCATGTTTACAACCTTAAATGTAAAGATTTTATTTTGAATGTTTTACTGAAAGTTCACACACAAGTAACAGACAACTGTGAAGTGAAAGCAAAATGATACATGATTCTGTTATTTTTCAAAAATAGAAAAGTGAAAGTGGGGCGTGCATAAGTATTCATACAGCATTTTCGGAGTGCATTAAATTGCCTTTATAACATTCCTAATGACTGCAGAATGTTCACACCTTGCCCTAACCATTAAATAGAGGCCACCTGTGTGTAATCTACTCTCAGTATAATTCCAGCTGTTCTGTGAGGGCCTCAGAGCTATGGTCAGAGTGTATTGGTCACTAAACAACATCATGAAGGCCAATAACACACCAGAGAGGTCAGGGATAAAGCTGTGGAGAAGTTTTTTTTCATCTCTGCACAAGCCAAACTTTATAAAAGTGACAAAATACTGTACATGTTGTCGTCACCACAGCACCGTCACATGGTTTTAAAGAGCCTCCTCAGTAAATGGCTTAAATGAAGTAGTTTGTGCTTTTGTTTTCATTTAGTAGAAACTTAAGCCACATGGCTAATTTGCATACTGTAGCTTTATGACACAGCTGTTGAGATAAAATTTGGATTGGAATTTATCTGAGTGATTATTTACATTATTTACATTAACATTGTTGCAGTGCAGAAAATTAATAAAGTAACAAAAACTCAAAAGGAGTAGGCCGAAGCAAGAAAGCTTATAAGTGCCTACCCCCATATTTATTTATTGGTTTATTTGGTCGGGACAGTTAATGAACAAGCCACACCAGATTGTAGCCTTGGGCTAATTTCCATCCGTCGTCCCCCATGCGCACTCTCAAACACACTCACATTCATACTCGCCTATTGTACATGTTTTTAGTGGTAGGGGAAACCGGGGTACCCGGAGGAAACACGGGGGGAACATGCAAGCTCCACACAGAAAGTCTCTCTCTCTCTCTCTCTCTCTCTCTCTCTCTCTCTCTCTCTCAACGGTTTGCAAAAAAACAACAACTGCAAATGCACCTGTTTCTCGATCCCAGATATTATGTGCACATTGTGTATAACTGAGGTGATATGCATTCTGCTATTTAGGAGCCCAAACTTATTTTAGAGCAAAAAACAGGATTCAATTGATTACATTATTTTCAAATCACAGTAATATATTTAAAAATCCTCATATAACCGTGAATTAACCCCGTATGTTCCGGACCTTTGCTTGACCTTTTTTTTTTCATTTCGGACCTTGGTGAAATTTAATTTGCGACCCCTGATCTAACCTAACAGACCGAACAAGGAGAGCACTGATCAGAAATGCAACCAAGTGCCCTAAGATAACTCTGGAGGAGCTGCGACGTACTGCCGCTGAGCTGGGGGAATCTGTACATGGGTACATGTACATGTTTGCTAGAAGTCATATGGAGGACTCAGCTACCATGTGGAAGAAGGTGCTTTGGTCAGATGAGACTAAAATTGAACTTTTTGGCCCAAATGCAAAACGTTATGTATGGAGCAAACCTAAAACTGCTCATCGTCCTGAGTGCACCATCCCCAGTGTCAAATATGGTGGGGGAGCATCATGCTATGGGGCTGCTTTTCCTCAGAGGGGACTGGGAAGATTGTAAGAATAGTTGGGAAGATGGATGGAGCCAAATACAGAGACATTTTGGAGGAAAACCTGCTGGAGTCAGCAAGAGAATTGAGGCTGGGGCGGAGATTCACCTTCCAGCAGGACAATGACCCTAAACACAAAGCTAAATCTACAATGGAATGGTTTAAAAACAAACATATTAATGTGTTAGAATGGCCCAGTCAAAGTCCTGACCTAAATCCTATTGAAAATCTGTGGAAAGACCTGAAAACTGCTGTTCACAAACGCTCTCCTTCTAATTTGACAGAGCTTGAGTTGTTTTGTAAAGAGGAATGGATAAAATGTCAGTCTCTAGATGTGCAGACCTTGTAGAGTCATACCCCAGAAGACTTGCTGTTGTTATTGCAGCAAAAGGGGGTTCCACAAAGTATTAAGTCATGCTGTATGAATACTTATGCACGCCCCACTTTTCACTTTTCTATTTTTTGAAAAATAACAGAATCATGTATCATTTTGCTTTCACTTCACAGTTGTCTGTTACTTGTGTGTGAACTTTCAGTAAAAAATCAAAATAAAATCTTTATGTTTATGGTTGTAAACATGACAAAATGTGCAAAGTTCAAGGTGTATTAGTACTTTTGAGAGGCACTGTATATATAGTGCAAAGATACTGCGCAGAACCCTCAAGCTCCCAGGCCTCTGGTAGAGGACCCGAGCTTGGAGGAAAATAAATCTTAATAAATACATCTGTCATGAGATTTGTGATATTATCATATTGTATTGCAATGAATTTGTGTGCGATTGCAAAATATTGTCAAATGTACTCGTAAGCATTGATCTGCCGAGCTGAAGCATGTGTTAAAGTGAGACTTCCTTAGGAAGGGGAACTTTGGGTAATTAAGTGACCTGTGAGATAAGATAATGCTGTTTATGTTTACACAGAGAAGGATACAAGCTGTGACAGTGTGACTTTTCCTTTACGATGGGCTGTTAGCCTTCTTTGTGAATGTTGCTGTAGAGAGGTTCACACGACCTGTGTTGACCTGTCCTCCTTGGTTCAAGGAAGGAGGGGATACCTATTATTTACTTTGATGTGTGTAAGGTTTATGGCTGCCTACAGAAAACAAATGGCTCCAACGGAGAAGTACCAGCACCAACCTGACTGAAGGGAGCGGAAAGTTATAGGAAAATGGGAGTGGCTATAATTTCTATATAGGCTGTAACATGTCTGTATTCTGTGGGTTTTTGCGAGCTGAGGCCTGAAAGGCGCCCGATGGCTCCGGCCTCATGCTCGGCCACCTTGTATTACAAGTAAAACGATGGTTCTGGTGTGATCTGGTGTTTTTAATCTGGTTATTTCTGTGGCAGAAGATAACAGAGCGTTTGCAGGACGTTGTGCTAGAATCAGGCGTTAATTCCCTGACAACATCTAAATTTAATAAATCTTATTGAGACATAATATTGAGTGTTTGTTTGTGCAGATGGACGGTGTGGGGAGTGAAACCTTGGAGATGCCGGCTCTCGGTCGTCCCTTTAAACTGGGGATGTTGTACGACTGCAGAGCAGACAAACTGGTGCCGGGTAAGGGAACCCTGAAAATGATCCATTTTCTTTGGCTTTATCCAGGCCGGTCGCAGGCAGCAGTCTGTCCACGCTCAGCTCTTCAGGGAAGCTCCAGTTTTGGCCAGGAGAAACATGCACAAATTGCAGAAAATGCGGAAAAAACTGCAGAAACCATGAATTTGTGGAAGCCCCATTATGTTAATGGGAAAAATTGTCTGAATTCCGGCATATTGTGGAAAAAACGTAATCACAGAATTCTCAAAAGTAATAGCAGAAAACATGCATGTTGAGGTATAACTTGTGGAAATTGCTGAAACTATGAAGGCTGTGAAACGCGCAGATAATCCGGAAAAAGGTATAATGGATAAAGAACGTGAAAACCAAGCTCACGTTCTCTTGCTCAGTGATAGCGCTCTAGTCTCTGGTGCAGGAGGTTCTCAGTTCATGTATGGCTTTGACACTTTTCTAACGCTTTCTCTTTTTACATGGGCCGCTGTACACACAGTCTGCGCCTGATAAAACTCCACAATCAGCTCCAAGTTATGAAGATACAAATATTTATTTGACCACTTTTATACCTTTCACAGGCTTTTTCCCTCTTTACTTGCGCGGACACTTGTCTCCGCTGGATTGGACTGCACCAACTTCAATTAAAGCGGAGCGGAGGGGTGTTCCACTTAAACACCCTTAAACACCCCTCTGAGTTAGTTCAACGTCAAATGGTATCTCCCCGCCACAAGGATGAAAAGTTAGATGCAATTTTTTTTTCTGATTTTGACACATTTCCCCCTCGTGGGGGCGGCCCGGCCCTAAACAGTGCCGCGGCCCACCGGGAAACCTCCCGACTCTTCCTATGGCCAGCAAGCCTCTGGCTCCCACCACCAAACCTCTCCACCACGATAAGGTGGAGGGGAATAGTCAATAGATATGCAAATTTACAATATCAAGTCTATGTCCAAATTTAAGAAATGTGAATATTGGAGATTAATGTTAATATTTCAAAACCTTTCTCTTTCAGGGTTAACACTCTGGGATTATGAGGCGCTGGAGCAGGACATGACAGAGACGCCTAAACCCAACAGTGAATTTGAGATTGTTGCGTCTGAATCCATCTCTGACAAGTCCTCGTCACTGGGAGTGGAAGCTTCTCTAAAAGCTAGTTTCTTTAGTGGACTCATCTCAGTTGATGGCTCAGCGAAATACCTGAATGATCAGAAGACTTCGAAACACCAGGCCAGAGTCACTCTGCAGTACAAAACCACAACCACGTTCAAAGAACTTACGATGAATCAACTCGGGAGAGGAAACATTAAGCATCCGTATGTCTTTGAGAAAGGCTTAGCCACACACGTGGTGACGGCCGTCCTCTACGGAGCTCAGGCCTTCTTCAGCTTTGACCGACAAGTGTCTGATACTGAAAACCTCCAGGACATTCAAGGAAACATCCATGCAGTGATCAAGAAGATCCCCACTATCTCCATCGAGGGAGAAGGAGCTCTGAAAATGGAAGACAAGGATAAAGAAAAAGTGAACAAATTCTCCTGTAAATTCCACGGAGATTTCAATCTGAGCCAGAGCCCGGTGACGTTTGAAGATGCAGTGAAAGTTTACAAAGACCTGCCCTCACTCCTGGGCCCCAACGGAGAAAAGGCCGTCCCGGTCAAAGTGTGGCTGCTGCCGCTGACGACTCTGGACTCTGCGGCCGCTAAACTGGTGAGACAGATCAGTGTAGGCCTCGTGTTTGAGGTGGAGAGAACTCTGGAGCTTTTTGGAGACCTACAAATGAGATGTCACGATGTGATGAAAAGCACTACTGTACGACAGTTTCCTCAAGTCGCCACAAAGATCAAAACGTTTGTGGAATTCTGCTCCGAGTACAAGCTGGGACTCCAAGGAATATTGGCCGGAAAGCTTCCGTCGATACGTGGAGGAGGAGAGGAGGAGGCAGAACTCGCAGAGATACTGAAGAAACGAGCTGCATCTCCATTCAGTAACGACTGTCTGAACCAGTGGCTCAGCTGTAAAGTCAAAGAGGCCAACTTTATCAAAACTTTCACAAATATGATGAAAAAAGCTGAAATTGTCTCTTCACAAACAGAACTGGATGAGAGGTCATGTGACTTCAAGAATGCCATTTGTTATGTCTTCACCTCTCTGGAAAGGGAAGAGCCATATCTCGATGCTTTAGACAAGTATCTAAAAGGCGGTCAATCAGATGAGCCCTGTCCACGAGCCAAGGATATAGAGAAAGAGCAGTGGTACAGTTCCAAATCCATCCGAGAGGCAGTCGCACAGAGAGCTAAACTGTTTGGGGATTTCGCCGAGGCCAACCAGGGCAAAGAGGAGGTGAAGTTCTTCATTGTTGGTTTTAAAGATGAAACCTATAAAGGTTCAACCATCTGCCATTACGAAGATGGATGTGAAACCACTGACAACTTTGAACCCCCATCAAAGCCTGAGGAAGTAAAGGTGGCTGAAGTTACTCACAACAGCGTGAGTCTGAGTTTCTACGCCCCCACACATGCAGCAGAGGCCGTCACTGGCTACCGGCTGGAGCACTGTGCGAGCGGAGGACAGTGGAACCAGCAGACTGAAGCTAAGGCTGGGACAGTCGTAATAACCGGACTGATTCCAGACACAGAGTACAGTTTCAGAGTGAGCGCTGTCACTGATGTGGGGCTGGGACCTGCTGCTGAAGTCAAGTCTAAAACCTGCCCTGAACCTGAGGGGCCCAGACGCCTCGCTGAAGAGCTGCGTCTCCAGAGCAAAGTGATAGAAACCAAAGGATCTCTGGAGATCTTAAAGGTCCCGCTGAAGAAGGACAAGCTGGATATCAAAGGATGTGCGCGGTTCATCTACGGAAAAGACTCGATGAAGAAGAACTGTACCATCATGGTGATGGGAGCCACCGGCGCAGGAAAGTCCACTCTCATCAATGGCATGATCAACTACATCCTGGGCGTCCAGTGGACTGACGCATACCGTTTTAAACTGGTGGTTGAGAAACTAAATCCCAGACGGAGAGTCAGACGTCTGAGGTGACCGTGTACAAAGTCAACTTTAATGACGGATTCATGATCGACTACTCTCTCACCATCATCGACACGCCGGGCTTTGGAGACACCAGAGGCATCAAGAGAGACCAAGAGATCACTGAGCAAATCCGGAACCTCTTCTCCAATGACTTTGGGGTCAATGACATCCACGCCATCTGCTTTGTGGTCCAGTCTGCTCTCGCTCGTCTCAGCGCAACACAGCGCTATGTGTTTGACTCGGTTCTCTCAATTTTTGGTGCCGACGTGGCAGAGAACATCAGGATTCTGGTGACTTTCGCCGATGGTGAGATTCCTCCCGTTCTAGAAGCGATAAAAAAGGCAGAGGTCCCATGTCCCAAAACCAAAGATGGCCTGCCGGCTCATTATAAGTTCAACAACTCAGCAGTGTTTGCTGAAAACCAAACCTCTGGGGGCTTTAACGAGATGTTCTGGAACATGGGCAAAGCAAGTATGAGGAGTTTCTTTGATGCTTTAGATAAGATCGAGCCCAAGAGTCTGACTCTGACAAAAGAGGTGCTCGAAGAAAGAAAGCGGCTTGAGGAATCTGTTGATGATTTAGAAAGGAAAGTAAAGGAAGGATTGGCCAAGCTGGACGAGATAGAGCAGACAGAAGATCAGATCAAGAAGCACGAAGCAGAGATTGAGAGAAATAAGGACTTTGTAATCATTGTCCCAGTCACCAAGCCTTTTCAGGAGGACATTTCTGGGACGGGGAACTACATCACCAACTGCCAGGTCTGTCATACCACCTGCCATTATCCGTGCGCCATAGCAGACGATGCGGCTAAAGCGGGGTGCTGGGCAATGGATCCAGATGGGAACTGCACAAAGTGCGAACACAAATGTCACTGGAGGAAACACTACAACCAGAAATACAGATGGGAGTACAAAAAAGTAATGGAGCAACAGACAGTGGACGAGTTAAAGAATAAATATCTTAAAGGAGCTGAAGAGAAGCAAACAACAGAGAATTTAGTGTCAAAACTGAAGCAAGACTACCAGTGGTTTAAGGACAAAGTCAGTGCGATGGTGCGTGAGGCCACGGGTTTCATAAATCGACTGAAAGCGATCGCTCTGAAGCCAAACCCTCTCTCAGCTCCAGACTACATCGACATGCTCATCGAGACAGAAAGGAACAAGCATGACCCTGGATGGCAAAAACGAGTGGAGTATCTTGAGGAAGAGAGGAAGAAGGCGGAATTACTGTCGAAAGTTGACAAAGGAGGGGAAATTCTGTTCACTCGCTGAAGTAAGTTAAGTGTTTATTAAAGCATTGTGGGTATAAGCATTAATTGGGATCCTGGGCTAGAAACTAGAGATGCACCGATCCAGCTGTTTTGCTTCCGATACCGATACTGGGGGTTTGAGTATCTGCTGATATCTGATACCAACCGATACCAGGAGACTTTCTTAAAGTGGCAGCTGTGAGTGAAAAAGTGAAAAGTGACCTCTTTCTCTGTGTGAGATCAACAAGTCTTGTCTTTTCTTTCAAACGAAATGTTACAGATCAATTACCAAATATAGCTATTAACTGTAATGAAAAACATCAAACACGGATCACTGGACTTTTCTGCACTAAATATCAGCTACATACGGTTACATTAATATAAACTTACAACGGAAAAAAAAAACTTATGACAAATATATCAGTTATTCTCTAACAGCATTTCATAAACTAAAATACAAACACGTGTCCACTCCAGCAGAGGACAATATTATTTTATTACTTTAAATAAGTCCATATTCACTGAGGTTTAGTTGATTAAAGTAGTGCATTAATTATTATTTTTTTAAGTGAAACTGAAATAATTTTAGTATTGGATATTTTAAATTGATAACCAATACCATATTTTTTAAGATCAGCTCCGATATTCGATACCAGGATCGGTGCATCCACTCCCTACTGAGTAACAGCCACTGTTTCTAGTTTCAAAGTTTTTACAAGTGTTACAAGTTGCTTTTTGACTTGTCTCTAAACCTGTTCTTTTATCTGTTGTAGTGAACTCACTAAAGGTGGAAGACATGGACAGTGCACTCACTGAAGAGGAACGGAGAGAAACTGCATTTGGACATTTGTAGTACAGTTCTGCTTCTGTATATTGCATGTATCTAGACTCATGGTGGGACTCAAATCAAATGTTTAACCGTGTAGTGTTGATTATGGCCTTTGTAATGAATTAATCACAATTAAGCATCATTTATTTAGGGTTTGAATTTATCTTTATCTCATGGCTGAGGTCCATCTCCTTTTCTTATTAAATCCACTGGAAATACGTCCCACTTCTTAATGTCGCCAACTTTATTTCCATTTGACAGAATAAACAAGTTTGTTCTATAACCCCATGTCTTCCTCTTGAGGCTATTTTAAGGTTGGGCACAATTGCCGGTGCTATTGGTGCTACAGTGCCCTCTGGTGAAAATTGCAAAAGCACCTCTAACAAAAATATGTTTCCATGGCAATGGGCTATTTGAAGTAGATGTTCGACAGCTCCACTATTAGTATTGGATGTCAAAACACAACAATAAAGCTTCTAAACAAACCAAAGTGTCCATAAGAACATTTCATTTAATTATATATTTGATAGGGACAGTGCATATTAATGAACAGCTGCACATGTGGACTGTAAATATGCCAGATTATAGCAGAGATGCTAGTTTCCATCTGTAGACCTTAGGCATGCAACAAATATACAATTTACAAAATGTAACAAACCACAACAAATACAATAACAACTAAAAGTTTTGGCAGGCCTGGTTTTCCTTTAGCCACTGTTTGAAGTGTGCTTTAAAGTGGCCAGAGCTGGAGTCTCTCTTACAGATAAAGGAAGACTATTCCAGTACTTGGTGCCTTTGACAGAGAGCACAGACTGTCCAAAGGAGGTTCGCCTGTGCGGAACCTCAGAGTCTCCTCGAGCTAATGCCCTGGTGCCCATCCTACTCTCCCACTCACAGACTTTAGTTTAATGAAATCCTGCAGTGAAGGAGGGACAAGTCCATGCAATACTTTGTATACAAGGCAGCCATATTTAAACTTAATGAAGTTATCAAAACTGAGTAAATGATACTTCTCTAAAACAGTTCAGAGGTGAAAGGAGAACGGTTTCTTATCCAAGATTTTTATGGCTTTTTAAAAAGATAGAGTTGACGTAGAGATTCTATTGGTTTGAGTGTTGTACCAGCAGCAAGTGACCATGTGGTTGTACAATACTCTATATGGGACAGAATCATGGAGTGTAAAAACATCCGGGCCGCATACAGAGACATAAGGGGTTTACCTGTCTAAAATTTGATACATTGAAATGAACCATTTTAAGTGAGCCGCTTAACATGTTTCTTAAATGTCAGCGTTGGGTCCAATGTCAGTCCCAGGTATTTGAACTCTGTGACAAGGCTGAGCTCTACTCCATTGAGGAAAACATTGGACCGCTCTAATTGGTTACTTTTTTACTAAACATCATACAGACCTTGTTTTGTTTTGTTTAGTAGCAAACATGATTCTTGACCCACGTTTGGACATCGGTCATGGCAGATGTTAACATTTATGCAACTTCTTGAGTAGATTTTGCTTGCATGGAAATGACAGCATCGTTGCGTACAGCTGGACATTGACATTTTGGCACACTTTGGGAAGGTCATTAATATAAATACGGAATAAAATAGGTCCTAAAATGCTGCCTTGGGGAACCCCTGCTGGGCAGTCAAGGTAAGGCGATTTGGAACCAGAGAGAGAAAAACGCATTGTTGTCTGAGAGACAGATATGATTCAAACCAAAGCATTGTCTCTGTGGAAAAGACAATTTGGATAAAAGAATCTGGTGGTTTACAGTATCAAAGTCCTTTAAGGTCTAAAAAACAGCCCCCACATAGGCATGTTTATCAAGAAGGCCTATGACTTAAAAAAAAAAACCAGACAGTTGGCAGATTAGTTCAATCTTGCCTAGAGCACCAAATTGGCTAGAGCCAGCCCTGGAACTGATAGGTCGATAATTGGTCATCTCAGACTTATTCCAGGTTTAAAAATTGGAGTTACCACAGCCACATTGTCTGAATAATAAGTTCAACAAATGTTTCACAGGTATATTTAGTGAGTCTTTGGACAGTTCTAAGAAATGTGTATCTGACCATGTATATCCTTTGTGTGATGATGTGAGTAATTTGGGGTAATGTTGTTCCCGCACGCCCGCTGGGGGCGCACTGTCTATTGAGAATGAGGAGTCACGTGCCGAGTTGGGGTGATTTGGGGGGGGCTCTGAGCCTGTCGGACATATTGGCTGCGGATTGGGGGCACGCTCCCAGAATTTCACGCATTCCTCATATTCCAGAGCACTTTAAATTTTGCGCATTTACGTTTTCGGCGAGACAGAGACGGATCTACGAATACGACAACGAAAAGACAGAAAGTAAAGCAATGCAAAGAGATAAGGCGAAAGAAAAGGGACCTTACAGGAACAAGCTCATACCAAGAGCAAAACAGCGGGATTTGGAAAAGCTTGCGGACATTCAAAACATCGACCCATACGAGCTCCCTGCAGCGGAGACCTGGACCATTTACCTCCGTGCACTTACATGCACATACATGGACATAGTAAACTACCTTGTATTTTGTGTAAATTACTACACGATGCTGAAGTTTAAAAGCCACAAGTCTTGGAAAGACTTTCTGCTGTGGGTGCAGGACATGGCTCTACAAGCCTCCCGCTGGTGAAAACAGCTGTATTGGCAAAAGTAACTTTCCTCCCATGCGTTTTAGTGTGTTGTCATTACATTGCATTTAGCGGACACTTCTTGACCAAAATGACAAAGTAATAAAGTGCGTGTTTTGTAAACACTACATTGTTACGAGATGTTCAATGTACACAAACGTTTCCAACATGTTTTGACAGGTCAGAGTGAGACTTGCGCTCCTCGATGCTGTGTCCATTTCTGTAACCTAAAAACTGTATCCCATTGTTCCTACGTTTTCCATGTCTATCGTGTGAAGTATTGGAGCAGTTTTTAACGCAGCAGTGACTTCCAGGCGGTAAAACAGTGCGGAATAGCAAGAACCTCCGCTACTACGGCGTTAACAACACACGTAAACAATGTGTATTGCCGCCGGAGCGCAGCCAATATGTCGGCGAGGGGGGGATGGGGAGGGGGGGCTCCCCATTGGTTATATATTTGTTTTATGTACCTGGTTGAATGGCGTTAGTTGTCTTGTGTATTTTATTTTGTTGGTCCAACGTTGAGAACATCCGGTCTGGGAGTATATAGGGATGGCTCCTCCTCTTCCTCCCTCTCTGATATCTGTGTCTTGAGACGAGGTGAGCGGGTTTAGGGCATCGTTAGCCATCACATAGTTAAAATGCATATCATAAGCTTTTAACTTGTCTTTTATGTTGTTTATATTGTTTATCATTAGTCATGTCTATATTTGTCACTTACGTGTTTCTGTTTTTGTTTTATGTCCAAAGACCACGTTGGGTCAACCCCACATGCTAGTGGGCTAACGCCAATCTTGTGATTCTGTCACCAGAATAAATGGGCTTGGAGCGTTGCTCCCCCCAACTACAGCCTGGGTCTCTCCGAGTGTATCAGAGCACAGCAAACACAACGCAGAGCCATACAGCATAGGTCACACATAGACATATTATTCATATTATTAATTGTTGTACCCGGTGCTGGCGTTGGGGTGCTCTTGATATCTTTGTAACATTTATTTTAAATTCATCCTTTAAGCTCGCCTGATTACTGTCCATCGCTGTCTAGTCTTGATGTAAAACTGTCTGTGATTTGGGTCTGTCCAGCGGTCGGCGGGAACTTGTTGGAGGACTCTCTGACCAAACATGAAATCTGTATCTCATGGACTAAACATACATCTGTGTTAAAGGTTTTAAATTAAGCATACTTATGAAATGAAATGAGAGAAAAACATTTTGTAACAAATAAATTCTATTTAACTAATGGAAGCCCTTTTTCAATGGAATTTACCTAAAGCTAAGGTTAAAAACCTCGCTCTGCTACATTTGCCCTAGAGTGATTAAATGATAGCTGATCTTCCCATTAGTGTACTGGATTAATATTTTCTTCATATCATTGCATCCTTTGATTCAGTATGGCATTTGGCCCAGAATAAGTATTGATTACTAAGACACATGTCTAGTGCCTTCAGAGTATTTTTGTTATTCAGATCTTTTTCTGAAAAAATGTTCTTGTAATTTTGAAAAGTGTAGAACTTTCGTTGCCATAGTGTGCGCTTCATTTAATTTTTAATTGTACCTATGCCCAAATTGATAGTCAGGCTTATGCAGTCAATGTACATTGTAACAAGTAATAACTCGTAAATGACGAAAATGTTCAGTTAATGTAACCTCTGGTTCAGAAACTAACTTTGAAGGCTGTGGAGTTGCTCTCTTCTTCCTTCAATCAGCTCGTACCTTTTGTCTCAGTAGTTTTCATACTTTAACTTAATATTCTATTCAAGCATCTCTGCAATGTTGATTTATACTTTGTTGTGGTTAGTGATCAGCGGATAATAAATTAATAATACACTTTATAATAATAATAATAATAATGCATTAGTTTTATATGGCGCTTTTCTGGACACTCAAAGACGCTTTACATTGCATTATTCATTCACTCCAGACTCGGTGGTTGCCTGGCCTGCCATACCACATGCCTTTTCATAGATATTTTTGAACAGAAAGGAGGCGTGTCTGGCAGGCCAGGCAAGGCTTCATGTACAGAGTCTAGTACAAAGTGAGTAACAAAAGCCCATCATTGATACAGTTCTTTCAGATGGTAACCATGCCTAACATTAACATTACCGAAAGTCACTAGTTTCATGTTAAAAAGACACATTAATATACATATTACCATCCTCAGTATAATATTTGTGTACAATATTTTTTATGAAGCACATTATGTAAGGCCTACACAGTGCAGTGCGTTAAAAAGCCATCTGTAGAGCTTGATTTAAGAGACTTAAATCAAGTGTCATTATTCTTTAGGTGAAAGTCGTATCGTGGCGTTGTTGACGACCAGCTAAAGTAACAAAAACATATTTGGTAGATTATTCATTCTTACTATATTAATTCTTCCCACTAGAGAAACTATGCTGTTTTGTTTGTTCGTACAATGTTGTGAAATTATGTTTAAAAAGACCAGAAAAATCCTGTGTAAAGTTAATCCCTATATACTTTGTTGATATAGTAAATGGATAAAGCTAAGTATGGTATTAGATTGTTGGGCCGAACGACTAATCAATAAAAGAACACTTTTAGAAAAATTGGTTCTATATCCTGATAGACCTTATATATCCTGATAGATATACAGTAAGTCCAAAATGTTTTAAACAGACATAACCGTTTTGACACGTAAACAATAAATTGTCAGCGTACAGTAAAACCTTATGTTCTGTTGTTCCCCTAAGTATCCTTTAATACCGTGTAGTTCTTGATAGAATATAATTACCTTCACTTTCCCGACCAAACTGTCTGGGAGCTTTATCATTATACTAAAATAAAAATGTTTAAATTAAATAAACAAAAAAAAAACAAAAAACTATAAAAGACTAACCAAGACTTTTCTACCTTTAACCCTTGTGTGCCCCTTCTGCAGAGTTACACTTGTGGGCCCTTGGGGTCATTTATGAGCCCAATTTGTTTCAGACTAATGGCCTGATACTACATTTTTGTGTTTTTTAATTTGTTTCAGTTTGTAGGCCTTGTTTATGTAAAATCCACCAAATCCTCAACAAACAACAGTCATAAATATCAAAAATGAATTCTGAGGATAACTCGGACTATCTGGTCAGTTTCCAAGTGGAAATAGTCAAAATTTAGTGTTAGTGCAATTTTGAATTTTCTCATATGTTTAAATGAGAACCAATAGTTACACTCGTGGTCACTTGGGGTCATTTATGACCCCATTTTGTTTCTCTAATATTTCACTCATAAAATAACATTTTGAAATAAATGTGTCTATCTTTAGTTTGACTTCATAAAAATGCACTGATACTAAATTGACCAGTTATTATTTTTGGGTTGGTGGGACATGTTTATGTAAAAAAAAAAAAAAAAAGAAAAAAAAAAAAAAAGTCGATTTTTGAGCCAGAAATGGCCCTGTAACACTGACATTCCTGAAGTGGATATTATTCAAAGTATTTGGTGAATTGGGCACTGGCAGAGGCTCAAAGGTAGAGCAGGTGCTGTTTTTGAAAAATGTTTTATTTTTGAGTGAGAGCCAATAGTAACACTCGTGGTCACTTGGGGTCATTTATGACCCCGGCAAAATCCCATTCATTTCAATGGACATGAGCCAATCCTGCATGTTTTTCTGTCTTTGACCTTTCGTACAGACTTCATTTGTGCTTCAGATATGAAACCATTATTATGTATCCATCCCAGAGGACCTCCTTGACATGCACATTCACCAGGTTTTGAATTCATATATTTTTTACAATAGTTATAGGGCCTAAAGCCCGAAAACAGCAGCAGCTGAATCCAGCTATATTTTTGTCTTTTATACCAACTTCATTTTAACTCTAAATCCATAACTGTTTTAGATGTACAACAGACAGATGTATTTCCCACATGCTTACCTGGCCAGGTAAGCATGTGGGAAATACTGTGGTCCACTGAGAGACAAGAGTCAAACTAAAGTTTTGAGGTATTATTACAACAATTAAACTATTCTTTATTTTCTTTGAAGATTATCACTAATTTAAAAGAGCATTGAGGGTACATGGGGATCTAACAGGTACATCTGACTACGCTTGTTTCATTTGTGCAGATGGACGGCCTTCAAAATTTTCCGTAAATGACGAAAATGTTCAGATAATGTAACCTCTGGTTCAGAAACTAAGAAACATTTGGAGTTGCAGCACGGCAGTCAAAGTGACAGAGTCCCACCAGGTGATGATGTGAAGCAAACAGCTCCTGCAGGAGGAGGCGGTTATTGTCAGTGCCATGATCTGAGGTCACACGGCCGTAATCTTCGTGAGGAATGAAGTCAATCAGACTGGAGCAATAGCAGTCATTTTGTGCCCTCTAGTGGTTAGATACCCAAACTACAGTAGATGTCACTATAGTCAAAAATAGTACATTAAAAATAAACTCGCTATAATAAAGTAATGACAAGTTACTTTTAAAGGAGTAATCAGTAGTCTGATTACTTTTTCGAGTAATATGTGGCAATACTGCTAACGACTATAGGGGAATAAACTGAGCAGGCTAATGCCAAGAACATAGACATATTAATAATAGACCGTTAATACTCACTCCTCCCCGTTTACCACAATGACCACGTTCGAGGGGGAAATCATGGCGGATTTACAGACTCCTCCTCCCCAGCTCTGACGAAGCATGTTCCTAATAAGGGCATAAGGGCGGGATCTTCACTGTAGACTCGGCCCTTGTGTGACGTGTAGCTCGCGCAGCTCCAATGCCAACAGTCAGACCCCCGCTAAGTAGGAGATTTCTAAAATTTATCCTACGAAAACCAGCCCGGTGCCTCTGATTGTGTCTAACCCAGCGTAATCACAGGAGGAATATCTAGCTGTAGAAAGTTCCAAAAATGAGGCACCGGGCATTAAAGTTGTTTTAACGTGTCTAAAGTGCAATACATTCCAATGGCTGCCTAGCGGCTATATGGCGGTACTACAGCAATGGCGGCCTCCAGTGTCGTCGTCGCAAAGCAGAGCAGCTAGCGGCCATTGGCCAAGAACCATAGAAACAATGGTGAAACTGTAAAGGCAACACATTAATAAAACATTGATCACAGAAAAAGACTACTTTGAATAAATGTGACACAACAGGATTCAGTTTCATTTATGTATTTCCTGCTTTAGAAACAGCTCAAATATAAAAAAACAAAGTGCAACGTCTTGGACCAAACTCACATCAAACTCCTTGGCCCCGAGTGCAACTTTGGGCAAACGTGTAGAAGCAGCAAAAACAGCAAGAATCCATAATAATGAGAGGTCGACCGATATGGGTTTCTCTGAAGACGCTGCACATATTTTTGGCAGATTTTGTTTGGTCTATTATCCTGTGTATGAAGCTTCTAAACTGTAAACTGTGACAGCAGGGGGCGCTGTATTAGAGGCATAGGGCTGATTTATTAAAAACATTCCTCTATAGTCGATACTAGATACGCACCGATCCAGGTTTTCTGCTTCTGATACCGATACTGGGGGTTTGAGTATCTGCACCGATACCAAAACCCTTTCTTTAAAGTGTGATAGAGTGATAATTAGGGCTGGGTATCCGTTCGATTCTCTTCACAAGGGCCCGATTCGATTCACTTTGATTGATTTTGGATTCAGTTAAGGATATCACGCAGACCCAATTTGACTTCACATTCTCAGAAGAACTAATGCTGCAAATAGAAACTAACCAGCTTGGTAAATGAGTAAAAATATGAATATTTACATTAAGAACAGAACCCAGTTATATTAATCATGTACTTTTTATTTAACATGACCGGTCAAATTGCATTATTATGGGAAAAACATGTATTTATTATTGTCGCCGGCCTTTATTTCAGTTTTATTGCTTCTAATAGATCACCTGAATCTAATGCACCATCAAGTGTTAAAAAGTAGCTTTGTTGCATGTGTGTAATGACGCACTGGCACAGTCAATCAGGTTGGCCTTCGAAAGTAAACAACATGGCTGCCACCTGTGACACTAACACTGAAGCTGTCCATTGCAAGATGTTTGGAAATAAACCACTAAATCTTTGTTTGGCAGATATGCAGGACAAGGAAACATGTGCAAAAGCAGTTTTATATCCAGGGGGAGCTACTTTTTAGTTGTTTTTTTGCCAAGCTATAACTTTGCTCCCGGAGGCTAAAGGGACGAGCTCAAACTGAACAGCGGAACGCGGTACAAAAATAAGTAAAAATAAGTCTCATTTAGTTCCAAAGTGATGTCGATTTAAATAAACATAGTTCATGCATCAAACACGACCTTTGGATCAATTTAAGGGTTTTTGAATCGATATCAGGCTATACAAAGGAATCAATTAATTAAACCCAGCCTTAGTGATAAAGTGATCGGGCCAAAATCGATATTATAAAATGCCCAAATATCGGCTCGATACATCGGTCGACCTCTAGTAATAATCCAGCATCAGGTGGTTCATGATACAAAACAAGTACAATGTTTAAATGTGGCGTTAACATGGCACTGTTATAAAAGGCACAAACGAAATAAAAAGGTCCCTTTGCTAAAGCTAGTAACGCTAATGCTAATGCTAAAGCTAAGGCTAAGGCAGCAGTGGTTTAATGTGGCATAGAGTTAAAGGCGTCACGTGTTAAAGCTGGCAGATGTTGGAAAAGTGCAGTTAGTGGCGAGCGCTAAAGCTAACAGAAGTGCTAACACTGTCCTGGCATCTGATTGACCGTCAGACTTCAGCTGCTCTGTGATTGGTCGATATGAAATGGTGAAGTCAAAGGAATGGTTGGCATTGGTCAAGTCTCTTCTGGAGGCAGAGCTTAACTCCACATTCATGTTTCCCACAGACAGAGGTCAGAGAAACTTCAGAACTCTTTTCAATGTTTTCTGCCGAACGTAATTAAGACTTAAGACTCTTTAGTTTCAGAATGAATGTAGTTCACTTTTTCATTTTTTTAGTCAGAGTTCATTCATATCTAATCAAAGCCCAGAGTTCTTCTTTGTGCAGTGAAAGTTCCTGTTTTTAGTCCCTTCTTTGACTTATTTAGTTTTTAGGAGTCGACCCAAATATCTGCAGGTTTAACTCACAGTAACAATAAGGACATATTTAGATTTTTGAACGTGTCATCTCTGGGGCTGGACCCACTGTTATTTCTGACGTTCATAAACTGGGAGGTCTGTGGGAAACTGAATGTGAAAGTGGAACAGCAAAAGCAGGAGGAGAGGAGGGAGTGGTAGTTCTTCATGTGCAGCTGTTGCCGTCTGCGTCGGGAACCGTGTGTTGGACCCTCGCAGCTGCAGGGGCTGATGGGAGTTTCACTTGGGGCTCGGCGGCTTCAGCGGCTCCAGGCCTCTCATCTTAAAGTAGGAGACGAGCTGCGTGGGAACTTCAGCCAGAACGGACTGAGCCAGCGCCGCCGTGGGAGCCTGGAGGGCAGAAGTCACAAGTGGGTCAGTGTGGGTCAGCGTGGGACAGCGTGGGACAGTGTGGGTCAGAGGTTTTGTCTTAGTTTTAGTCACATTTGAGTCATTAGAAACGAGCACCATCAAGACTGGTGAAGGAACAGCGTTAAGCGCTCGACTCCCCTTAAACATACACTAAACTCCTGTTCATACTCTACAAGACGCAAGACCCAGAGCACCCAGAGCTCCGAGAACAAAATGACGTCATTTTGTTCTCGGAGCTCCTGTTCGGCAGTTCTTTCCCGTTGTTCTTGACACCTGAGCTGAGCAGAACTTTGTTCGGCAGGGCTGCGAGAACTCTCGCTGTGATTGGCTGGATGTTTAGTGGGCGGGGTTAATTTGGCAGAACCGGGAAGCGAGAATCCAATATTTACTTCCCAACACTGGTGCGGAAAATGGGAGACAACATGGATAGTTTTATTTCTGTAATTCCTTGATTGTTTGGCTATCGAAAAAGAGGGCGTGGCAGTTCGTCAGCAACACGTCTTGTGGAGTATGAAATGTCAGAGCCCAGACGACCTTCGTTCTTGTTCTTTTTGCCTCAAGAACAAGAACAAAGTTCTCGCGTCTTGTGGAGTATGAACAGGCCTTTACACACTCCTCTCGTGCACATCACGTGCACAAACATACAGTGGGAGGAAAAAGTAAATAGACCATTTGGAATTTTCCACATTTCTGCCTAAATTGGTCATAAATTGTGGTCTGTTCCATTTTTCCTCCACACATGACGTTGTGTGTTCCTCCCAAACTATTCAACTTTGGTTTGCAAAAGAGCTCTTAGCATTACTGGAAAAAATATTCAGTGGACTGTTGGACCCAAAGTTGAATAGTTTTGGAGGAACACACAACGTCATGTGTGGAGGACAAATGGAACAGCACCAACATCAAAACCCTCTCCTCACTGTGAAGTCTGGAGCAGGAGAATCATGGTGTGGGGCTGTTTTGTTTCCTCAGGGCCTGGACAACGTGCTATGTAAATGTTTGGGTGGCATCAGTTTAAGCAGACACTGTTTATTCATTCTTGTGATTTAATAAAGATCAGGCCACATTTTATGACCAATTTAGGCAGAAATGTGAGAAATTCTAAACGGTGTACTCACTTTTTCCCTCCCACTGTATATAATGCAATAAGAATCATTTTACAGTCTTCTTTCTTTCTTACACGCCGTCGCAATTTTCACCCAGTGAACATGGACGAAAACTCACAGATTTTGGTCCAAAAATCAAACCTGATCCAACACAACTTTTGAATATATCCAAATGTTGAATTTCAAATTAGTTTTTTTATACATTGCGCGATAGGACACGACCCAAAATGAAATTTGTCGTAGAATCAAAAATATCAGTACAAATGTACATCATGACATTATTATTACGCCATATTGACTGTCAGCCAGGAAAAACCTGGTGAAAACGATCTAGAGACATGTGGAATCAAAAGTAACTCTTTTTTTTCCATAAGTAAAATTGATATACAGCGCAGAGCTGAGCATTGTCCACAACACCTTTTCACTTTGTCAGGTACAGAGTGTTAGCTCCCCCTGCTGAAAGAATAAGTCCATCAGTGTAATCACCATAATATCACATTCAATAATCCAAAAACTAAGACCCCCCATAAAACATAAAGGCAGTAACAATAATACTGTAATCCAAGATGGAGGGACAGAAAGCCGCTTTGCAGATATATTTCCATTGAAGATAAACTTGTCTCCCCCTCCTCACCTCCTTGTACTCCCTGAAAGGCACGAACTGCACGATGTCCCTCTGGACTCTGTCTCCGGTCGTGGACCGCAGGACGCCGTCGTCTCCGTCCAATAGCGTCATGGCGGCAAAGTCCGCAGGCCCCACCCCCACGATGATAATTGACAGTGGCAGAGACGACGCTCGGACGATCGAGTCCCGCGTCTGGTCCAGGTCCGTGATCTCCCCGTCCGTGAGGATCAGGAGGACAAAGTACTGCTGTACGAGACAGAGAGGACAAAGTACTGCAGTGAGGACAAAGTACTGCAGTGAAGACAAAGTACTGCTGTGAGGACAAAGTACTGCTGTGAGGACAAAGTACTGCAGTGAGGACAAAGTACTGCCGTGAGGACAAAATTAATGTGGCAAAAATGTGAAAAACAATGAACAAAATGGAAAAAGTAAAGGAATTATAGAAAATGTGGGGAAAAAAATTACAAAAATTATAAATAGGATTTTTTGTAATTGCTTTAAAAATACAATGAAAAACCAACTAAAACAAACATCTTTTTTCATTTTGTTGTGAATGCGAAAAGGACGGAAGACAAAGTACTGCAGTGAGAGAAAACACACAAGTCTTTTCCAGGACACGTGGGAAGCCTCGTATTTGTAGTACTCACAGACGAAATAGTATTTGTAGTATTAGAAGTATTTGGAGTATTTGTACTGTAGTACTCACAGATGCAGTAGTATTAGCAGTATATGTAGTACTTACAGATGCAGTGTTGCTGGAGACGGCGCTGGCGGCGATGGACGACACGTGGTTAATGATGGGGCTGAAGTTAGTGGGTCCTGACAGTTTGACCGTCGGCAGGACGCGGCGGTACCCTCAATACCTACAAGTACACAAATACTCCTATTACACTACTGCCTCACAACCCCTCAATACCTACAAGTACACACAATACTCCTATTACTACTACTGCCTCTACAATCCCCTCAATACCTACAAGTACACACAATACTCCTATTATACTACTGCTCTACAATCCCCTCAATACCTACAAGTACACACAATACTCTATTACTACTACTGCCTCTACAATCCCTCAATACCTACAAGTACACACAAAACATATTAAATACTACATACCTAAACACACCCCTCAATACCTACAATACACACAATACTCTATTACTACTACTGCCTCTACAATCCCCTCAATACCTACAAGTACACACAATACTCCTATTACTACTACTGCCTCTACAATCCCCTACGACCACTACAACTCCCCTCAATACCTACAAGTACACACAATACTATACTATACTGCTCTAAACCTCAATACTACAAGTAACACAATACTCCTATTACTACTACTGCCTCTACAATCCCCTCAATACCTACAAGTACACACAATACTATTACTACTACTGCTCTATCAATACTACAAGTAACACAATACTCTATTACTACAGCCTCTACAATCCCTCAATACCTACAAGTACACACAATACTCTATTACTACTACTGCTCTACAATCCCCTCAATACCTACAAGTACACACAATACTCCTATTACTACTACTGCCTCTACAATCCCCTCAATACCTACAAGTACACACAATACTCTATTACTACTACTGCCTCTACAATCCCCTCAATACCTACAAGTACACACAATACTCCTATTACTACTACTGCCTCTACAATCCCCTCAATACCTACAAGTACACACAATACTCTATTACTACTACTGCCTCTACAATCCCTCAATACCTACAAGTACACACAATACTCCTATTACTACTACTGCCTCTACAATCCCCTCAATACCTACAAGTACACACAATACTCCTATTACTACTACTGCCTCTACAATCCCCTCCTCAATACACCCATACAACTGTCTACACAATACACAAACACAATACTCCTATTACTACTACTGCCTCTACAATCCCCTCAATACCTACAAGTACACACAATACTCCTATTACTACTACTGCCTCTACAATCCCCTCAATACCTACAAGTACACACAATACTCCTATTACTACTACTGCCTCTACAATCCCCTCAATACCTACAAGTACACACAATACTCCTATTACTACTACTGCCTCTACAATCCCCTCAATACCTACAAGTACACACAATACTCCTATTACTACTACTGCCTCTACAATCCCCTCAATACCTACAAGTACACACAATACTCTATTACTACTACTGCCTCTACAATCCCTCAATACCTACAAGTACACACAATACACACAATACTCCTATTACTACTACTGCCTCTACAATCCCTCATACCTACAAGTACACACAATACTCCTATTACTACTACTGCCTCTACAATCCCTCATACCTACAAGTACACATCCTATTACTACTACGCCTCTACAATCCTCAAAAAGTACACACATACTCCTATTACTACTACTGCCTCTACAATCCCTCAATACCTACAAGTACACACAATACTCCTATTACTACTACTGCCTCTACAATCCCCTCAATACCTACAAGTACACACAATACTCCTATTACTACTACTGCCTCTACAATCCCCTCAATACCTACAAGTACACACAATACTCCTATTACTACTACTGCCTCTACAATCCCCTCAATACCTACAAGTACACACAATACTCTATTACTACTACTGCCTCTACAATCCCCTCAATACCTACAAGTACACACAATACTCTATTACTACTACTGCCTCCATCCCCTCAATACCTACAAGTACACACAATACTCCTATTACTACTACTGCCTCTACAATCCCCTCAATACCTACAAGTACACACAATACTCCTATACTACTACTGCCTCTACAATCCCTCAATACCTACAAGTACACACAATACTCTATTACTACTACTGCCTCTACAATCCCCTCAATACCTACAAGTACACACAATACTCCTATTACTACTACTGCCTCTACAATCCCCTCAATACCTACAAGTACACACAATACTCCTATTACTACTACTGCCTCTACAATCCCCTCAATACCTACAAGTACACACAATACTCCTATTACTACTACTGCCTCTACAATCCCCTCAATACCTACAAGTACACACAATACTCCTATTACTACTACTGCCTCTACAATCCCCTCAATACCTACAAGTACACACAATACTCCTATTACTACTACTGCCTCTACAATCCCCTCAATACCTACAAGTACACACAATACTCCTATTACTACTACTGCCTCTACAATCCCCTCAATACCTACAAGTACACACAATACTCCTATTACTACTACTGCCTCTACAATCCCTCAATAACAATAACACAATACTCCTATTATACTACTGCCTCAATCCCTCATACCTACAAGTACACACAATACTCCTATTACTACTACTGCCACTACAATCCCCTCAATACCTACAAGTACACACAATACTCCTATTACTACTACTGCCTCTACAATCCCTCAATACCTACAAGTACACACAATACTCCTATTACTACTACTGCCACTACAATCCCCTCAATACCTACAAGTACACACAATACTCCTATTACTACTACTGCCTCTACAATCCCCTCAATACCTACAAGTACACACAATACTCCTATTACTACTACTGCCTCTACAATCCCCTCAATACCTACAAGTACACACAATACTCCTATTACTACTACTGCCTCTACAATCCCTCAATACCTACAAGTACACACAATACTCCTTTTACTACTACTGCCTCTACAATCCCCTCAATACCTACAAGTACACACAATACTCTTATTACTACTACTGCCTCTACAATCTTTTATGCTTTTATTTTGTGACATATTAGTTTCAAAGATTTGCTCAGAGGAATTTTGGATCTGGTTAATTTCCCAAACTTTTCCAAACATTTCCAAAAATGTTCAAAAGTTTTGGGAAAGATCAAGGAGCGCCGCCATGTTGGAATGACTTCCTGGATAAATGTCCAGCTTAGAGAGAGAATAAACATGGTAAAGAGAGAGTTTGGGTTGATGTTTACTCTGACAGAGTTAACATGAAGATGTTAAGGAGGAAAGTAGACAAAGTTCTCTGACACGTTTCGGTTCATAATAAAAGTTGATATAAACAGATGAATATAAACCTTGGCAGAACGGGTTGGTCGGGTTGAAGTTCAGGGCGAAGTCATGATGCGCCGCCTGGAAAACAAAACCAGAGTCAGACCGAGATCAGTCCAGTCCAGGTCCAGTCCGGGTTTTACCTGAAAGTCTGGGGGAAGTTTGGCTCCGAATCCAAACGCCGGGAACAGTTTATCGCTGAAACAGGAGACACATGTCAGGAGGAAACATGAAAATACTCCGTCAGAGTCATGTTTCTGTGACTAAAATACACATTTTATTTCTTAAGATTTGCAAACGTTCCATCAGACAGAGGAACGAGGGAAATTTTCATATTCAAAAGCAAATTGAAAACAATCATGCAGCCACCGCGAAGGACTATTGCTTTCTTCTCTGTTAGCTGCAGCGCTCATCACGCCATTCTCTCACTGCTACTACACGCTCTGATGATCACAGAAACTCCCTCACCTCCGGATTCACACGTCTCTGCCTCCACAGAGATATAGGTGAGCCTGTGCTGCTTGTAAAGAGTAAAGAGTGGTTTGTGGTTCAGTTTAGGAGGCTTATGTTTGGGAATGTTGTGGATAAAGAACTTATCTCAAAAGCATAATGACGATTCATGACCATAACGTATCCGCGGATACTGTGCCTTTATTTACCTTTGCATCTACCGCATATGTGCTCCGTAGGTAGTACAGACGCTAGATATAAACACTAAACTGCTGTATGAAAAGTGTTGGAAACTACGATCCGAGGCAGGACTCCGTGCCATGTCTTATTTTGCTGCGAGTCAAAGAGAAAGTAAAGTGTCTGTGTTTGGCACCTCATGTCTCCGTCTCCTTTCCTCACTGTTCTTCTCTTTCTTCATATTGTCCAAAGTTACATCCCAAATCTAAAATGCTGCTCCTAATTCCACTGTGTTTTGGCGTGTGCTCCATCTGGCCTCTCCGTGTCCATCAATAACACGCATCTGAAGCAACTACGAGTCGCAGCTCAGACCGGGATTTGATTGGCCGAAATAATTAATAATAGTTTATTTTGTATTAATTGGGAGTTTGATTTCCTAAAACTTTTCCAACTAGTTAAAGCAGACGTTTGTTCTTACTTTTCCTGCACTTTAGTATGGGTGATGTTACTGACTGGATCAGTGACTTTTTTTTAATTTATTTTTTTATATCTATATATATAAATTATCTTTTATTTATAGACTGTACTGTTATGTTCAGACAGTTTTTAAGAAGTGCAGTCCACATGTTCACAATTTTGTTTGCTTGATTGTTGCAATGTTCACTTCAAATTAATCTAATATTGTTTATTATGAAACAGACTGATTTATTGCTTGTGTTAGGTAAAAAATACATGAGAAGAGGACCTTGCAACAATAATCGCATATTTAATCGCAATCGCAATATATATAAATATAGATTATTTTCCAAAATCGTTCAGCCCTAGTTCAGACTAGGGCAGGGCGATATGGCCTAAAATCTATATCACGATATAAAAAGAAATATCACGATAACGATGTATTTGACGATATTATTGACAATGGACAAATTACTTCAAATCCCAGCCTTACGCCTATTGGGAAGATTAATTCAGTGATATTTCATTATTTTCTTTTTTTTAACGGCATACTACTTTCCTCGCAAATATGATCTACTCAAGCGGTTTACATCCTTCATTTCATTTAAGCACCTGTCCCATGTTCTAGAGTCAGTGTTTATGCTGCTGATGGAGCTGAGCGTAACATGAATTATATCGTATCCACGACGATATAAAAAATTACAACGATATCAAAAATTATATCGCGATAACGATATGCGATACGATATGGCCCACCCCTAGTTCAGACATGTTTTTCCCCCCAAGAAAATAGAATTACTCGCATGTTTGCGACTGCCAGTGGAAATGCTCCGGTCCACAGCCTTCTCGTGCTACCTTAAAAAAAGCTTGCGTCATTGTTTTCAGAAACGCTGCCTGTCGGCGACAGCAAACGTTCTGTTCTAAAATAGTTGGAGCCTGAGTACGATCTGTCCTCAGGCTCAGCACTGCCGTCATTCCTCCCAGTCACACGCACTGGGCCGACGACACAAGCCCAGTGCGTGTTCTCTGCGTGTGTACCTGTGCAACGCTCTTCATTTCTGCAGATTCATTTCCATAAAGTTTCCTGATTGTACATGACTGAGGGTCTGACCTGTCGTAGTGCTGCACCACCTGACCCACGGACCACAGGGCGGACAGATACTGGTTCAGGCCGTCGGGGGAGAGATAGTGCAGGGACTGGGGCGAGCGTGGGTCTCCGTTGGAGCCAGTGAAGTCGATGCCCACCTGACAAAAACATTCATCGATTCTTAGTCATATTATAAGCAGCTCGCCGTTAAATTGTCTTAAACATGTTTTCAAAATTCCATGGGTTTTCCAGGACGAGCCCTGGCTTTACTACAGTAACAATAAAGGTTTCACTTGTTTTCCCATCAGAGGATCCACAGACTCACCGTGAAGTTGATCTGGCAGCCGCCCATCACATAATCCAGGAAGGAGAACTGAGTGGAGAGCTGCAGCGACAGAGTTCATTACACATTGTTTCACACCACAATGGAGCTGCATATATCGCTACAAGCACTGAAATCTGTTCATGTTTCATTTGTTAAGCTAAGCTAACATTCATCACAGAAATTATGGAAAAGTACATATTGAAAAGTAAATGCGACACAATGGAAAGTAGGGATAAACGATAATATGGGCCGCCGATATGATCAGCAACTATTGGCCTTTTCACGACATCACCGATAAACTGATAATCAGGCCTGATAATCCATTCATCCATTTTCTTCCACTTGTCCGTTGCCGGGTCGTGGGGGCAGCTGTTGGAGCTGCACCAGCCCCTATAGCGCCCCCTGCAGGTGGTGGGTCCACAGAAGGACGGCCTCATGGTTCTAACCGGGCCTGGTGGTCTCTCATAAGGGACCTGATAATTTAAGCTCAAAGTGCATTGAATCAGATTCAGGACCGCAAAGTTACAACAGCAGATATATGCATTATCTATTTAAAAGAAAGTTTAAAAAATGATGTGACACAGATGCTCAGACGATGGTAGGGCTGTCAATGACCAAAAACATGCCCTGAGCAGCGATTAGTCGACTAAAAGGGGGCGAGGCATGACGCTGGCAAAACTACAATTTATCTGACCCAAACTGCACTCATAAGACATACAACTTTGGGAGCTCGTGCTTTAACTACTATTTATACATCAAAGCAACGTAAACGGTGCATGTATGTGTAAAAAGTCACATTACTCTCACCTGTGTGACACTTGTCTCGGTTTCGCCGTAATGTAAACACGAGCCATGTGCTTTATTGTGAAACGGTTCCGTGTCAGACTTCCGTTACACTGACGTTACACTTTCGGTTTCGGTCTTGGTATGTTTCACTAGAGCCGCTGATAGAGGAGAGGCCTCAGACTCGCGTATCGGCTATTTCAGTGTAGGACCAGGGGATTTGTGGTTTAAACAACTCAGAGCCTGTAGAATTCTGGTCTACTGAAGGCAACATCTCGCCAAGACCGAAGAGCCGCTGATCTCAGCCGTTTAAGCGTACACAAAAATATGTTTTGGGCAGTTGTGACTTGTGAGCATTGATTTCTTGTCACAAAATAAAGTGCAAATAATAAAATATATTTATATAAATATCAGGTGTCATGATCTAATGGAAAGGTTTGGATCAAAAAAGCGTATAGAATGATATCTCAGACTTTATTTTGGATGACCTTTGTGCAGGGAAATAAAGGCGCAGTACCTTGCAGCGCTTCACGAGGACGCTGCCCGAGTTCTTGTAGCTTTTCTTCTTCTGCTTGTCCGGGTGGACGCAGTCGAAGCTGGCGCCGCTCTTCTGCAGCGCCGCCACCGAGCAGCTGAACGAGCCGATCAGGTCGTGAGTGCCGTCGCTGTCGTGGTCCGAGCAGCTCACCTGCCAATCAGAGCGCAGCGAGTCAGACGGAAAGCTCTGCACGGACAACCAACCAACTCCAGGTCTGAAACAGGACTTAAAACGTTCAAAAACATTCAAACTTTGGAGCATCGTCTTTTAATTCCTGACAGACTTGTGGAGCAAAAGAAAAGCTGATCAAAGTCATTTTAGGTCTTTGTGTCCAAACTCCTTCTGAACTTTAAGCCAAATATCAAAGTACAGTCTCCAAACTAACATCACCAACCTCTTAACCCCACCTGAACAGAGCACATTTTCTCCAGTTTGGCTTTACACAAATCTAAAAGGAAAAAAAGTGGCAAAAACACACAACTAAAGAGTAATAAAAAGTGACGAAAAAATTATGAAAAAACAACAAAAAAATGATTTAAAAAGATGAGAACACGACAAAACACTTCCAAATTGTGACAAAAATGCAGCAAAAGAGCGACAATAAACGTACTAAAAAAGCAACTATGAGAGCAAAAAAAAAAAAACACGATAAGAGCAATGAAAACGCCACAAAATATCAATAAGAGCAACCAAAAAAGTGACCAAAACACGACAAAAAAAACTATGAAAACGCGACAAATACGCTTACAAAACTTATAGGCCTTAGCTTTCAAATGAGACATTACACTGGCCTATAGCAGAGTATCTGCAGGGTTGGACAAGTCGTCAAACTGTTGTTAATTGATATCACAGTGGGATGTACAAACTTAAGACCTTAATTTTTCCCATTATGCATTTTAACAACCATTCAAGTTTAAACAACCCTAACCCATAAGAATATTGAGATTTAACAATTATTCACAATTATGGACCAAATGTAAGAAAACAGCTGGTATTTAGTTTTTGTATTTAAAATGCTTTTTAATACTTGAACTGGTAAACAGTCACTGTTTCTAAAAATAAAAAAAGCTTTTCCTTTGCATTGAATAACAAAAAACACTGTCAACTTTACTCCTTTATAATGAATCATAATCATAATTACCATCATTATTTTTATTATATTATTATTAGGCCAGAATGTAGTCTTATGCTGTCCTGCTTAATTCTTTGTCAGATGTTTTGATGAACAGACTGTTATGCAGTTTGTTACCTTGACTTGGATATTTACAGCGAAGGATTATCTCCACGTTGTTTCACATTGGACATATCAGCGCTTTTTGCTGCAACTTCCCCACGACAGGATTAGCATGACGGACGTCCATCAGCGACAACACCGTGGTCATCTTTAGGATTCCTAAAGTGGTCCCACTCTGCTGACTTCAATGGTTGTTTTGGGCGGATGAAGCTCTGGAGGAGAGCGTCCTTCTGCCTCGCTCAACTATCGGTGAGTTTACGCGCTGTTTGTGGCAGCGGCCAGAACGTCAGCGTTAAAAAAGGAGGTGTTGCTTCACCTTGTCGGAGCATGTGAATGAGCGGTACTGGCTACTCGTCATCGGTACGCTCCTGTGCATTTATTTGTCTATTTTTAAACGAAATTGTGAGCAAATAATTGGGTCAAACACACGTTAATTTTTAAGACCAGTTTACCATGGATTTAAGACCAAATAGGCAGAATTTTAGACATTTTAAGGCCTTAAAGGTCCTATATCATGCAAAATCGACTTTTTGGAGCTTTTAGCCATGTTGTTATGCTATTTCCTTATCAAAAACACCCCCAGAGCGGCTTTTGGCTTCATTCACGCAGTTCTAAGTAATCCTCCTGAATCCTGCTCTCTGAGCAGCTGTTCTGCCCTCTCCTGGTAAACCACTGAGCTGTTCAGTTGTGTCGTCACAAAGGAACGGAAGTGCTCGACATCTGTAATGTAATGCCTTACGGCCTGATTTTAATTTGTTAAACAGCTTTTTCATTAATTCTGTCATAAAAAAAAAAAAAAAAAAGGAAGTGCCTGACGCGTCCGCGCTGCCCCTGCAGAGAAACAAACACACCCTCTGAGCGTCTGAACAGATGTCATGTTTGCACCCAAAGTTGTGAAGAAGGAGCTCTTTCTAACCTGCTCTGGAGTCTGGACATCTGTTCTTTTTTCTTACCTCACGATAATGTCACGGAGAAAAGAGAGTTTGGCTGCGAAGACAGGACTTTATTCAATCTTCCTAAAGAAGAGGACACTCGCCAGAAGTTGGAATTTCTCTCCGGGATTCAGAGACTGTCAGCTAGAATAATGTTTGTCTTTGACTGTCACTGATGGATGTTTGGTGAACCTTGGCCAGAATCAAAGTGGATTAACTTTTATAACCAACGCGAGTCCCATAATGGAAACATCAGAGCGGTGAGTCAGTCAATACGTGTGTTAGCCATTTATGAAGCTGTGTTGCACATGTCAACTCCTTATAACTGCATCATGAAGTAACTTCACTTTTTGCTGTGATATTTATATTTCTACTACTGTTAAAGTTGTCTGAGCAGAGAGAGGGGGCGGAGTTAACTGAATCCAAGTGTTTTGTCTTCCAAGTTTGAAAAATACCTCCAGAAAACAACAAAACAAAAAATTTGTACTCCATTGTGGTAGAGGTACAATATACAGTATATCATATAAATGCCTATACTTTACTTTGGAATGGCTAAAATAGCATGATACAGATCCTACAGACTTTTTTTTTAGACTTTTTAAGACCCTGCAGATACCCTGCTATAGGCTGAGCTCCAGTCGAGAAGCTTTTAGATTTGGGTAAAACTGAACTGGAGAAAATGTGCTTTGTTACGGCAGGGGTTAAGAGGTTTAAGCCAAAAATCCAAATCAGTCTCCAAACTAACATCATTAAACCAGATTATAAAGGTTTTGCACCTTTAATTATCATAAACGCTAAGTACATATTACAGAAGGAGGTGTCATTGTTGGTTGAGTGATTTTTGGGGTTGCGGCCTGAAAAGTTTGCAAACCCCTGCTTTAAGTTTCCTCTGTGGAGACGTCGCTTTAGCTTCATGAGGAAAATGTTTGTACTATTTACAGGTGACTAACCGACGACCTAAATAATTGCTGGTTATCAATGACCTAAATAATGGTTAGTTACAGCCTTATTACCGTGTTATCAATGACCTAAATAATGGTTAGTTACAGCCTTATTACCGTGTTATCAATGACCTAAATAATGGTTAGTTACAGCCTTATTACCGTGTTATCAATGACCTAAATAATGGTTAGTTACAGCCTTATTACCGTGTTATCAATGACCTAAATAATGGTTAGTTACAGCCTTATTACCGTGTTATCAATGACCTAAATAATGGTTAGTTACAGCCTTATTACCGTGTTATCAATGACCTAAATAATGGTTAGTTACAGCCTTATTACCGTGTTATCAATGACCTAAATAATGGTTAGTTACAGCCTTATTATCGTGTTATGACAGTAACCTTGAGGGGTCGCTCCAAGTCGCTGCTGCAGAACGTCTGCAGAGGAACGGAGAACTTCTTCCAAACCGGGTTCAGGTTGTTCTTCACCACCTGCAGAGACAGAAGCCGAGATAAACCAGGACTAAAGGCAGGTATGACCTGGGTCTAGAGCAGGTCTCACCTCGGTGCGATGGACCAGGACCCACTTTCCGTCGTCTCCCTGTTTGAAGAACTCCAGGAATGGGTCGGACTTTCCAAACGTGTCCTGAGAACCACAAGAGGAGTGTGAGAGGAACGCAAGAGGAGTGTAAAAAAGAGCACGAGCCTCAGGGCGAGGTTTGCAGACTGAGAGCTTTCACACCTTCTTGTCCAGGTTCTTGGCCTCCAGCTCCAGCTCGATGGCCCTGTTGTCTTTGACCTCCTCCGCTGTCACCTGGGAACAGCACACAGTTACTACAGGAGCAGTAGCAGCAGCAGCTGATCGTACGGCGCAGACTCACGGTGATGGAGCCTTTTCCCGCAGGTTTGTCCTTCTTCAGCTGCAGAGGACGAGTCACGCTTTTACTGGCCACGATCTGGAACAAACACACTTATTTACGGGCGGTTCCGGGCGCTCCATCGAGGAGGGAGGACGGAGGGCGGGTTTACAAAACTGATACCTGAACGATACTCTTTCTGATACCTATACAAAATATTTGTCTAGAACCACAAAACTGAACAATAATGTGTGGAAGATCTGCACATTTACACTATCAGGTTCATCTCCAATGTCAAGAAATGTGGGGAAAATGGGAATGACTTGGGGAAAAGTGGGAGAAATTGTGAAAAAATAAGGAAAAATGTGTCAAAAATACAGGTGCTCGTCATATAATTAGAATATCATGACATAGTTGATTTATATTCAGGTGTTAGAGAGCCCAGGCTGCTCTGAGACTGGCCTTCAGCTCTTCTGCATCGTTGGGTCTGGTGTATCACATCTTCCTCTTCACAATACCCCATAGATTTTTTACGGTCAGGCGAGTTTGCTGACCAATCAAGAACAGGGATACCATGGTCCTTAAAGCAGGCACTGGTAGTTTGGCACTGTGTGCAGGTGCCAAGTCCTGTTGGAAAATGAAATCTGCATCTCCATAAAGTTGGTCAGCAGCAGGAAGCATGAAGTGCTCTAAAACTTCCTGGTAGACGGCTGTGTTGACCCTGGACCTCAGAAAACACAGTGGACCAACACCAGTAGATGACATGGCCCCAAACCATCACTGACTGTGGAAACTTTACACAACGTGGATTGTGTGCCTCTCCTCTCTTCCTCCAGACTCTGGGACCTGGATTTCCAAAGGAAATGCAAAATGTACTTTCATCAGAGAACATAACTTTGGAGCACTCAGCAGCAGTCCAGTCCTTTTAGTCTTTAGCCCAGGTGAGACGCTTCTGACGCTGTCTCTTGTTCAACAGTGGTTTGACACAAGGAAAGCGACGGCTGAAACCCATGTCTTCACACGTCTGTGCTGGTGGTTATTGAAGCACTGACTCCAGCTACAGTCCACTCTTTGTGAATCTCCAACACATTTTTGAATGGGTTTTGTTTCACAATCCTCTCCAGGGCGCGGTTATCCCTTTTGCTTGTACACTTTTTTCTACAACATCTTTTCCTTCCCCTCTCTATGAATGTGCTTGGACACAGAGCTCTGTGAACAGGCTTTAGCAATGACCTTTTGTGTCGTGCCCTCCTTGTGCAGGATGTCAACTGTCAAGTCAGCAGTCTTCCCCAAGACTGTGTAGCCTACAGAAGCCTACAGAAGCCTACAGAGACCATTTAAAGGCCTTTGAGGGGTTTTGAGTCAGTTCTCTGATCAGAGTGTGGCACCAAGTGTCTTCAGTATTGAACCTTTTCACAATATTCTGATTTTCTGAGATACTGATTTGGGGTTTTCATTAGTTTTCAGTTATAAACATCAAAATGAAAAACAATAAACACTTGAAATTTATCAGTCTGTGTGGAATGAATGTATACATTATAAAAGTTTCACTTTTTGAATGGAATTAATGAAATAAATCAACTTTTTCATGATATTCTAATTATATGATCAGCACCTGTATTTAAAAAAAATTGGAAAAAATGGGGGGGGTAGGGAAAATATTAGCAATGAAAAGCAGCAAAAAATGAGGGGGAAAAATTGGGAAAATTAGAAAAACTGGGCCAAAAATAATTTTTAAAAGTCAAATAATTTAAAATAAATAAATACAAATAAATGTGTGGAGGCTCAATCATTTACTTGAGCCAAAACAAAGTCACTTCTTTTAATCCTGTCCCTGGATCAACATTATCAGTTCCTGCTTTTGATCCAGCGCATGTGAACGCACTCAACGAGATACATTAATACATACTCAGGACACATTATTTATGTCACAGTGTTAGCCCCCCCTAGTGGTGGGTGAAAAATAATATTTAAAAAAGCTGTTTGGAAGATAAGCAAATTTACAAAACCGGGTTTATCTCTTAACACCTCAACCCCCAGCAAAACTGAGCGCATTTTCTCTAGTTTTACCCAAATCTAAAAGCTTCTTGGAGCTTACAGGTCAGAGTAATGCCTCATTTGAAAGCTAAGACCTACAAAACTGATCTAAGCTCCTTCCTTGTTTTTGTTGTGTTTAAAAAAACAATCATATTTAGCTTTTTTTGTTGCCACATCTTTTTTTCCAGTGTAATGTAACTGATCAAGCCACGATATATGTGACCAAAACGTATCAAAAAAGCAACAAAAACATGATGAAAACACAACCATGTCGAAAAATGTGACAATCATAACAAGGAAAACGCTTAGATTATGATTAGATTAGATTATTTCTTAGCTTTCAAAAGCGGCGTTACTCTGGCCTAAAGGCTGAAAACTCCAGTCGACAAGCTTGTAGATTTGGGTAAAACTGGAGAAAATGTGCCCGGTTATGGCGGGGGTTAAGAGCTTAAGTCAAGAGATGTGAAAAAACAAAAATAATAATAATTGGGAATAAAGTGGAAAAATTTGGGGAAAAACTAAATAATAGACAAAGCTCATCTGTCCCAGCGTTAGCCCCTCCCCCTCACATGTCCAAGCGTTAGCCCCTCCCCCTCACCTGTCTCAGCGTTAGCCCCTCACCCGTCCCAGCGTTAGCCCCTCACCCGTCCAAGCGTTAGCCCCTCCTCTTCACCTGTCCAAGCGTTAGCCCCTCCCCCTCACATGTCCAAGCGTTAGCCCCTCCCCTCACCTGTCTCAGCGTTAGCCCCTCCCCCTCACCTGTCTCAGCGTTAGCCCCTCACCCATCCAAGCGTTAGCCCCTCCTCTTCACCTGTCCAAGCGTTAGCCCCTCCCCTGTCCCAGCATTAGCCCCTCACCCGTCCAAGCATTAGCCCCTCCTCTTCACCTGTCCAAGCGTTAGCTCCTCCCCTGTCCCAGCATTAGCCCCCACCTGTCCCACCGTTAGCCCCTCCCCTCACCTGTCCCAGCGTTAGCTCCGCTGCTCCCAGGAAGTCGTCGTCGCTCAGGTCTTTGCTGCTGTTGTCGATGTCGTAGATGCTGAGCTTCAGGTTCTGCACCGACTCAAAGTGATACTGGATACGGAGCCGCGTGCTGAAGGCCGGGCTGGAGGAGTTCTGCACATGCTCAGTACGAGCCACCTGCCGACATGAGAACAGCACACATCCCAACAAGATGTCAAAATAGCAACGAAAATGAGGATGAAATCGCATTAAAAAAATGACAAAAGAGTGACAAAAACGTGAAGATAACACGACAGAAAAGCCACAAAATGTGACAAAAATGCGGCGACAACGCGACAAGAAAGTTATGATCAGTTTTATAGATCTTACATTTCAAATGAGGCGTTACACTGTTGCTCTTCTGTTGAGAAGCTTTTAGATTTGGGTAAAGTGAAAATTGGAGAAAATGCGCTCGGTTCAGGTGGGGGTAAGAGGTGAAGGCCAGTTTAAAACACGTCATTACTTTACAAGAAATGTTCTTTTCTAATGACACTTGTAACCTTCATTCAATGTGTAAATGAGGCTGAAGTGGCTGTTATGGAAAACGTCTGTAAGAATTTGAATGCAGCTGTTTTGAAAATCTGCGCATTTTTAATTTCTTGAGATTTGCAAACATTTCATAGAAAACAACAACGGAAAAAACAAAAACAAAAAGAATTTTAAAAAAGGGAGCGGAATATTCCCTCCCATAAATTTTGATTTACCGGTAATGCCAGTTTGATTCCAATATACTTTGTAATGACATTTACGGGCTTGATTTTGACTAAATTAAATTAATTCTTTGATTCTGATTAATGTCTTTATTTTCTAAGTGTATTTGTGACGCTGAGCTGATATTTCCTGCGTAGCTTTCGCTCTCTGACCTCGCTCCACGACCCGGCAACGGACAAGTGGAAGAAATGAATGAATGAATGAATGAAGGGGCGACAATGGCGCAGATGGTAGAGCGGGTCGTCTCCTGATCGGAAGGTCGGGGGTTCGAATCCCGCCTCTGAAGGTGCACATTGTCGTTGTGTCCTTGGCAAGACACTTCACCCACATTGCCTCCAGTGTCTGCGTACACTGGTAGCCCCTAGGAGAGACCAACAGGCCCGGTTTGAATCGTGAGGCCGTCCTTCCGTGGACCACCACCTGCAGAAGAGCCATGGGGCTGGTGCTATGTGACCTGGGCAGCTCCAACGGCTGCCCCACGACCCGCAACGGACAAGTGGAAGAAAATGAATGAATGAATGAATGAATGAATGAATGATTCTGATTAATGTCTTTATTTTTCTAAGTGTATTTGTGACGCTGAGCTGATATTTCCTGCGTAGCTTTCGCTCTCTGACCTCGCTCCACTTCCCGTCCGGACTCTTCTGCAGCAGCACACACAGCGGGTCCGACTTTGAGCCAACGTCTTTGTCCAGGAGGTTCGAGCAGGAGACGGAGAGCTCCACCAACGACACGCAGTCCGCCATCTGAGGAACAGACGACAGAAATAACCTTTAAAAATACCTCAATAACACACAGGCAGTCCGCCATAATACACAGCAGAAATATCATTTTTACAGGAAAATGATCAAACCCGCCATCTGAGAAACAAATACAAATCACCGATCCAGCTTATTTGAGTCTTTTGGAAGTGGCTGTGAGTGAAAAAGTGAAAGCTCCTCGAGGTGTTTTTAATTAGGGCGGAGACGATCCACTTTTGTCACGATCCAATACGTATTGTGATACAGTAAGTATTTAAAGTAAGTAAGATGTTTACCTTAGTCATGATGATTTGACATTTACTGGAAGTGTTATGATTGAAAAATGATCACTAAATGTAACAAAGTGCTGTAACTGTTACTGCATGATAAAAACACAAGTATTGAAAGTATTGTGATCTGATCGAAAATTTTGTCCCAGCCCTAGTTTTAATAAACTGTCATGGAAAAGGATCACTGGACTTTATCCTTGGCTACATGAGAATATCGTAATATATATAATAATATCGATTTCAGTGTGATCCTGTAGACGATATACTGACCAGCAAGAATCCATTTCTAATAGTCGTACAAATGTTGTGTCCTCTGCTGCTTTGCCTGAAGTGTTTCTGTGGTGAACTAAAGTCCTTCAGCTGCAGTTTAACATAGGGCAGGGCAATTAATCGAAATTTAATCAAAATCGCAATCTCAATAATCGTCATGGGACTTTATAATCGACAGGTTTACAGCCATTTCTTTGGCACAAACAGGACCTAGTTTGGGAGTTTAACGAGACAATGGAAGACTTTTGTGCGTTATATGAAACTGGAGGAACGCATTTGTTTTTGTTTGAGCTGAGGTTTGAATAAAAGATGTATCTAATTTCATGAATCAGCAAAATGTATTTAATTTATTATGAAAAAATAAAATCGAATTGAAAATCGAGATCATTCAATACGGGAAAATAATCGTGATTATTCATTTTCCAAAATTGCCCAGCCCTAGTTTAACACAATTAAAAAGGTTCAGGTCAGAGAGATTTTACTTTGGGAAAATCGAACACATTTAACCTCTTAACCCCTGCCTGAACCGAGCACATTTTCTCCAGTTTCCAAATCTAAAGGTTTCTTGACTGTAGCTTACTATAGGCCAGTGTCACTTCTTATTCACCGTTTTGTTACTTTATTGTTGCTCTTATTACTTTTTTGTAGATTTTTTGTGGCCTCTTTGTGTTTTTTTCACATTTTTGTGGCTTTTGTGTCACTTTTAGATACTTTTTGTTGTGTTTGTCACTTCATTGCACCGTCATTGTTTTTTTTGGTGTCGCGTTCTTGTTACTTTTATCGCGCTTTTGTTGATTTTTGTGGCTATTTTTGGTCACTTTTTGAAACTTTTTTTGTTGCGTTTCCATCCTGGTTTTCTTCTTGTTCTATCATCGCTATATTGATGCTTTTTTCAAGAACCCTGTAGATTTGGGTAAAGCCAAACTGGAGAAAATGCGTTCGGTTCAGGTGGGGGTTAAGAGGTTAAGTGGAGAAATATCGTGTTTTATTTTAACGATATGCAGCACTTTTGGAAACTATCTTCGTTGGTAAATGTGCCGTAAATAAAGTGGATTTGGAAACTACAGCTGAGGCTAAAGGATAAAGTAAATATGAGACGGTTTAAAGCACAGAAAGCATTAGCAAACGCTCCGTTACAAATAAATATTATAACCGCCTTATCCCGCGTTCACTTCCGGATTATTTACCGACAGAAATACACTTTTAATCTCCCACACGCGGAGCAGGAGGTTAACCCCTTCCCGGCTCGTGTCCATTAAAATTATCTGAAACATTTTAATTTAAATAAATACGTTATTTCACCTTTTTCTCTGGTTTTGTTCGGAAAGAGCCGCTGAAGTCGCTTCCGCACGAACCCGGAAGTGTCTAAGCATCAGCGCTCGTGATTGGACAGCCGCGTCGGGGTGCGGGCTCTGATTGGCTGTGCCTCATAGACCTGATCGTGTCTGAGGAGTTTTATTTCACTTGATTTGAATTTTACATCGTTACTATCTGATTTTCTCTGCTGTAACTGATAATAAAACACAGCCAGGGCTTTAACTGCTCCGTAGACACCAGCACAAGCGACTTTGTTCAACCACAGCAGCACGAAATATGACTTTATTCAACCAGGAAGTGCCAGAGTTAACAGGAAAACCACAGACGCTTTTCTCTTTTTCAAGTCACAGTACCCAGTGGGGGCAGGGGCCAGTTTTCCCTATTAACTGCATTACACTTTAACAACTCTATGAATTACAAAAATGATCATTAATATCAGTCACTGGGTCCATGATCTCTCTGTACATGACCAACAAAGTCTTCAAAAACAAAATAATTTGACCTCTAACATTATAGGCCTTTAGAATCCTCTGATGTCACCTGAAACCAAGCAATAAACTTTCTCCTGAAACACAGAAATGCCTGATCTACACAATAATCTGTTTATTATTTCACTAAATCCACTTCCATCCATGGATTTATAAGAACTTTACCTTTAATCTCTTAACCAAATCTAAAACCCTCACGACTGGAGTTTACAGCCTATAGGCCAGTGCCTCATTTGAAAGCTAAGACCTACAAAACGCATCAAGCTTCTTCCATGTTTTGTCGTTTGTTGTGTTCTTTTAATCACACTTTTTTGTTTGTCAAGTTGTCACATTTTCATTGCTCTTTTGTCACGTTTTGGCAGCATTTCTTTTTTTGTGCAGTGTAACTGTGACCAAAACGTGTCAAAAAAGCAACAAAAACGTGATGAGAAAAAACAACCAAAAAGCACGAAAACGTGACAATCATAACGAGGAGAAGCTTAGATTATTTTTTTTAGAGTTTTGTAGTTCTTAGCCTTTAGATTTAGATAAAGCTGAACTGGGGAAAACTTCCACCTGAACTGAGTGCATTAAGAGGTTAAAACACTCATCTGCAGACCCCACACTTGACAGTCTGACCAAAACAACATTTAGGAGGTTTTTACTGAACTACTTCTCAATATCTTAATAAATCCTGCCTGATTTGAGCTTTTAACCCAAAAAACGAGGAATGAGTTTTCCCAAATCCCTAATACATATCACAAAACATTGAACAAAGGCTGTCATTTTCAAACATAACGTCTTATTTACAAATGGAAAAATGCACAAAAACAGCTTTAATCATTCACTTTGGTTTTCCTTTAAACAGGTTCTGAAACATTTACAGACCACAGCGCCCCCTGCTGACCACAATTAGAGCTGGGAGATATTGACAAAAATGTACATCTCGATATGTGTGGGACTTTCTCGATAACGACGGTGAAGCGATATTTTTGCAATCAGAAATATGTAAAAAAAAAAGTGCTGCAAACAAATACATTTAATACAGTTTGTCGCTCACAAAGATAATTGTCCTGAACAGACAACTTTAAAAGAAGTTTTCAACACGACAGAGACGGCGATAACACATTTTATGCCTTTCAGCCAATTGTTATGAAGCAGACACTCTGCATTTAACTTTTTAGCTTCTCAATTTTAATATAGTCTCTTTTTCCACTTATTGCCATGTAAAAAAACAAAGCCAAACTTGTTTTTTCTCGATCAAAGCTGTATTTCAGCAGTTTGTAGACGACTTTCTCACGTGAACTTATTTGTTTAGTGTATTGGTGTGTTTTTCCAAATATCTCACTTTGTTACAACAGAAGCACTGGAACACAATGCACTCATAATTTCCACTTCACAACTGGAAAGCATCATCTTTACCAGAGCATGTGAACGCAGCATTAGTCCTGAGCTGCTGTGGGCCGACCTGAACAGCATGTTTTTGGAGGCCGGGGACACTCCTCTGACACGGTGCAGCGCCTCCTGGACTTGTCCCTGTTTCAGAGCGTGGCGTCCTGCACTGGTCAGCTCCTTCCTCTTCCTCAGCTCCCTGAGCCCCGCCCCCCCACCCCCGGTCTCCTCTCGCTTCTTCTCATCTTCATCTTTGTCCTCCTCCCCTGGCTCTGACGCTGGTCTTCAACTGAGGGTCACCATCTTCTGTTTGTCCTTGTCCCTTTTTTGTTTCCTGTAGATCCTCTTGTGCCGCCTCCTCCTGTCTTGCTGGTAGGGGGGGCTCTTGGTGCCTCTTCAGTGTTTCAGAAGAAGCTGTTTATTTTAAAAGCCGTTTCCTTGAGGGCTAGTACTGAACGTCACAAAAACACAACAAAGGTGTACAAAAGCATCCAGCAAAACAATGTAGAACAGAAATTTCATATGCAGTTCACAGAAAAGAGGCAAAAAACACAGCTGCACCAAGAGAGAGGAAGGTTGCCCCGTTTACACGTCACCATGACATATACTTAAACAAGACCAAAACATTGCCTAACACTGAATTTTTGTACATTTTTTAGCCACCATACATGCATTACCAAAAACATCAATGTGCATCTCTGCCAAACAGCACTTTCGATATGATCTTGTAGGCGATATATTGCCGCTCACCACAAAGTTTCAGACAGTTCCTCAGAGAAAGTCTTGGCCGTTTAAAAACAGCCTCCTCCAACGTCTCCAGAGCAAACGTTTCACCACTGAACATGGCACAGATTAATATGAAACACATTTGGGCTTTAGGTGAAGTGTTGTCACCCATACGGTAAAAATAAATAAATAAATTGGGAAAAATAGGGAAACTAATAGTCATAGAAAATTGAGAAAACAAGAAAAAAATTGGGGCAAAAAAAAAAAAAAAAATGTGTGTGGGTGGGGATCATTTATTTAAGCTGAACTCAAGTCACTTCCTTTAATCCTGTCCCTGGACCAACAGCATCAAAACTTGGATCTAAAAGCTCTTGCTTTCAATTTTTCTATTCCAGTAGAAAGTTATCTCTTTTTCTGATACCAGACTGGTATTGTTTAACGGTACCCAGCCCTACTCGTAGTGAGTGTAACATTTGGTGAATAACACTAACTGACAAAAGCTTTTCCCTTTCCAGCGATTCCCAAACGCCAGAGCGCCGCGGCCCCATTATCTTAGCGCAGATCCTCAAGGGCCCCTAATGAAAAGTAAAAGGTTCATGCTCAACACTTCAGTGATGTCATAATCGCAGTTGGAGGGCGGGGTCCAATCAACTCAACAGGAGAAACACTGTTCTGGAAAGAAAATCAGGACCTGATGTTAGGTACAGACATTTTGTTTCATCATCTGGCTGAAAACCAAATTTAAGCCAATGTTTTTGGAATATTGCCATCACGTTTGAACACCAAATATGAGAAAGACTCATGAACAAAAACAATAACCAATAGCCTAGTTACAGACTCATGGATGTAATCTGCTCTGTTGCACTGTGTGGTGTGTCCACACTTAGAACAGCTGCTATCACTTCATACACCTACACATCTGTAAATATAATCCTGCTGCTGTTCTGTGTCAATTGTTATCGTCTTCCATATTTTACTTTTTATCTTATTTTAATATTCTTTATGCATGCCCCTATAGCCTTATAGTTTAAAGTTTTATAACTTAGTTTTATCTAAATTCTGTGTTATATGTTTTATGTTGCACGTCACCACGAGAAAAAGTCGTACGCTGTGTCCGAATGTCCACCCTAGTCCCTAACCCCTCATTCACTACATAGGCCTTATGTAGGATAATAGTGTATTAGGATATAGTGTTGGTCACTTTGCGCATGTGCAGCGAGCCTTAAACAAGTGTGAACAGCCGTGGGGACATGTTTGGGACAGGTGTAAATGAGACAGAACTGTAGAAATATTCACAGTCTAGAATCATGGCTGTATTAAAGAGATGTACAGCATGACCGAATACAGAGGCGTGCTGGCCATAGGGAGAGTCGGGAGGTTTCCCGGTGGGCCGCGGCACTGTTTAGGACCGGGTCGCCCCCACGAGGGGGAAATGTGTCAAAATCAGAAAAAAATTTCACATCTAACTTTTCATCCTTGTGGCGGGGAGATACCATTTGACGTTGAACTAACTCAGAGGGGTGTTTAAGTGGAACACCCCTCCGCTTTAGTTGAAGTTGGTGCAGTCCAATCCAGCCGAGACAATTGTCCGCTTGAGTAAAGAGAGAAAGAGGCAGTGAAAGGTAGAAAAGTGGACAAATAAATATTTTTATCTTCATAACTTGGTGCTGATTGTGGAGTTGTATCAGGCTCAAACTGTGTGTACAGCGGCCCATGTAAAAAGAGAAAGCGTTAGAAAAGTGTCAAACCCATACTTGAACCGGGGACCTCCTGCACCAGAGGGTGGGTTTATAGCTCACTGAGCTATAAACCCACAGAACGGTGGGCCGGTCTTCTCTAGATTCCCGGGCCGAAATGAGGTCCCAGCACGCCACTGACCTAATATGATAAACAGATGCTTTTAGACTGTGAGTCACGCACATATTTCTACAGTTCTGGCTCATTTACGCCTGTCCCAAACATGTCCCAACTTACGGCCGTTCACACTTCTTTAAGGCTCGCTGCACATTCGCAAAGTGACTATAAACATATTTCAGAAATGAGGAATTGATACCATTCATTTTATAATCATGCAATATGTTAAACAGTCAAAAATAGCATTGATTGTGGATTAAATACTGATTTGAAGCAGAATAGTTTCACAGACATACATTTCCTTTCCTTTGCCAGTTTGAGTCATATTTAATGCTTTTTTAATGCCAAATACAATATTCAAACAGTATCTGTGGCACGTTTCATTTATAAACCCCATTGTAAGTGTCCTATAGTTCGGAACAAAAACCCTGAAGCTCAGACGAATCTCCAGGATCAGTTTCATCACCAAAGCTTCTTTTTCGGTGTCACCTGAACAAAAGCAGGAGATCTTTCACATCCGGGATGAACAAAAAACCACAGAAAACATTCAGCCTAGTCAAAAACAGAAACAGGATCCGCCATTTTGTGTCAAAGCCATGATTTACTGAGAAACATCAGAAACAGAAGCATAGACAGAATTCATTTGGAATAAAGCCACAGAGACGTCAGCGCTGCGTTAAAACACTTCATCATGATCATCATGATAATATCATGAATAAAAAACAATAATGGGCTCAAAGTGAGAATAATAAATGTATAATAAACAGAGCTATGGAAACGAGCTTCAACCCCCCCCAAAAAAGCAAAGACATATAAAACAGACCCAACACTGCGCCCGCCGGTACATCACATGATCTAAGGGTTATTATCATCATCTAAGTGATTATTAACATGATCTAAGGGTTATTAACATGATCAGAGCAGGAAGAAAATCAAAACAGCACTAAAACGAGCCCCAGCATTTCACCGAAAACAGCCAAAACATGTACAACAGCCACATCAAAGCTCCACCCCAGTCATGTGACCCGCCCCATCTCCATGACTTACAGCATCAAAACCTTCACTTTGAGACACAAAAACCAAAAAGGACAGAATCAGGATAGAGGGTATGCACATGTAATCACCCCGGCATTAAGAACCGAGTGGTCGTTATGAAGTGTCGTCATCTGCATACCCCTAACAGCGAGATAGTCAGGTCTGAAGTTATGAAGAGCCCAGTGACGTCATGTGTAGAGGTCAACTGACATATCGGACCGATATTTGGGGATTTTACAATATCGGCCCTATTTTGGCCGATAGCCGACATCTCCGGGACCAAAAGTGATAGACTTCCTGATTTTTGCATTGGAAAGTGCGAAATCGGGGCTTTAAAACAAGTTCGTTTTAACCTCCACAATTATATTTTTGATCGCCGCGCAAAATGACATGGCTAGCAAGTGTACGCTAATGCTAACGGTAGCATGCTAATGCCGACGACAGCTAATCAAAGCTGGGACAAACTATGACTGAATCACCTAAAGTAATAAAGTAAAATCATCCTCTGCTGGAGCGATTAAATATTTATGTTTTTACAGGATTAAAGACCAGACAATCTGCCAATAAGAACCAATCAGAATCCCCAAAAATCGGCATTGGCCTTAGAAAAACCCATATCAGTCGTCCTCTAGTCATGTGCATACCCTAACAGCGTGATGGTCTGATTTTGGCGGTGTCGCTCGTCTGAAGAGGCTTGTGGTTCTGTCTTTATACACTGCCTCAGTGACGTCACTTCCATGTCCTTCACTGGCCCAGGCTCATCTTGACCTTCCTGGCGCCGATGGGCCGGTCGTTGAGGTCGGCGACAGCAGCGGCTGCCTCCTCGGCGCTCTGGAAGGCCACGAGCGCCTCGCCATTGGGCAGGCCTTTATCGTTAAGCTGCAGCATCACAGAGGCGGGGACTACGGCGTATCCATACAGGAAGTCCATGATCTCGTCGGCGCTCACGGTGAACGGCATGTTCTGCAGCTTCACCACCGTGGGCCCGCCGCCATTAGCACCAGACGTCAGGGGAGGGGCTCCGCGGAGGGCGGGGTCAGGCGGGAAGGCGGGCGGGGGCGTGCCCCCTAGAGGCCGCGAGGCACCATTACGGTTCAGCGTTTTGCGTTCGAACGGGACCATCCCTCGGAGGTCATGTCCGAACGGAGGCCCTGCCCCGTGGGTCTGAAGGGCGGGTCCATCACCGGTGCCCCCCCATCCCGGGCCCAAGGGGCGGGGGCATGCCCAGCTCCGCCCCCAGGCCCAGGGGCGGGATCGGGGCGGGGCCAGGCCATTGCCGGGGGCAGAGAAGGGCGGGGCGAAGGCGTTCCGCATGAAGCCGAAGTCGTCACCGATTGGAGCAAAGTGCGTGGGGGGCGGGGCCAAGTGTGTGGGAGGCGGGGCCATGTGTGCAGGAGGCGGGGGCTGTCTTTGTCCACGTTTGGTGACGCTTGGCGGTGGGTTACGCTCCACCTCCTTCATGAAGTCGTAGGTTACGAGGTGCACAAAGGCGTCGCGACCATTCAGTTTCTGACGGTGCAGACGCTCCGCCTTCCGGGCGTCGTCCTCAGAGCGCAGCTGCACCACAGCCTGACCCACGCCGCGGCCCTCACTGTCCGTCAGCACGCTCAGAGAGTCCTCATACACTGCCAGCCCATCCAGGAAAGCTCGCACGTCCTTGCGGCTCACGTTGTACGGGATGTTTGTGATGTGGAGGCAGTTGCGTGGTGTGCGGTGGGCGGAGTCTGGGGCGTCGCCGTCACGTTTGCGGATCTGCTCGATCTTCTCCATCATACCTTTGCGGCTGATGGGGTGTACCTGGATGAAGCGAGCCCCCATGTACTGCATGTGCGCCGCCAGCGCCGCCTTGTGGTCGGCCTCGCTCTTAAATTCCACAAAGCCTTCGCCCGTAGCTTTGCCGTTGGCGCCGTACGCGATGTAGAGCGAGTCCTCGTCCAGCGCCAGGTTCTTAAAAAAGTCTTTGACCTGCGCCTTGTCTGCCTCGTACGGTAAACCTTTGAGGTAAACGCACAGGTCGCCATGTCTGTGCGGTGAGCGAGAGCGCGCCCTCTGCTCCGAGGCGCCGCTGTGACGGCCGCGCTCAGGCTCTACCTCTTTCTCTCCCAGACTGTTCCACTGCCGCTCGGAGGCGGGGCTAAGCTCCACGTAGCGCTGGCCCACGGCGCCACCGCCACGCTTTAGCGCCTCGTAACTGTCCTGCGGCGAGAAGAAGCGCACCAGGGCGCGGCCTGTGCGGCGGCCCTGACCGTCACGTACGAAGCGCACGCTCTCCACGCTCAGGCCGCGCAGGAAGTCGCGCACGTCAGCGTCCGAAGCGGCGTACGGCAGGTTCTGCAGCGCCAGCACCAAGTCGTCCGGGTTTATGGCCGACACAGGGGCGGAGCCGCCTTCATGTGCTGGAGGCCGAGTGGCGTCAGCGCGTTGAACAGCAGCGGGTTGGGCGTGGCCAGAGGTGGCGGCAGCGAAGGGTTAAAGGGCGGCAGCGCCATGTGCTGCAGGTGGGACATGGGCGGGCATGGTGGCACGGCGGGCGGCGGCAGCGAGGGCATCGGAGGCAGTGCCGCCATGTTGGACAGCGCAGCGAGAGGCGGGGTCAGTGAGGCCAGCGCTGTGGTCAACGTGGGGGCGGAGCTGTAGCTGGGGGCGGCGCTGTAGCTGGGGAAGGAGGGGGCCATGTTGGGTGGGGCTTTGGTGTCGGTGACAGCAGATTGCGTAGGAAACTGGGCGACGGCGGCGGGCACGTTGAACTGGGCGGAACGTGAAGGTGCTGAGGGTACGGCGGAGGGCGGGGCTGTGGTTGTAGGGCGTGCGGCGGTGGGCGGAGTCTCCGGTGGTGCCTCGAAGCGGCGGCGGCTCAATTCGATCATGTTCTGCATCTCCGTTTTGCTGCTCAGCAGCAGCGACACTTTAGAGCCTTTGATGGCGCCGCCCGTGCGCATCATGCCGAGACGCGCGTCTTCGTCGGTGCCGAACACGATGAAGGCCTCGCCGTGGTCGCCACCCACAATGTGCACGCCGCCGTCCGGGATGGTGAGGCCCGAGAAGAAGTGGCGGATGTCCATGGTGCCCGCCACGATGGGCAGGCCTTGCAGACGAATGACCACAGCCATTCAGCCTACACCTGTGGAGAGGCACAGGGGTTAGGCAACGCACATGTGCAGAGAGGACAGAGCGGTCACCTGGGGTCAGTGACGAATGTCCACATGACAAAGCATGTCCGTTAGGAAACGCCAACAGAAACAAAACCTACACCCAGGGAGTTTCTGAGGCACCACTCTGATCAAGGGTTAATATCGTTGACTAAAATAAAAGCTGTTTATGTGATAAAACTGATTAAAATGTCCAGACATTTTTGTTGACTAAAATATGAATAAAATGAAAAGAGTTTTAAAGAGCCTCTAATAGAGCCTCTAATAGAGCCTATAATTTGGAGAGGACTTTGATTAAAATATACATTTAAAGTAGACTAAAACTAGACTAAATTGAAGAGAAATTATTTGACTATATCTTGACTAAAACTAAATTAGATTTTCGTCTAAAGACAAACTAAATTAAAATATGTTGTCAAAATGAACAGTGTCCTACAAATGCGACTGCTGTACGTGAGATATGACCTAACTGGGTGTTTGAAGACATTTTAGAGGAACTGACTGTCTTTTTCAAAGTACTTTACCACATATTTGATCTGATTGGTTGCCTACCCCTGACCTAAACAGACAGAATTTCCCTGTGGCAGAATCTGACGAGTCTTCAGAGTTTCATATGAAAAATGCACCTCGTCATTTGGTTAAACGCAGCGCGTCAGTATGTTACATTTACTCCAGTACATGTGTCAGAGTGCATGAGTCGGGCTAGGGATTGTTATATTTTTTCAATACCAATACCTTAACTTTAGCAAACCCGACTTTGGCGATACCGACACCTTAACGATACCGACACTAGCGATACCGACACGTTAGCATTACCGACACTTTGGCGATACCTACACTTTAGCGATACCGACACTTTATTGAGCCCGACACTTTGGCGATACCGACACGTTAGCATTACCGACACGTTAGCATTACCGACACGTTAGCATTACCGACACTTTATTGAGCCCGACACTTTGGCGATACCGACACGTTAGCATTACCGACACGTTAGCATTACCGACACTTTGGCGATACCGACGCGTTAGCATTACCGACGCGTTAGCATTACCGACACGTTAGCATTACCGACACGTTAGCATTACCGACACGTTAGCATTACCGACACGTTAGCATTACCGACACTTTATTGAGCCCGACACTTTGGCGATACCGACACGTTAGCATTACCGACACTTTATTGAGCCCGACACTTTGGCGATACAGACACTTTATCGAACCCGACACTTGGCATTACCGACACTTTGGCGATACCGACACTTTGGCGATACCGACACATTAGCATTACCGACACATTAGCATTACCGACACTTTATTGAGCCCGACACTTTGGCGATCCCGACACTTTGGCGATACAGACACTTTGGCGATACCGACACTTTATTGAGCCCGACACTTTGGCGATACCGACACGTTAGCATTACATACACGTTAGCATTACCGACACGTTAGCATTACGGACACTTTATCGAACCCGACACTTTGGCGATACCGACACTTTGGCGATACCGACACATTAGCATTACCGACACATTAGCATTACCGACACTTTATTGAGCCCGACACTTTGGCGATCCCGACACTTTGGCGATACCGACACTTTATTGAGCCCGACACTTTGGCGATACCGACACGTTAGCATTACATACACGTTAGCATTACCGACACGTTAGCATTACGGACACTTTATCGAACCCGACACTTTGGCGATACCGACACTTTGGCGATACCGACACTTTGGCGATACCGACACTTTGGCGATACCGACACTTTGGCGATACCGACACTTTGGCGATACCGACACTTTGGCGAAACCGACACTTTGGCGAAACCGACACTTTGGCGATACCGACACTTTGGCGATACCGACACTTTGGCGATACCGACACTTTGGCGATACCGACACTTTGGCGATACCGACACTTTGGCGATACCGACACTTTGGCGATACCGACACTTTGGCGATACCGACACTTTATTGAGCCCGACACTTTGGCGATACCGACACGTTAGCATTACATACACGTTAGCATTACCGACACGTTAGCATTACGGACACTTTATCGAACCCGACACTTTGGCGATACCGACACTTTGGCGATACCGACACTTTGGCGATACCGACACTTTGGCGATACCGACACTTTGGCGATACCGACACTTTGGCGAACCGACACTTTGCGAACGACACTTTGGCGATACCGACACTTTGGCGATACCGACACTTTGGCGATACCGACACTTTGGCGATACCGACACTTTGGCGATACCGACACTTTATTGAGCCCGACACTTTGGCGATACCGACACGTTAGCATTACATACACGTTAGCATTACGGACACGTTGGCGATACGGACACGTTGGCGATACCGACACTTTATCGAACCGACACTTTGGCGATACAGAACTTTGGCGATACCGACACTTTGGCGATACCGACACTTTGGCGATACCGACACTTTAGTAAAACCAATACTATAACGATACCTACACTTTAGCGATAACAACACTTTAGCGATAACGACACTTTAGCGATAACGACACTTTAGCGATAACGACACCATAGCGATATAGACACTTTCTTTTTTGATACCTGTAGTACTTAAACTTTTTCTTCCTGATACTATACTGGTATCGTTTAACGGTGCCCAGACACTAAATAAAATTCTATCCAGTAACATGACACTGACGTGAGAAACATTTTGGCTGCTCTAAGCTTCTGGTCAAATTGTATGCTTTTTAATGCTCAAATATTGTAATGCCAAATATTTCTTCAAAAACAAACATTTAATTTCTTTTTCCAGTTGTACAATGATAAAGCACTGAGAGATGACTGAGGGGATTTTTTTTATATTTAAGCAAATTGGACACAACAAGCAACTTTTCAGCAAAATGTTTTGGACAATTTCTGCCAAAAACTGCAGCTGAATGAGTTTGAATAAACTTTTGGATTTTCAACGAACTTATGCAATGATAGTTAAGCAACGCCATTATTAAAACTAGCTGTTTATAGATAGATCTCAGATTACATCTGGCATCATGTTAAGTAATGCACTTCAGATTAGATTAGAAATTTACAAAAAGCTCAGTCTTACCGACTGACGTTTTTAGACATTCCTGGCATTGTCTTTTTTCAAGGGACCACTGCTACATAATAAAGTCTTCACATTTTTGAGCAGAATGCTCAAATAAACAATTAAACTAAACTAAACATTGATGAACTCCAAAAGCAGCGGAGTTGTTTGGGCTTTTGCAGACTGTATCATCACTGACCCAGGCACAGGTGAGCACAGGGGTGAAACAACAGGAAGCTGCAGCAATCATTTTAGAGAAACAATAAGAGCACGATTTAACACCAGCTGTTCAACATGTTCACAATTAGTTTAAAGATCTGAAACATTTTATTTGGGCCTAGAACTTGTCATGTCTATTGGATATTTTGCAAAACATTTGTAGTATTAAGTGAACATGAACAGAAAGTTAGTCCAAGCGTCGCTGTGGCGGAGTGAGTTTGCATAACGTATTTATGAACAAGTCTGTGTTTCGTGTCTGAGACGTCGCTGTGGTTTGTTGTGTGTCGAGGCTAAAACTGGCTCCACCTGAAAACCCTCAGCCCTGACCTAAAATAACAAGCAAAACCACCTTAAATACAGCCTTAAATACCACCTTAAACACCACTTTAATACCGTGAAGCTGCAGGTGAAACACGGAAAAATTATTTTGAGATATAATTTAACGTTTGCTGTAAATTACTATAAACGCATGGCAAGAAAACGCATTGCAAGATATTGGATGCAAAATGGCCAAGATTTTTGATATTTTCCACGACAAAAACTAAATAATGCACAGAGCCAGGGTTAAATATTAGTCCTAAAGATTTGCTCAGAGGGATTTTGGATCTGGTTTAGTTTTTGAATAAACTACTTCTAGTTTTTTTTCTCAATGTGTCAGGAATCAAATCTATAAAATCCTTGTGTAAAAACCTTCCAAATGTAGTTGAGTGGGAGCCTGTAACGTGTGGAGTCTGTAGGAGCGACTAAAGTGCAGTTAAAGAGTGGAATGAAAACGGCCCTAAAACAGCCCACTCACAGACAAAGTGAGTGTGTATTTCTCCCGTCTTTAGCCGGCATCATCGGCATCATCTCGGTCACAGCCTTTCGTGCTACACATGTTGGAGTTACGTCCTAGATAAATCTCCAGCTCAAAGCGACAAAACATCAAAGATTAAACATCAGAAAGAGAGAGTTTGGGCAGTTTTTTTTACTCTGACAATACTATGTTAAGAGATGAACACTAGTTAAACGTCTCATTGATTAATGTTTTCAACTGCAGCGTCTCGTCTTAAACACCTGGGGACTAACCTCCAAATCTAAGCCAGGTTTGGTTAGACGCACAATAGCCAAATTATCCTGTTCTAGCTTAGAAGTCGTCAGACTCTAAACCGCTGAAATACAACATAATAATCCAACCACTTTTCTCTAACAACAAAACTTTCACAGCCAGCTCCAAACGCACCTGCAGAAAAAGACTCCATTAATACATTTCAAATCAGCCAAAAGCAGGGTAAGGAATAAACCACCCAACGACTTCACAGGGAAAACAGTCTGACCAAATCTGCAACAGTCAGAACCAACTTTAATAAGAACCAGACACTGCAGAACCAACTTTAATAAAAACCAGACACTGCAGAACCAACTTTAATAAAAACCAGACACTGCAGAACCAACTTTAATAAGAACCAGACGCTGCAGAACCAACTTTAATAAGAACCAGACACTGCAGAACCAACTTTAATAAGAACCAGACACTGCAGAACCAACTTTAATAAGAACCAGACACTGCAGAACCAACTTTAATAAGAACCAGACGCTGCAGAACCAACTTTAATAAAAACCAGACGCTGCAGAACCAACTTTAATAAAAACCAGACGCTGCAGAACCAACTTTAATAAGAACCAGACACCGCAGAACCAACTTTAATAAGAACCAGACACCGCAGAACCAACTTTAATAAGAACCAGACACCGCAGAACCAATTTTAGTATGAACCAGACACTGCAGAACCAACTTTAATAAGAACCAGACGCTGCAGAACCAACTTTAATAAGAACCAGACACCGCAGAACCAACTTTAATAAGAACCAGACACCGCAGAACCAACTTTAATAAGAACCAGACGCCGCAGAACCAACTTTAATAAGAACCAGACGCCGCAGAACCAACTTTAGTAAGAACCAGATGCTGCAGAACCAACTTCAGTAAGAACCAGACACTGCAGAACCAACTTCAGTAAGAACCAGACACCACAGAACCAACTTCAGTAAGAACCAGACACTGCAGAACCAACTTTACTAAAGAACCAGATGCTGCAGAACCAACTTTAATAAGAACCAGACACTGCAGAACCAACTTTAATAAGAACCAAACACTGCAGAACCGACTTTAGTAAGAACCAGATGCTGCAGAACCAACTTTAATAAGAACCAGACACCGCAGAACCAACTTTAGTAAGAACCAGATGCTGCAGAACCAACTTCAGTAAGAACCAGATGCTGCAGAACCAACTTTACTAAAGAACCAGACACTGCAGAACCAACTTTAATAAGAACCAGACGCTGCAGAACCAACTTTAGTAAGAACCAGATGCTGCAAACCAACTTTAGTAAGAACCAGATGCTGCAGAACCAACTTTAGTAAGAACCAGATGCTGCAGAACAACTTCAGTAAGAACCAGACACTGCAGAACCAACTTTACTAAAGAACCAGACACTGCAGAACCAACTTAATAAGAACCATGCACTGCAGAACCAACTTTAGTAAGAACCAGACACTGCAAAACGAAACCAATCCACTATTTTTTATTTTTATAGCACATTTAAACAACATGATAGATCCAAAGTGCAGCATGGGATTCTTAAAAAACATTGGACAAAAATATCAATGCAGTAGCTCCACCTGTCATTAAAATAGTAAAAAACACGTGAGAAAACCTTTACAGCAGAAAATTAACTACAATACAAGTCTCCAAACCAATATGAGAAAACATAGGAGACAAACCTAACAACACTCACTCAACTCGTAACCAAACATTTACCCAAAAATGTCAGAGGAGAAGAAAACATTCAGGAGGCCACCTGCTCTGCTCGATTATGACGCAATATGCCACAAACTCCAACACTCTTCAATAAGAACCAAACATCACTGGACCGACTTTACTTAATTAATGTACAATATAGGCAGTAAATAGGCAAGGAATTGGCTCCAAATTAAATTCCCCAAACAGCATTAGAACAAATGTAGAACTACATACTTTATTAATGCCCAAAAAGAAGTAAAGAAGGAAGGAAGGAAATTCATTGTCAAAAATATAATACAATACAATCACGTACAATACAATAAATAAAATAGTAATAAGTCTCTAACTCACTTTAGGACCCACCAAGCAAGACAATCCCAGACCTCCTTCACCAAAGTCAATTATTTTGATTTTTATAGAAAAACTAAAGCGAAGAAACACCTGACATACAGGTTTCTCCAAAGGCCGTCTTTACTATAGGATCAGAAGACACCGGAAGCACAGCAGCGGCTTCACAGAGATCGGAACTCCACCAGATCCCAGCACCACATTGAATTAAAACAGCCATATAAAGTCTCAAACAACATTAGAGTAACATTTAGGAACTAACTTTAGGACCCGACCAGAACTGACCTGCAAAACATCATCCAATTCCAGACCTCCTCCATCCCCCATCTTAACCGAGCACCTTTTCTCCAGTTCGGCTTCACCCAAATCGAAAAGCTTCCTGACTGGAGAATTCACAGACTATAGGCCAGAGTAACGTCTCATTTGAAAGCCAAGACCTTCAAAAATGATCTAAACAGATCTTTTTCATTGCATCGTTGCCATGTTGTCGTCACTGAGTTCCCCCCCCCTTGCGTCTTCGTATTTTTCTGTTGCGTCTTTGTCACATTTTTAGTGTTTCCCATTTTTTTGTTGCTGCATTTTTTACTTTTTTTGCGCTTTTTGACACGCTTTTGTATCTCTTTTGTTGCATTTTTGCCATTCTTTTAATGTTTTGTCCCTTTTTTGTTTCGTTTTCATTCTCGTTTTTGTCGCTATTTTAGGCACTTTTTCAGGAAGCTTTTAGATTTGGGTAAAGCCAAACTGGAGAAGATGTTACTCGGTTCTGGTGGGCATAAGAGAATCTCCTTTTTATGTCATCATCACCTGCAAGTATATGTACCATTTTAGACTTATATTATAGTAGAACCAAAGTCACTTAGCTTAAAGGAACAGGACACCGTTTTCACATACTGAGATATGTTCTTACCTGAGCTAGACGAGTTGATACGTACTCTGTCTGGTCTTTGTGCGTGCGCTCAGTCACGCAAAAAGACCAAAGATGTTGTTGCCATTTGGCCTCTCCCAGGGGGTGAAGTTGGAAGCGACCACGCTCTTCCACGGGCACGCAGAAAGACCAGACAGGTACGTATCAACTTGTCTAAGCTCAGGTAACAACATATCTAAGTATGGAAAAACGGTGTGCCCTCAGTCACGCAAAAGACCAAAGATGATGTTAGCATTTGGCCTCTCCCAGTATATTCCTATGGCTCCAAACAGGGTTAAGTTAGAAGCGACTATATGCTCTTTCACGGGCACGCACAAAGACCAGACAGGTGTGTATCAACTTGTCTAAGCTCAGGTAAGAACATATCTCAGTATGGAACGGTGGCCTGTTCCTTTAAGGGACAATGTAAGCTCATAGGAGACATACTGCACCCGATTAGAGTTAAATCTAAATCTCTCTTAACTACTTGCAGTCACATCAGTTTCACCAAAGGACGTCATTCCTACAAGATCAGAGGAACCAGGAAACACAAAGATCAGAACTCGACAGGATCTCAGCGCCACATGAGCCGACCACAGGCAGCAGCAGAACCACCTTCAGCAATCAGACTTTAGCGGAAAGACATTAGCTTCACGCACCAGGAGCAAAACCATCAGAGCGTTAGCTTAACCGCAGCCAAATCATTAGCCAATCTACAAAGCACCAGCATTTCCTAAACCAGATCATCGTCATCCACAATGATCGCTTTAACCACAGCAGCTGCGGAATGACAGGCCCAAAAATCTGCCATTTTCTACAAACTACACAGAGCACAGCAGCTTCAAGGCATAACAGTTAACCATTGCATATCATCATGGACAGACAAACCAACCAGCAGCTTTTAACGCTTTAGATGCAGAGATACAAATGTGCAGAACATCAGCAAAAGCTACAGACATATCAGAACCCACCAGTTCACAGAAACAGCACACACAAAAAAAAACTACAGTAGCATTCACTAAACAACATGTCCATCGTTTCCAAGCAGCGGCCAAACCACAGCAACGTGTTGACATAAGCATCGTCAAACCACAAGAGCAGCTTCAACAAAAGCATTGCATCATCGAGGCAGAACTAAACTAAAAGCCAGAGTCAGAACAAGCGAAAATTCACAGCAGCTTTAGACAAACTTCTCCCCAAACAGCCACAACACTGCAAACGGTTAATGACAGATGTGTGGAAGACCTTTCTCTGTCATCACGATGTGAAAAGTATTTGTCTGTGAATTTTATACTGAAGAGGGAGCTGAGTCGGGGGGCAAAGCTCTCGATTTACCGATCGATCTACGTTCCCACCCTCACCTATGGTCATGAGATCTGGGTAATGACCGAAAGGACAAGATCGCGAATACAAGCGGCCGAAATGAGTTTCCTTCGCAGGGTGGCTGGGCGCACCCTTCGAGATCGGGTGAGGAGCTCAGTTACCCGGGAGGAGCTCGGAGCTCCAGGCATGTCTATTGGGAGAAGGCCTCGTGGAAAGGCCCAGGACACGCTGGTGGGACTATGTCTCTGAGCTGGCCTGGTGTGGCCTCAGGGTCCCCAGAACAGCTGGAGGAGGTGTGCATGGATCGGGAAGTCTGGGCATCTCTGCTGAGACTGCTGCCTCCACGACCCGGCCACGGATAAAGCAGAAGAAAATGGATGGATTTTATACTTTGAATCTTTTTAACATTGAATTGAACATGTTTGACTTTTTTTTGGTCCCCGGATTTCAGTCACCGAATATTCATTACATATGTTTTAACCTCTTGCCTGAAACGAGCGCATTTTCTCCAGTTCAGCTTTACCCAAATCTAAATGCTTCTCGACTGGAGTTTAAAGCCCATGGGCCAGAGTAAAGGCCTGTTCATACTCCACAAGACGCGAGAACTTTGTTCTTGTGGCAAAAAGAAGAACAACAAAGTTCGTCTGGGCTCTGACATTTCATACTCCACAAGACGTGTTGCTGCCGAACTGCCACGCCCCCTTTTTCGGCAGCCACAATAATCAAGGAATTACAGAAATAACCCCGCCCACTAAACATCCAGCCAATCACAGCAAGAGTTCTCGCAGCACTGCAGAACAAAGTTCTGCTCAGCTCAGGTGTCAAGAACAACGTGAAAGAACTGCCGAACAGGAGCTCCGAGAACATAATGACGTCATTTTGTTCTCGGAGCTCTGGGTGCGAGAAAAAAGTTCTTGCATCTTGTGGAGTATGAACAGGCCTTAACGCTTCATTTGAAAGCTAAGAAAAGTGATCGTCACATTGTCGCCGCATTTGTCGTCACATTTTTAAAGTGTTTTCATCTCCTTTTTGTCATGGTTTTGTGATTTTGTTGTGTTTTTTGTTGATTTTTCATAACTTTTTTGGCATGTTTTCACCAAGTTGTGTTACATTTGTTGTTTTTGTCACTTTTAAAAATATGTTTTTTCTCACTTTTTAGTGTCATTTTGTCAGATTGTTCTGTTTTCATCACTATTTTGATTTTTTTTGTTAAACAGCTTTTAGATTTGGGTAAAGCCCAACAGGAGAAAATGTGCTCGGTTAAGGTGGGGGGTAAGAGGTTAATGGTGAATTTTTCATTTTAAAATGTGTAATGAATATTCAGTGTCAGAAATTCGAGGACAAAAATGTTCCAACATGTTATTTCAGTGTTAAAAAATGCAAAGCAGAAAATTCACAGACAATTAAAATTCACATTGTGATGACACAAAAAAAATCCATCCAAACACAATCTGTCAGTTTTCCAGAGTTCATCTCAATGTGTCCCACCCATTTACATCAGGAACAACGGGATTCACAGGTGCCTCCTAAAATGACACCTAAATATACAACCCAGAAGCACCAGCAGCTCCTAAAAGAAGCTCAGCAAAATTTTCAGGCGCAGAGAAGGCGACAAAACTGCACTGCCCACAATCCTCAGGCAACGACTTCACTTATATCAACCCACAAACACAAGGCCATCGTAAACTGCACACACCTGGAAAGAGAAACACAGAAGAAAAACGTCAAATACAACAAGCCCAAAGGCAGATCCCACACACATCAATAAACAACAATCTAGAACCTGCCCCAATCATCCGAGTCAATGATCAAACCTGCTCCTGTTCTCAGCTTTGGACCAGCTCCGTCACCCACAATCCAGAATTTCTCCACCGCAGACGGAAGCAAGCACCAGTACAAGTTATGAGCATCAAAACCTCACAGGGGATAGGGATTATGTCATCATTAACACATAACGACAGCTGCAAGGTGCAAAAGACCCAACACCAACAAATACTAACTAGGGCTGGGCACCGTTAAACGTTACCAGTTTGGTATCGAAGAAAAAGTTTAGGTACTACTGGGACCAACAAAATGAAAGTATAGAAAGCATTTTCTATCTTTAGATCCAAGTTTAGATTTTCCCAATTTCCCCCCATTTTTCACACAAACACGATATTGTAAATGTGCAGATCTTCCAACATTAGTGTCTGTTTTCTGGTTCTTGACAACTATTTTAGTATAGGTATCGAGAAAAAGTATCGTTCAGGTATCGGTATCAAAAACAACTACAGCTAATCTCTAACACCCCGCCAGAACCGAGCGCATTTTCTTCAGTTCAGCTGTACCAACTCTAAAAGCTTCAGCCTATAGGCCAGGGTAGCACCTCATTTGAAAGCTACGACCTAGAAAGTTATAACTTTTTTGTCACATTTTTACAGCGTTTGTCGTGTTATTGTCGGTTTTAGTTGCTTTTCTTTTGCTTTTTTTGTCGGGTTTCACCATGTTTTTGTCCCTTTTCTGTCATTGTTTTTGAAGCTTTTACATTTGGGTATTGCCAAACTGGAGAAAAATGTGCTCGGTTCAGGTGGGGGTTACTAGAAACAAAAATCTCGGTTCCTACTTTGATTTTCCCCCCAATACCAGTAGAACCTAAACCTTTTTTCTCATACCATACTTGTATCATTTAACGGTGCCCAGCCCTAGGTATAGGGCCTTTAATTCATTGTAAATACCACGCCCCATGGACAGAGTTTTTGAAGTTAGCCTCTCAAATCAAGGACAACTGTACTTATTTCAAGATAAATGTTTGTAGTGCTGAGTTTTGTGCGTCCAAGTGATTGTAGACGTTAGTCAAAAACATAAGTCTGTGAAGAACTGTAAAGGTGATTGCTGGTGCGGATGTTTGAGCTTGATTCAGGTGGGGTTTAAGATGTTTTAAACCCTAACATTAGCTCGTAGAATGCGAGTATGAACGGGGCGGTGCCTTATTCAGCCTTCACAAACAACAAACCGATAGTTTCTTTAAAAAACAAAACATTTGAGGCCAATGTTGAGGAATACAATATTAAATAATGTCCGATTGTTTTTTTTCCACGCTGAAATCTGACACAAATCCTGCCGCGTTTCTCTCCAACTCGCTTTGTTTGTTAGCATTAGCCACATTAGCTCGCGGCGCCGCACGCTCCCTGCCTTTTAACGGTGTGTTTTTTGACGCGAGTTCGTGGATAAACGTGAACAGTCCTTGGGCGGTGGCTCCAGTCGCAGCACACCGCCGGTACCGGGCCTCAGAGGGGGTCTTACCGATAAATGTGCGCGGAATCCGGGGTTAGCACTAGGTGTTAGCTTCTGCTGCAGCGGCTCCACCAACAAAATGTCGGCGACGTGAGGAGGGACGTCATCACGTAGCGGAAGCGTTTCAAAATATAAAAACAATGAAATAAAATTCATAGTCATGCATTTCAGACTAATCATGCAAGTGGTACAAAACGTAGTAGTATATCCTTTGAATAGAAATGTAAATTTTAACTTTGTTGAAACTTCACACAAATCATGTATGTACAACAGAAACAGTTTAGGTCCTAATATCGACCCTCAGGGGACCCCACAGATTATGTCCCTCCATCCTGATACATGTTCATCAATTTGTACATACTGCTTTCTAACTCCTGCTATAGGAGTAGGCTAGTGGTTCCCAAACTTTTTGGAGCCCTGTACCCCTGAAGCTTCGGGTGACAAGTCACGTACCCCTATTTTGACGCGATTGAAAACACTGGGAATATCACATGTAATATTATGTTTATTTCCTCCATTATTACGGTGAACTCAAGCAGGTTTTTCACAATCAATATTGTTATGCTCATCTGGGTGATTAAGGCTACTAAGAATATGTAAATACAAAAACAAGGCTGTTAGTGTGAATGGGTCAAGCTGAGTGTTTTTGCTTTGTCCCAGTGGACCAGGACTCTGCTGCTTTTGTCACTCATTCTGAACATCAGACTGTGGTTTGGACTCTGGGCTCTGGCCCCGCCCCTCTGCGTCTCCCTCAGTCGTGCTGTCAAACCACCGGTAGATTCAAATGCAGTGGTTAAAGCTTTAGTTAAAGCGATAATAATGTATATGCAGGACATTATAATCTTTGCACGCGTCACCACACATCAGCTCGTAAATTTAATGTATGTGTCAGATACAAAGGGTTTAGCGGCACATGGGGGGACAGCCACAGACGCTTCTCCTTCTCCTTCTCCCCTCGCTTCTCCCCTCAGATCAGAACGAGAGGAAAACTGTTGCAAATCGAAGTCACCGTCAGTCTGATGTCACGCACAAGCGCACAAGCTCCTGACGGATATTACAGAAATTGCAACTCGATCAAACGTTGGCGCTGCTGTTGTAGCTCAGGTCCAAAGCGGCTCTTGAGGTTCGGTCCTGAAGTGGACACATTTAGGTCCAGAACAAGCGCATCCACATCTGAATTATAAGACTCTTTCGCCTGTAAAAGCGCGTTTCCCGTGTGTTGGTTTTAATGGGTCAATATCAATCAGATTATGATAAACTTTTTTATTCTCCAAAATTTCTTTGCATACCCCGGGGATACGTGCACCACAGTTTGGGAACCCTGGAGTAGGCTATTTCATAGTCTATAGTGCCAAAAGCTTTCTGGACGTCTATGAATATACCCAAAGAATAGAATTTATTGTCAATATTGTTGGTGAATTCTTCGGTTAGATTTATTAATGCAAAAACCTCAGTGTTTATAACGGTGGATGTTTTTGTCTTGAGGCTAAAAACTAAATAAAAATGTAAACTAGTGCAAAGTTTTGAAAAAGCCTGTTTTGTTTACATCTTATCGAGTTTACATTTTATATTATCATTATTTAACACTATTAGCCTTTAGCTCGCAAGATAAAAGCTCCAACCTTATGACCACTGGCGTTTCCTTTGGGGGAGGATTCACAGCGAACGTGATGGTTTTAACACGTAGCAGTGACTGTCCATCAGTAACTCGTTGTCCTTTACCCAGTCCTGAGCTATCTCTTTGTTTGGGACTCTGCTAATTTTGAAAGTAAAAGATACGGGACAGGAAGTACATCACCGATCTTATTGGTCAGGAAGAAGAAGCCCATTTGATCTCTTATTTGCATAATAATATTTCTCAAAATCATCTTGGGGGCCAGAGGTTTTGTGCTGGAGGGCTAGATTTGGCCCCTGGGCCTGACTTTGTCTACCCGTTGTAGGTGCTTCACAAAATTGTGCTTGTAACTTTAAAAAGCTATAAACAGCAGTTAGCTTCGCACGCTGCTGTCCAATTACAATATGCACGACGAGAGGAGTGCGTTAATGAGTGTTTAAGGGAGGCGAGCGCTTCGCGCTTGTTTTAACTTTAAGAGCCTCCTCAGCCCTAGATCATTTACTGAGAGAAGTCAGCATTTTTACAAAAACACGAGCACTGGCATTTGTTGGAGAAATATTTATTAGCATCAAAATAATCCAAGATGAAGCAAAGCAAAGATAATAAAATAACATTTTTACATTAAACAAACATCTGCCTCAGCTTAGTTTCATAATAATAAAATAAGAAGAATAAAGGAAGAATAAAGGAAGAATAAAGAAGACGCTGTTAGGCAGAAGTTTTGGATTCCGTCAGAGCGGCGTCAGGTTTGTGCGTGTTTGTGTGGGACAGAGCGCCACCAGGCCTCACACGGAGGTACTGCAGCATCAGAAACGTCACTGCAGCTTCTACTTTATAGCTGCTGTTCTTAGCCTCATTTAAAGGACCCAGCAGGGGGCGCAACAACAGTTTGAGCCTCTTTCACTTTTACAGGGGAGGTGGGCGGGGTTTACAGGAGAAGTGGGTGAGGTTTACAAGGGAGGTGGGCGGGGTTTACATGAGGTGGGTGGGTTTACCAGTGATGTGGGCGGGGTTTACAGGAGAGCCAGGTGGGGTTTACCAAAGAGGTGGGCGGGGTTTACAGGAGAGCCAGGTGGGGTTTACCAGAGAGGTGGGCGGGGTTTACAGGAGGAGTAGGCAGGGTAGGAGAGGGTCTAGTGCTGGGTCCACTTGATGCTCTTGATGTCGATTCCCTCCTGAACCATCTCCCACAGCGGGCTGCGAAGAGAGACACAGAACAGTTACACTCACGACAGTGGCACATGTGCTGAAGCCTGTGGTGTAGTCTATGTGATACACAGGTATACGCCGTAAAGCCACTAGAAAGCCTGCAGGATTACCGTATAACCACAACCGACCTCCAAAAACATGCTGGTCAGGTCAGCCCACAATGGTAGCGTGGCTCAGGACTAACACCTGAACACTATTTTGTTGTACGCTTGTACAATGACAAACACAGCGCTGACTGAGCCACACGCTCTCCTGTTCATTCAAGACATTGTTCAACAACGAGTCCTTCTCCAGAAGCAGCGAGCATGGTGGTGTGTATGCAGGGTGTTCAGGCGCTCGCTCTACAGTGTGACAGTCCAGACATCAGCTGATTTGATCAGAGTGTGAGGGGTTGGAGAACTGGGTTTTATTCATTTACCGTATTTTCCGGACTATGTCGCACTTTTTTCGTAGTTTGGCTGGGGGGGCGTCTTATACTCCGGAGCGACTAATATGTGTTTTTTCCCCCTTGTTTTTAATCCAAATATATTATTTCACACGCCACTAGCGGGCACTGCAGGTTAATCGAGCAGCAGAAAGAAAGTTTGGAGTGAGTGAGAAGCGGAGGTTACTGCAATGATGTAAACAAAAAAAGCTCATCACGGGCTAAAAGCTAGAGCCACAGCTAGAGGAACGAGTTTACAAATGGGTGCGTAAACAACGTGCTGTTGGGAGAGCACGTTGTTTGTCAGCGGTGTAGTTATGCCTCCGTGTCTAGGTGTCCTCCGTGTCAAGGCGATTGTTCAGAAGTGACACAGAGGATTTAGTGATTTGGAGTGAGATGGAGAGTTTGGTCTTTATGCTATAGCTATCTGATCTGTTTATGTGACGTTAACATACCAGACAACTATTTAGTTTGTCGTTTATGCTTCATGTAGCTAACCATGTGTTACGTTAGCATACCGCGTACGCCTATTCAGCCGGTTGTTTTTTTCATTAGGCAATGTTTGACTAGTGCGTCTTATACTGCGGAGCGACTTATCTATGTTTTTTCCTTCTTCATTATGCATTTTTTGGCTCGTGCGTCTTATAGTCCGGAAAATACAGTAGCAGCTCTAAGTTTTCATTTTGGTTTCTGTCCCACAGCCTCATTCAGTTACAGCCCGTGAATTACAGGAACAATCCTATAGGCCTGAATAACATTTACTACACAGTTTGGTTTATAATCTATTTAACTGTCTGTGATACATTTAATATTATTATTAATATGTCACAGGCAAATTGAAGGGTCTTCATCACATTTTTCAGCGCATATAATTGGCCATCCCCCACGCCTGCTAAAATACAGTATACCCACTATGTGTGTGCTGTACCTCATCTCCCGCAGCCTGTGAACATGATGGATGCACTTCTGCGCCGTGTAGTCCACCTCCTCCTCCGTCGTGAAGCGGCCGATCCCAAACCTGCACAAACTCAGTTAGTACAAAGAGCAGTAGTAGTAGTAGTAGTAGTATTTGTACTTGTTCCAGTACCTGATGGAGGAGTGGGCCAGGTCTTCGTCGGCTCCGATCGCCCTGAGAACATACGAAGGCTCCAGGGACGCCGAGGTGCAGGCGCTGGACAAGGACACAAAGAAAACACAAACAGACATCAGAAACTGAGGAGACATCATCAGAGACATACAAAGACATTTTGTTAACCGACGAATCCCGGACCCGTTTCTCTCCCCATACAAATGAAAAAGGAAGTTGGGTCAATATTAAATTAGGGCTGGGCAGTTAATCGAATTATGTCCTAATCGCGATTTTAATAAATGTCGATCTCGATAATCGCGTGGTGATTTTTAATCGACAGGAGAATTGACCAATCCTGTGGCATTCTGGGAAATAAAAATCTGGGGATGATGATCAGCATCACAGCGCCTGATAGATCAAGCCCAGGGAATCCCTCTGCAACAAACAGGAAGGCACACTCAACAGCAGTAAAATCAGCTACAAGTTCACACTAACTCGTCTAATGGGCAAAACAGAAACACGCGAGGAGCCGTCAGGACCAAAAGTTAACCTTCGAAGAGGAAACCTGTCGCTGTATTTGGACCATGTGGATTATTTTTGAGCCGAAAGAAGAGTGGATTAGCTGGACTTCTGACAGTGAATAAGTTTGATCTTCTTTTATACTTATAAATGCGCTGTTTACTAGTATTTCTTCATGTACATATTAAGTTGTGAGCAGTGACGTGTGGTGAGGTTTGTTGCTGGTGAGGCACATGCTATTGACTCCAATATAAGTAAACCAATAAATAAGTAAACAAAACTGCAGGAAAAAAATGCAACTTTCCGTCTCTGGTATAGCATTCAATAGCAACACATTTAAACATAAAATACATTCTCACGATATTGCAAATAAAAATTAAAAGACAACATAGTGGACTTGACCAGGACTCATACCCCGCCCCTCCAAGTGATAAGTTAATGACAATCCTGATGCTCCACGCGGGCGGTACGTGATAGTGGCGACATTTCCAGCATAAACACTTGTCTACAGCATTTCATCCATAAAATGTCAGTCTAATCAGATTTCCCTTTTACTGACTCCTTTACGTTTAAATTGCCTCTCCTAAACCGTGCAGAATAATAAAACAGACTGTTTTTTCACGTGTAGTTCACATGTTTTGTAGAAATGTATAGCGCTGACACAGCGCCCCCTCGTGAATGAACAGATTAAACAAGTCGTTCTTATATCTGATTCTTTATCCAGGTGATAGAAAACCAACGCGCCCAACAAAAAACCCATTTACAAATGTATTTTACTTTTAGGGGGTGAAAAAAGCCCTGAATGGGAAAGAGCGCTGAGCGAATGAGCCGAGCTCAAGTGTGTGTGGGACGCTGGAGGCTCGCCGCAGCTCCGCCCTCTTTACACGATATCGACAACTGATGAAACATTTGGGCATTTTTAACCACGAGATTGATTAAAATCATAGGAAATCCCAATCATCCAGAAGAGAGAGAAGGGACTTGTTTTTATAAAGTTTATTGTATTTTTGTTTTTTTTCCATGATGACTGGTGAGGCCTGGCCTCACCTGCCTCCCCTGACCGCACGTCACTGGTTGTGAGCACTAAACTTCGTAAGTCGTGGCCTTGTGAGGCTCCGCACTGAGCACAAACCATGCGCCAACTCTCGTGCTTCCGACATCCTTCAAACATTCCACTTTGCAGATGTTTGTGTTTAAATGTTGTGTACAGTGAGGATAGTGTGTCGAGTTAGCCGCAGTTTTCAGTACCTTCCTGACGACAGAGCCACATCCTTCAGCGCCATCAGCAGAGACTCTCCCTCCACGTAGGCAAAGGACAGGTTCACACAACCTGAAAACAAACACATCAGAAACTTTTAAACAAGAGAAAAACGCCAAACTCCTGAACCAAGCACTTTTTTCTCCAGTTTGGCTTTACCCAAATCTGAATGCTTCTTGTAAAAAAGCGTCAAAAAGTGACAAAAACACAACAAAAAAAGCAATGAGAAAACCAATAAGCAACAAGCCACAAAAACCGACAGAATCATGACAAAAAAGTGACACAAAAAATGACAAAAAACACGACAAAAACGCTTCAAAACTTGGCGACAACGAGAGGAAAAAGTTAGGATCACTTTTGTAGGTCTGAGCTTTCAAATGAGGCATTGCACTGTTGCTCTCCAGTCGAGAAGCTTTTAGATTTGGGTAAAGCTGAACTGGAGAAAATGCGCTCGGTTTATGGCGGCGGGGGTAGGAGGTTAAAAAGCTTTTTTGTGCAACTCAGACCAGTTTAATAAAAGATACAGAGAAATGATTTTTGCTAAATGTGTGAAAGTTAGGGAGACGAGCTCTGAACGTGGAAGGAAACAGATTAGTTTAGTGAAGACAGATAAGGACCTTTTTACTTCTTTCTTTCTCTCATGTCGTTTTGTGCTTTGGCCTAACGGATGTAAATGATGTTTTCTCAAGGTCTGAATAAATCCATTCATTTATCAGGACGTACAGGACTGAAGTAGCAGTAATAGTAATAGCAGTAGTTTAGAAATGTTCCGCTTACTGCCCAACTCCTGTTCTGAAAACTGTTGTCCCACTTACATCACTGCCCTGTGGTGTGGTCCACCAAAAGCATCTTCACAAACTTTAAATGGCTCAGAACAGAGCAGCTACAGTTGTTCTCCACTATCCTTTTCAAACTAACAAACTAACTAACAGCTCTCTCGGAGTTGCGCGTCAGCAGGAGTGAGAGTTGGTTGAAGCACAGAGGTCACGGAGACTGTGCAGAGCGCTGAATCATGCTCTCTGCTCCAAAAACTACGTTTTCTCTTCGGTGGCATTTTGAAACGCTGCCTCAGATGAGGCAGATGAACTTAGGAAGTCACTGGAAACCCTCGCGGAAGATGTTGCTGCGATACGAGAAGATCAAAAGAAAATACTAAGTCTGGTCGAGGAAGTAAAGAAGCTGCGTGATGAAAACAAGGAAAAGACAAGATGATAGTGGACCTGGAAAAAAGAGTGGACGAGCTAGAGCAATACTCAAGGATCAATGATGTTATAATAACGGGGCTCAAGATCAGACCCCGTTCATATGCTAACGCTGTTGCCAATAACAGCAACGGGGGGGAGACAAGCGAGGAGGAAGCGTGCTCCGCTGAACAACAGGTAGCAGCCTTTCTCCAAGCTAACGGCATCACCCTCAACGTGGACGACTTGGAGGCCTGCCACCCTCTCCAAGGAGAAGAAAGGAGGACAAGCCGGCACTGATCCTAAGATTTACAAACCGAAAGAAGAAGATTGCACTGTTGAAGCAAGGGCGAAACTTGAGAGGTACAGATGTTTACGTGAACGATCATTTGACCCGGAGAAATGCTGAAATTGCCAGAAAAGCCAGACAACTGAGGAAGCAAAAGAAGATACAAAGTACTTGGACTCAAAATTGCAAGATTTTTGTTAAGCCCAACGGACCACCGGAGGCCAGGGTTATGGTGGTCAGGAACCTCAGCGACTTGGACAGATTCGAGGAACCAACGCTAGCGCTTAAGTCAATGGATCATGAGCTCCAGAACACATGACAACAAAGATGACTCTCATGAGGTAACGAGCAACTGTTCTGTTATATATTCAAATTACACTTACTTAATCTTACAATAATTTACAATGACTAGCGACTCTGAACTACAGCAAAGGATTTTAAGTTTGGAAAACACGGAACTGGACTTATTTTCGTATAACGTGCATGTTGAAGACCTGCAAAATGATAAAGACCCCGATAAGTTTTTCTCATCGTTCGATATCGACAGTAAATACTATACAGTAGAAGATTATTCACAGGATGTAAAACCAGAAGGAAAATTGTCAATAATTCATTTCAACTGCAGAAGCATGTATACAAACTTCAGCGCTATCAAGGAATACTTGCATCAGTTTCCCCACTCATTTAGTGTTATTGCAATGTCGGAGACTTGGTTCAACGAGGAGAAAGGAATAAATTTTGAAATTGAAGGATACAAACTTAACTATGTTAATAGGAAAAATAAAACAGGAGGAGGAGTAGCATTATATGTACATAACAGCCTAAGGTTTGAAGTAATAGACAGCATGACAGTTGCTGTCAACGATACTCTCGTTATTACTCTAGAAGTAAATAAGAATAAAAAAAAGGGGCATAGTTATAAGTTGTATATACCGCCCTCCAGGTGCTGACATTGGAGTATTCATTGATTGGGTGGAAAAAACTTTTTCCAATATAAGTAATAAAACTACTTTCATATGTGGGGATTACAACATAGATCTCTCACACAAACTATTTTTAAAATCTGGACTTCTGAAGCTCACCGATTTGGTAAAACTAAATACTGCGCTCCTTCTGTACAAGGCCAACCATAATGTACTGCCATATAATATTCAGAAATTCTACTGCAAAAATGAAGGGCAGTATGATCTAAGGGGATGTGGTAACTTTAAAGTTCCAATGGTGGGTTCCACCAGGAAAAGTTGGTGTGTGTCAGTATGCGGAGTCCTACTCTGGAATGGTTTGGGTAATCATGTAAAACATTGCATAAATATTTACAAGTTCAAAAAGAGATATAAAGAGAACATGTTGGCTGAGTACGAAAATGAAAATGAATATTAACAACTGACTGACAACTTTCTTTTTCTTTATAAATAACAAATGGCAATAACAGTGCTTAAAGATCTTTGCGTTTGAAGACGTTAAATTATAACAATAGAGGTGAATTTTTTTGTAAACAAAAAATGTATAGCGACTTTGAAGGGTATATCTGGGTGAACAATGAAAGAGGTGCTCTTGATACAAGATTGACATAAAAAACATTTTTACAGAAAAGCTTGACAATAAATTGTGATCTATCGAAATGCTTAGTTACCATTGTTGGTAACATAACGATCAATTGAAGTACTTATTACTCACTATTGTTGACAATATGCTTATGTGTATGTATGTATATGTATGTATATATATATATATGTATGTGTGTGTACGTGTGTACGTATATGTGATTATGTGTTAAAGTATATTTCTCATATGCAAACTATTTATCTGTTATATCAACTGTCTTTGTGAAAGGAAGCAACCACTGAAGGAGCTGGTGGTATGGCGGTGGATGATGGCAGGGTGGTGACTGGCCGTATGAGGATTGTGGCTGATCCTGGGTGTGGTGGGGCGGCGGCGTGGTGGCGTGCCGGTGATGTAGTGAGGTTGTTGTGCAGGGGACGCTATATCTTTCTACAACTATACTGACATGTCACCACGTGGAAAAAAATAAAAATAAAATAATGATGGGCATAATTGGTTGAAAAAGGAAACGCAAATCCAAATATTGGCTTGACCACTATAAGCCAATATGCATTATTGGAATAATGTTATAAAGAAAGAACAAGGGGAAAAAAAAAATTAAAAAAAAGAAAAGAAAAGAAAAATACAAAATTAACACATTCAAACCCGACTTTGTTTTTGTTTTTCCTCAAACCAACAAATTTTATTCGTGGTCGTACTGACTGAACATGGCGCCCTGTCACTTGTTGGTGGGAGGTTTGTGTGTCACTGGCTCAGCTGCTTTGGGGCGTTGCTGGCGTGTCATTGCGTTGTCGGCCTGCTGCAGCTGGGATTGGCTGGGATCGTTGTGCTGCTTGTTGCCATCAGGTTGTTGCAAACTGCCCTGCTACTGGCTCCATTAACATGAATGAAATTATGATACATACAGGGGTGGGAACTTATAAGTTTACTTCCTCCCACTCCTTTTCGAGTTTTCTGTACAGTGTTATGTATATATAGAAGCATGTGGAAATGTCATAAACGCATGTCAAAAGTCATAAAAGTAGCACATGCTAATGTGCTACTGTTTGGTTGAGGCCAAACTACAGGAAAGTCTCCTCATGTTCATGCACAATGTTCTGATGGATCAGAGCAGTGTGCGAAATCCATCCATCCATCTTCTTCCACTTGTCCGTTGCCGGGTCGTGGGGGCAGCTGTTGGAGCTGCACCAGCCCCTATAGCGCCCTCTGCAGGTGGTGGGTCCACAGAAGGACGGCCTCATGGTTCTATCCGGGCCTGTTGGTCTCTCGTAAGGGGCTTCTGAACCGCTCTTTGTCTGACCCGTCACCTAGGACCTGTTTGCCATTACCATTGGCCTACCAGGGGCACGAAGCCCCCGAGAACAGAGCTCCAGGATCATTCAGGCTCAAACCCCTCCACCACGAGTCTTTTGTGGTAGTGGTGGAGAAGATTCTGTATATAATCTAATGGTTGACAACAAGGCCTATGATGAAAAGTTCCCCATACCTACTGTGAGATATGGAGCTGTTTCACTGATGCCAGTGGCTCCAGCAGAATAAAGTGAAGGTCCCGTTAGTTCCATCTCAGTCTCCTGACCTCAATATCATTGAGCCACTCTGGGGAGAGCTCAAATGTGCTGTTCATGCAAAACAGCCCAGGATATTACAGGAACTGGAGGCTTTTTACCAAGAAGAATGGGCCGCTTTACCATCAGGAAAAATAAAGAACCTTAACGACCACAAAAGACTCCAAGCTGTCATTGATGTTAAATCCACGCTATTAAGAACTAGCATATAAACTTTTGATCAGGGTCATTTTGGTATGTTACTTTGTTATGGTGATTTGAAATAAGTTCACACACTTTTTTTCACAATAAATGGCTTCACAACATCATTGACCATGAGTGAAAAAAAAGTGTTGGCTCTGCTCCGCATAGTAGTAGTAGTAGTAGTAGTAGTAGTAGTGTTGGTACCTGGGTATCTCTTCTCCGCGTCACCGTTCAGAATAACATCAGGGATTTCTGAGGTGATCTTCTGGATCAGCCTCTGTGCCAGCGCTGAGATCTTCCTGTGGTCGTACTGCACAAGTACACACAGTACACAGAGTACACAACACAGTACACACAGTACAGTTTAGTAGTTATTAAAGTTAATACAGTTTTATTTTAAGGTTTTATCCACTTTCTCACAGAAACATGAGCTTCATTAAACAATATGTTAACGTCATGGCTGAACTCATTTTTCAAACATTCAAAAATCCGATCTGTAAATCTTTTCCGAAATAGTTTTATATTTGGACTTTGTTTGAGCTGCTCGTACAGAAACAAAACACTTTTCCTCTAACTTTGGACCGGCGCTATAAAGAGTTTTCCTCTCGACTTACTCCCTCCTTCCCTCAGAGACAATAATGTATGGAAGATCTGCAAGTGTACAATATCATCTCCAATGTCAAGAAATGTGTGAAGAATGGGGGGGAAATTGTGCAAAAAAATTGACAAAAATAGGGAAAAATGGAGGGAAATGGGGAAAATAATCATAATAAAAATGAGCAAAAATGACGGGGGGGAAATGGGAGAACGAGAAAGGAATTGGAGGGAAAAGAGGAAATGTGTAAAATAGAAAAAAAAGAAAAGAAAATAGATTTGAAACAATAGGGGAACACAGACAAAATTGAGCTGAAACAACAAAGTCACTTCCCCTTAGATGAGTTTTGTAGGTCTTAGCTTTCAATTGAAACGTTACTCTGGCCTATAGGCTGTAAGCTCCAGCCGAGAAGCTTCTAGATTTGGGTAAAACTGAGAAAACGGCGAGTCCCAGAGGAAAAGTGGGTTCAGGCGCAGGTCACTTCCTTTTCAAACATTTGCGTCGCCGCAGACGGAAAACTGGGACAAAAAGGCACTTTATCAGAAAAACACAGTCACAGTGAGACGACAGGACCACTTCTGCTTTAGTCATTTTTCACATTCTTTAGCCGTTTGTTGGAACTGCAATGTTTCTAAATCTGAAGCTTTTTAACCTCTTACCCCCCACCTTAAACCGAGCACATGGTCTCCAGTTCGGGTTTACTCAGATCTAAAAGCTTCTTGACTGGAGAGCAACAGTGTAACGCCTCATTTGAAAGCCAAGGCCTACAAAACTGATCTGGCACTTTTTATTGCTCTTTTTTTAAATCACATTTTTGTTTTCATCCTCGGTTTCGTTGCTGTTAGAGATGCACCGATCCAGCTTTTTTGCTACCGATACCGATACTGGGGTTTGAGGATCTGCCGATATCCGACATTTAACCAATACCAAGAGACCTTCTTAAAAGTGGTTTTCTCTGAGTGAAAAATTTAATTGACTCTTTTCTCCATCAATAAAGTCAATATTGTCATGATGTTACAGATCAATTATATCTATTGATAAACTAATGGATGAACATTAAACAAGGATCACTGGACTTTATCCTTGGGTGTATGACAGGCTTTAGTTTATAAACAAAATACAAACACTTGGCTTCAGCAGTGCTTATTTTATTTTAGTAGGCTACTTTAGATTTTCTATCATAGTTTCTGTCCCATGCACCCGCTAGCTTTAGCATGCTATTGCTGGCGCAGCATTTTGTGCGGTGATCAAAAATACAATTGCGGGGGTTCAAACTAACTCAGTGATTGAATTCTCCAGGTTCTTAGCTTTATAATAACACACAGCATGTCCATATTCACTTAGGTTTAGGTGGAAAAAGTTGTGATTTTAAGGCGTTGAGAGCCAAAACTGGTATCGGTTCAGTATCGGATATTTGTAGCCGATACCTGATATCGTATTTTTTCCAGTATCGGCTCCGATATCAGTATTGGATCGGTGCAGCTCTAGTGTCTATATTGCCAAACTGTAAAAAAAAACAAAAAAAACAAGAGTTTAACGCACAGAATGTAGAGACATCAATGTGAAACTTCTGCTGTCGAGACTGACATAAACATGAGGGAACCGTGTTGCAAGTCAGTTTATGTTTTCAGTTAAAAAGATTTTCGATATTTTCTGCGACAAAATCTGAATAATTGACAGAGCCCGATTTAAATTTATGATTTAATTTTGTGACAAATTAGTTGCAAAGACTTTTTCAGACGGAATTTGGAACTGGTTTAGTCTTATTAGGGGAAAAATAGGAAACATTAAAATCTCGCCTTTTTTATTATTATTCTGTTTATTTATTTGGTTTATTTGGTCGGGACAGTGCATGTTAATGAACACACATGGGTTTCATGCATGTAAACAAGCCACACTGGATTGTAGCCTTGGGCTAATTTCCATCCATCGTCCCCCATGCAGACTCTCAAACACACTCTCATTCATCCTGGCCTATTGTACATGTTTTTAGTGGTAGGGGAAACCGGAGTACCCGGAGGAAACCTACGCAGACACGGGGAGAACATGCAAACTCCACACAGAAAGGCTCCGTCCAGGTGGGAATCGAACCCAGGACCTTCTAGCTGTGAAGCACAAGCTCTAACCGCTGTACTACCATGCTTGTTAAAAGAAATTGAATATGATTAATATAGAGTGACTAATCAAATGATAAAAGCATGATTAATCGGATTAAAAACGAATTATCAATGTTAGTACTGTCATTTCTAAAAACTGCTGTTACTATTGCTTTGTTATTTATTTTTTGTATATTTTTTCTTTCATAATGTTATTTTTTATATAATATTTGAATTTATTCAAGGGGTGGTTTAACCATGTTGTGCACTTTCCCCCCCCCCCCCCCGATTTATAATAGTTTTTTTCTTTTTCACAACTTGTTTTTGTTAGGGTGGAATGAAAACCTAATTTGGAGAAAACAGACTTTGAAGTTCTGAAGTAAATCTCAGGAGAAACTGTGACTGTGTTTCCAGGTTAAAAGAGAAAACTGTCCCAAACCAAAGAGAACAAGTTTCTCTGCGGCGTCTGAATCAGAGACGTCTTTCTCACCTCCATCTCTGTCTGGGCGACGGCGCAGGCGGCTCCCAGCCCCACGGCGAGCGGTGTGGGCACGGTGCCCGAGCGCAGCCCTCGCTCCTGGCCCCCGCCGCTCTGCAGAGGCTCCAAACGCACGCGAGGACGGCGCCGCACGAAGAGTGCGCCCACGCCTGAGGACAAACTCTGGGGTCACAGCTCGGCCCATGTATATGGTACTTTAAATACTGCAGGAGAAGGTCTGACCTTTGGGGCCGTAGATCTTGTGGCCGCTGACGGACATGAGGTCGATGTTGAGCTCAGTGACGCTCAGAGGGATCTTTCCCACGGCCTGAGCGGCATCTGTGTGGAAGAACACGCCTCGAGAGCGACACAGGCGTCCTGCGGGACACAGACCAAAAAACTGTTCATTAAAGAGAAATGGTCTGCTTTTCCTGTCGCTCTGTGATTCATCTGCTCCACAAGATTAGAACACTTACACATAACCCTTTAAACAGGATTCATCTGCTCTACAAGACAAGATTATATCACTTTAAACATAACCCTTTAAACAGGATTCATCTGCTCTACAAGACAAGAATATATCACTTTAAACATAACCCTTTAAACCTTTAAACTATTTTGAATTAACACAGTGAGGTCCTAAACACACTTTGAACATAATAAGAGCCAATTATCGACCTGAGACGACTTAAGAATCGAGTCATTTGAAAACGTCTCTCCCAAACCAAACCAGTCCCATGCAGTAAAACATGAAGAACCATCTAATGGAGAATAAAGCTCTGCCCCGTTTCTGAGGAGAGTTTGGCTGAGATGGAGTTGAGAGTTGAGAAGGGTAGGAGCGTTTAAACTCACCGATGTCTCCGATTGGAGCGTTTAAACTCACCGATGTCTCTGATAGGAGAGTTTGAACTCACCGATGTCTCTGATAGGAGAGTTTGAACTCACCGATGTCTCTGATAGGAGAGTTTGAACTCACCGATGTCTCCGATTGGAGCGTTTAAACTCACCGATGTCTCTGATAGGAGAGTTTAAACTCACCGATGTCTCTGATTGGAGCGTTTGAACTCACCGATGTCTCTGATAGGAGAGTTTGAACTCACCGATGTCTCTGATAGGAGAGTTTGAACTTACCGATGTCTCCGATTGGAGCGTTTGAACTCACCGATGTCTCCGATTGGAGCGTTTGAACTCACCGATGTCTCAGATTGGAGCGTTTGAACTCACCGATGTCTCAGATTGGAGCGTTTGAACTCACCGATGTCTCCGATTGGAGCGTTTAAACTCACCGATGTCTCAGATTGGAGCGTTTGAACTCACCGATGTCTCAGATTGGAGCGTTTGAACTCACCGATGTCTCAGATTGGAGCGTTTGAACTCACCGATGTCTCAGATTGGAGCGTTTGAACTCACCGATGTCTCAGATTGGAGCGTTTGAACTCACCGATGTCTCAGATTGGAGCGTTGAACTCACCATTGTCTCAGATTGGAGCGTTTGAACTCACCATTGTCTCAGATTGGAGCGTTTGAACTCACCATTGTCTCAGATTGGAGCGTTTGAACTCACCATTGTCTCCGATTGGAGCGTTTGAACTCACCATTGTCTCCGATTGGAGCGTTTGAACTCACCATTGTCTCCGATTGGAGCGTTTGAACTCACCATTGTCTCTGATTGGAGCGTTTGAACTCACCATTGTCTCCGATTGGAGCGTTTGAACTCACCGATGTCTCCGATTGGAGCGTTTGAACTCACCGATGTCTCCGATTGGCTGCTTGACTCCGATCTCGTTGTTGATTGTCATGATGGAGACCAGCGACGTGTCTGGACGAATCGACTTCTCCAGGAGCTAAAAACAAACAATACTTGGTTTTCGATACCGATACCTGAACAATACTGATACTAAAAGATCTCTCGTCTAATGTGTGGAAGATCTGCACATTTACTATATGGATTAATCTCCAATGTCAAGGAATGTGGGGAAAATGAAGAATAACTTCGAAGAAATTGTGGCAAAAATAAGAAAAAGATTGCACACACAAAAAATTGTAGAAAAAATAAGGGGAAAATGGGGAAACAATTTAGAAATAAAAGGGAGAAATGGGAAAATATTTATAATAAAAATGAGAAGGAATGAGGGAAGTAAATTGCGAAAAAAGAGAAAAAATTGGAACAAAATTGGGGCAAACATTGGGGGGCAAACATTGGGGGGGGGGAAAGGGAAAAAATAGGGGAAAACAAACAAGTCACTTCCTATAATCCTGCTCCTGGCAATTTGAAAGAGAGAAGATATTTTTTGGGTTCCCAGCCCGGGTCCTATGTTCCCCGGGTGCGATTTATTTTTCCGTAGGTGAGTTGGTACTTCAACCAATCACAAGTCATGAGAGTGAAATGTCATACATATATCAAGCAGCTTAACCCTGACCCTGCCCTAGCCACTAACCTTAAGGATAGTGGGCTGGTGCCTAATCTTAATCAATAGAAGTGGGGGAACATAGGTACCGGGGAACATAGGGCTGACCCCTCCCTAGTAGTAGTAGTAGTAGTAGTAGTAGTAGTAGTAGTAGTAGTAGTACCTCCATGTCCACCAGGCCGTTGGTCTGCACGGGTAAGTACGTGACGGAGAATCCCTCTGACTCCAGGACCCGGCAGGAGTCCAACACGCACTTATGCTCCGTCTGCGTGGTGATCACATGACGCTTCTTCAGCCCGTAAAACCGCGCCACACCCTGGAAAAGACGCCAAACGTGTGGGAAAAAGAACTTTAAACCTGGAAAAAATAACTTTAAACCTGGAAAAAATAACTTTAAACCAGGGAAAAATAACTTTAAACCTGGAAAAAATAACTTTAAACCTGGAAAAAATAACTTTAAACCTGGAAAAAATAACTTTAAACCAGGGCTTAAACCTGGGAAAAAGAACTTTAAACCTGGGAAAAAGAACTTTAAACCAGGGAAAAAGACATCAGCGTTTTTGGCTTTACCCAAATCTAAAAGCTTCTTGAAAATCACGTCAAAACAGTGACAAACAAGAAAACAAAGGATGTAGATGCAATGAAAAATGTCAAAAAAGTGACAAAAACGCAACAAGTGACAAAAGGCGATGAAAAAGTGACAAAAATGTGAAGAAAACGTAATATAAAAATGCCACAAAAAAGCTTTATGTAGCAAAAGAGCAACTAAATTGTGACAAGTGGCAAAAAGCAATGAAAAAGAACATTAAAAAAAGGGACGACAACACGGCAACAACGCAAGGAAAAAGATCAGTTTAGCTCAGTTTTGTAGGTCTTAGCTTTCATGCACTTGGTTAAGAGGTTAATCAGTTACCCGCCATCCACCACCTGTAAGTTGTGTTTTACTCATTTTCAAAACTTCAAGGTCTTAGGTTTCAAATATAAACAAAAATGTAACAAAAACGCAAATAAGGCAACAAAAATGTGACAAAAGCGAAGGGATAACGCGACATAAAGGAGAACACCGTAAACCCGCAGATGTAGCGTAAACCCAGGTGAAGCGCGGTTAAATGGTACCTTGACGGCCATGTTGTTGGACTCGGTGGCACCGCTGGTGAAGATGATCTCTCTGGGGTCGGCGCCGATGAGGTCCGCCACCTGCTGCTCGGGAGAGGAACGACACACAGACGTCAGCGTTTTAGACTCACAGCACTAAGGGTTTTCCTCTGGGCGCAGTACCTTACGCGCCCTCTCCATGGCGCTCTCGCTCTCCCAGCCGTACGCGTGGGTCCTGGAGTGAGGGTTTCCGTAGAAGTTCACCTGGTACGGCAGCATGGCGTCAAGCACCCGCGGGTCCTACGGGGAAAAAAAACACGGGGAAAACCGGCGTTTAGACGGGAAGATTTTAAACCGGTAATGAGAGGGACGAGAGTTTGAACACCAGGTATATTTGAGGATGTTTTGTCGCTTTGAGGCAAAAATTTATCCAGGAAGTAACTCCAACATTTTGTGATCATTTGGAACAATTGGGAAAAAGTGTTCCAAATGATCACTTTTTGGAACACTTTTTGGAGTACAGTTTGGAAGATGTACTCCAGGTGGCTCCGTCCGTGTCTCGTCCCAGAGCAGGTGCAGATGATCCAGCAGGTGGCACTGTCTGTCCCTCACAGCGGCAGGGTCCGCGTTTCCGTGGAGATCAAGGACACCAGAGACGAGCTTTACCAGCTGTTTCCTCTGGGAGACGTGGTACGTTTCAGCCCATTCCGGACGCTTCGAGAAACGACATCCTTTAAGCCTTTTAACCCATTTAGGCCTGAAACGCCTGGAAAAAAGGCCTGTGAAAACCTACGGGCGATTTCAGAAAAGACCCCGAAAACCTGAAGTTCCAGAAAGTTCCAGAAAACCTGAAGTTCCTGAAGTATTCAGCAATTGTGTCAACGCCTACTAAATGATTGATTTCTCAGCCTCTGTAGCAGATAGGAACAAAATTCAACAAGTATTCGAGAGCTTACATGTGTGGCTTTCCTGAGAAATTGGATTCATTTAGATACACCTTTATAAAAATAAAATATGTAAAAGCAAAGTGAAATAAAGTGGTCACTTCAAAAATGTCTAGCAGCTTCTCTCTAAACCCAAACAATATCCACTCTTTAAAATACAATTGAATGAATGGTTTTATATAGAAACATGGGAAAATAAATATAATAATTATTAAGCTATAAAGAAATAAAAATCTGGTGATGGGGAAGGGCAGAGTATCCTGCTCTAAACACAGCAAGGAGGAGGAGAAAGCCCCTCCCTCAGAGAAAGCCCCTCCCCTCACTGCTGCTCAGCGCTGTCAGCCAGAGGAGAAGACGCAGCTCTCCTGTCCTCTCGTCCCACACTCGACTTCTCAATAAAACTACGTGATGGAAAGAGCAGAACAACTGTTTTCTGATCGTTTTTGAGTCAAACCCCTGCCCCTGTTCAAAACAAAACTAAAGACTCATCTGTTTAAAAAGGCATTTGACACATAGTTCTGTGGCAACTGTTGTGAATGTGATAATGGTCTGTTTTTAATGAAATTGTACTCCTTTTTAAATTGCATTTTTTTTATTGTGTGCAGCGCTTTGGTCAACTTTGGTTGTTGTAAGGCGCTTTAGAAATAAAACTTGATTGATTGATCAAACCTTTTGATCGAATCAAACTGAACATCGCATTTACGTGTGAAGCTCTATAAACGGACAGTAGCTGGGTTGCAACCCGAAAAAGTGAATATCTCCGCAAATATTTCACCAAATTACACAAAACAAAAAGTGTTGTGATGCTGACGCTCCCGCGCCTCTATTCTGTTTCATTTCATTGGCTCAAAGGCCGACAATTGGTGCAAAAACACCCTTATACTCGAAAATTGACCTATACGCTTTCCCGGCCTCAATGGTAGAATTGTGCAAGAGCGCCCCTGGTTTAATGGTAGAAATGCGGCAATGCTTTCCCGGTTAATGAAGTCGAGAAGCCGCAAACTCAGTGAATTCCTCCTTAACGTAACTCTGTCAGAGTAAAAAACAGCCCAACATCTCTCTTTACGGCGTTTATTCTCTGACATTTTGTCGCTTTGAGCGGGAGGTTTATGCAGATTTTCATTCCACTCTTTAACAACATCTGCACTTTAGTCGCTCCATAAGACTCCACACCGTACAGGCGAACAACGAGACTATATTTGGAAGGTTTTTACACACAAGGATTTTACAGATCTCATTCACGACAGATTTAATGAGCTTTGAACCAAAACACAAGGAGAGCAGATAGTAGTAGTAGCAGTAGTAGTAGTAAAAGAAGTAGTAGTAGTAGGACTAGTAGTAATAATAATAGTAGCAGTAGTAGAAGTACTGACCATGGGGGTTGTGGCCTGGAAGTCCAGATAAAGCGGCCGCAGCTCATCTTTCCCGAGCTCCTGCTTCTGGATCTGCTCTGGAGACGACACACAAACACCAACGTCACACAGGACATCATCTGCATACCCCAGTGTCACTCACAGCCCTGGGGTCCGTCTGATGGAGGCTGGGACAGCCTGGTTGTACACTGGGCAGAGCAGGGAAAGCACTTTCTGCTTTGTTGATTATTGTGTCAAAAACAGAACTTTTCACCACTGTAGGATTCGCCAGGCAGCAGCAAGTCAAATGACATTTTAATGCAAGTGCTGCAATTTTCTTGAAATAGTGGCTTTTGCCTTTGTCAAGATTAGTAAAAAATATCTGTTTGCACTTCCATTAAGCATCTCATTGCACTTAAACTAGGTAATACAAATCATTAATCTTGATTTTATTGTTTTTTCTCATTCTCATCCATTCTCATGTTGCTTGTCTAAAATGCACTAAATGACACCTGTTTAATTGAGAAGCAGGACCCCCATAACCTCCCACTAAAGAATTTATATGAACCTCACTCTTTATTTAATCCTGGTTACGGCCCTGCACACTGCCACAAACACTTAACCACCACCTGAACCGAGCACATTTAGTCCAGTTTGGCTTCACCCAAATCTAAAAGCTTCATGAAAAAAGCCACAAAAAAGTGACAAAAAGCAATGGAAATGTGGCAAAAATGTGATGAAAACCCAACAAAAAAGCGATGGAAAAACAAACAAAAAATAAAAAATAAAATAAAGTGACGACGGCGCGAGGAGCTCCGTTCAGATGCGTTTTGTAGGTCTTAGCTTTCAAATGAGATGGTGATCGACTTCAGGAGGAAGTCACTACCACACACACCGCTGAACATCCAGGGGAGGACAGTTTCAAGTACCTGGGTGTTCACCTCAACAATAATCGGACCAACGCCCTGTACAATAAGGGCCAAAGTGGCGTCCACCTCTGAAGAGACTGAGGTCCTTCGGAGTGAGCAGGGCTCTGCTCAGGACTTTTTATGACTCTGTGGTAGCCCCCGCTATCTACTACGCTGCCGTGTGTTGGGCCCCGGGCAGCACAGAGCGGGACAAGAACAGACTGAACAAGCTGGTCAGGAGGCCAGCTCCTTCCTGGGCTCCCCCCTGGACTAGAGCCTTGCACGGGCCCGAGCTGAGATATGGAATTAGACCATATCGTGTATATCGGGATATTTCAAATTCAGATAAGCTATTAAAGGGATACTTCGGGATTTTTGACATAGGGCCTCATTTCCTAGTTATCCAGAGCGTTGTTGATGTCTGGAGATATTTTTTTCTTAAATTCATGCAGTTCTTATATTTGAAGAGTCTAGTTGCGCTAGCCTAGAGCAAGGCTAAAGCATTTCTATGGTAACAGCTAGCCCGCATTAAAAAACAGTCTGACTCACTCCACAGTGCACCTGAGGTAAATCACATATAACACCAGACTAACCATATAAATGTCTGTGTTAATAGAATAATTTTTTAATAAAACTGACCTTGTATCACATGAATTACTGCATTTTGAGGGACTATTTTCTCGCAGATCACTCCGCCGCTGCCTTAGCTTACAGCCACGAAGCTGATGCCGCTCAAATATAAGTTATTTTAAACGCAAAATGGTTAAAATTAACCTATCGACACAGACATTTATATGGTTAGTCTGGCGTTATAAGTGATTTGCCTCAGGTGCACTGTGGAGTGCGCCAGACTGTTTTTTAATGCGGGCTAGCGTTTACCATAGAAATGCTTTAGCCTTGCTCTAGGCTAGCGCAACTAGACTCTTCAAATATAAGAACTGCATGAATTTAAGAAAAAAATATCTCCAGACATCAACAACACTCTGGATAACTAGGAAATGAGGCCCTATGTCAAAAATCCCGAAGTATCCCTTTATGTTAACAAAAAGGTAATCTCAAGCTGATTAAAAAAAAAGAGTTTATCTCAAACTGAGCACTTTATTTTGTGATCTCTGTTATCTCACAGCTCTCACTTTGTGGAAAAAATATTGCGATATATATCGTATATCGACATTCAACCTAAATATATCGGGATATGACTTTTGGTCCATATCGCCCAGCCCTAGCACTCCACACGCAAACCGCTCTGTCCTCTCTCTCCATACCGCTTGCAGAGCTTTACCCACGGCGGGGAAACCCCCCACGCCACAGCCCACGGGGACGGAAGGTCCATGTTTGTGGCAAGAGGTGGCGGGTCAAGACGGGGCTAGAGGACATAGCATTGATAGAAGCACATCCGCACGGTGCTCTCTCTCTCAATACGACCGCTTTGCAGAGCCGTACGCACGGCGAGGAAAACCCCCACGCCACGGCCCAATACGGCAGGTCCATGTTTGTGTTGAGTTGGCGGGTCAAGACGGGGTGTGAGAGAGTCTTGTTTATTTTATTTTTACTGTTTATACTTCTTGCCCCGTTGAAGTTTTTGGTAGTCATTGTATATAAGATACCTCTACTTACTATGTAATTGTTTGCACATTTCCTGTCTATCCTGCACACCCTGAGTGTTTCTGAGAGCTGAATGTAACACGTGAATGTCTCCACTGTGAGATCAATAAAGGCTTATCTTATCTGACCTTATGGATTTGGGTAAAGCGGAACTGGAGAAAATGCGCTCGGTTCAGGTGGGGGTTACGTCAAAAGAAACCTAAGTTAGAAGGTACCTCACTTTCAAGAGAGAAAGTGAGAGTCGAATATCAACGTAACAATCACAAGTGCATTTTAAAGTTTTTTCGGTTAAAGGTTGACTTTACTGATCAATGACTCTGAGGTTGATCGATCACTCACAAACATCACAAACACCAAACTCAGACCCGCGCGGCGCTCCCTGCTGGGTTAGTGGCGGCGGGTGTGCGTGTATGAGCTCTATACCTCTGGCTGTGGACGCGCCGCTGGCCCCGCGGCCCCGGGTCAGGGACCGGAGCCACGAGGTCTGCAGCAGCCTGCGGGAGGACAGCATCCCGGACGGTCCTCGGTGAGGCCTGAAGGTCTGTGAGAGTCTGTGAAGGTCTACAGGAGCAGCACCTTCAGTTTCAATCCGCAATGAGTCGGACTGTCCCGTGTTTCCGAGTCTGCGGCGGAAGAAAACAAAGAGCTCCGCGGAGACTTTCACAATAAGAGTCCGAGCCTGACGCAGAGTGACGGAGCATTATATTATTTAGTAAGTGGGAGTTTATAAAGTGTTGAACCGACCGAGTATGTTTTGGAAATTAAACATTTATTGATTTGATCTTTACATGATTTGAACTTACAAGAACAAAAATTGAACAAAGTGAATTTCTGGCCTGATCACAAAAAACATTGTTACTACAAAACACATAGGTCAGTTTTGTTCTGATGTTGGTCATTTGTTCAGTATGAAAGCAGATCAACAGTTTGATCATTTTTCAAATAAGAGAATTTGGGTAATTTGAGCCGTCTCTCATCCAGAAGAATATTTATAGTTTTTGCACTGTTTTTGGTGGCTCTGGGTCGAGATGAGCAAATTACATTTACATATACACATTCATTATTCTGGATTTTTTGGGACAAAATGTCATCATGATTATTAAAAGTAAAATATATATCAGAAATGTTTTACATTTAGGTAAAAGGTTTGTCCGCGGACTTTTATTCTGAAGGAGCACACTTTGGAGTTTCCGTCTGACGCACGCTGACGTCATCACGCTGCAGAGTGTTGCACAAACAGCGGGGACACGTCCTTCTCGCGTGCGCACGTAACAGCTCTTACCTAAAACATGAATAAGACAAGAATAAAGCATTAATAACGACACAAACACGGGTTTTAAGGCATATGTTCCAGTTAAAGTCCTAAATTCACTTTGACAAAATGTTGAATCAGGAACTTTCCTTTTGTTTAAAGGCCTTATGTTTTTGTTTAATCCAACAAAATCAGTTTGTCCTCATTCAGTGAATCGTAAATTTAGCGGATTGTAGAAAAGTCTAATGATAGAGCACTGTGTCCACAGAGGGTATGTGTGTGATGTCATAACCATATCCTCTATATAGGAAATTGTAAAATTGTCGTCTGCTCTCATTCACATAATAAATAAATTACTAAAATACACTAAAAACAGCACAAATTAAAAAAGAAAATACATCAATTGGAATCGAATCTCTAAGTAAGAGAGTTATTATGCAATGGAATGGACTTCCACAGTGTGTCTGTGGAGCAGCGCTGGGACAGCAGTCTGCAGCTGAACGTGCTCCTCCTCTCTGTGAAGGCCTCATGCAGAGGGTGAGAGGCAGTGACCATGATGACCCTCAGAGTCCTCCTGCACAGGGGCCTCACCACAGTGCTGACCTTTTGGAGGATTTTGTTCCTCGTACTGATGTTGCACCAGCACACAGCAGCATACAGGAGGGCGCTTCCCACCACTGACTGATAAAACAGATACAGAAGTTTCGAGAAAGAAAATTCTATGATATTTTCACACATACAGTGGGGGAAAAAAGTATTTAGTCAACCAACAATTGTGCAAGTTCTCCCACTTAAAAAGATGAGAGAGGCCTGTCATTTTCATCATAGGTAAACCTCAACTATGAGAGACAAAATGAGAAAAAAAAATCCAGAAAATCACATTGTCTGATTTTTTATGAATTTATTTGCAAATTATGGTGGAAAATAAGTATTTGGTCAATAACAAAACTTCATCTCAATACTTTGTTATATACCCTTTGTTGGCAATGACAGAGGTCAAACGTTTCTGTAAGTCTTCACAAGGTTTTCACACTGTTGCTGGTATTTTGGCCCATTCCTCCATGCAGATCTCCTCTAGAGCAGTGATGTTTGGGCAGGCGCTGGGCAACACGGACTTTCAACTCCCTCCAAAGATTTTCTATGGGATTGAGATCTGGAGACTGGCTAGGCCACTCCAGGACCTTGAAATGCTTCTTACGAAGCCACTCCTTCGTTGCCCGGGCGGTGTGTTTGGGATCATTGTCATTCTGAAAGACCCAGCCACGTTTCATTTTCAATGCCTTGCTGATGGAAGGAGGTTTTCACGATACATGGCCCCATTCATTCTTTCCTTTACACGGATCAGTCGTCCTGGTCCCTTTGCAGAAAAACAGCCCCAAAGCCTGATGTTTCCACCCCCATGCTTCACAGTAGGTATGGTGTTCTTTCTTTCTCCTCCAAACACGACGAGTTGAGTTTTGACCAAAAAGTTCCATTTTGGTTTGATCTGACCATATGAATTGTCCCAGTCCTCTTCTGGATCATCCAGATGCTCTCTAGCAAACTTCAGACGGGCCCGGACATGTCCTGGCTTAAGCAGGGGACACGTCTGGCACTGCAGGAATTGAGTCCCTGGCAGCGTAGTGTGTTACTGACGGTAGCCTTTGTTACTTTGGTCCCAGCTCTCTGCAGGTCATTCACTAGGTCCCCCCGTGTGGTTCTGGGATTTTGCTCACCGTTCTTGTGATCATTTTGACCCCACGGGGTGAGATCTTGCGTGGAGCCCCAGATCGAGGGAGATTATCAGTGGTCTTGTATGTCTTCCATTTTCTAATAATTGCTTCCACAGTTGATTTCTTCAGACCAAGCTGCTTACCAATTGCAGATTCAGTCCTCCCAGCCTGGTGCAGGTCTACAGTTTTGTTTCTGGTGTCTTTGGACAGCTCTTTGGTCTTGACCATAGTGGAGTTTGGAGTGTGACTGTTTGAGGTTGTGGACAGGTGTCTTTTATACTGATAACAAGTTCAAACAGGGGCCATTAATACAGGTAACGAGTGGAGGACAGAGGAGCCTCTTAAAGAAGAAGTTACAGGTCTGTGAGAGAGAGAGAAATCTTGCTCGTTTGTTATTGACCAAATACTTATTTTCCACCATAATTTGCAAATAAATTCATAAAAAAAATCAGACAATGTGATTTTCTGGATTTTTTTTCTCATTTTGTCTCTCATAGTTGAGGTTTACCTATGATGAAAATTACAGGCCTCTCATCTTTTTAAGTGGGAGAACTTGCACAATTGTTGGCTGACTAAATACTTTTTTCCCCCACTGTACAGTGCCTTGCGAAAGTACTACAGTAATACACCTAGAACTTTGCACATTTTGTCATGTTTACAACCCTAAATGTAAAGATTTTATTTTGAATTTTTTACTGAAAGTTCACACACAAGTAACAGACTGTGAAGTGAAAGAAAAATGATACATGATTCTGTTATTTATCAAAAAATAGAAAAGTGAAAAGTGGGGCGTGCATAAGTATTCATACAGCATGACTTAATACTTTGTGGAACCCCCTTTTGCTGCAATAACAGCAGCAAGTCTTCTGGGGTATGACTCTACAAGGTTTGCACATCTAGAGACTGACATTTTAGCCCATTCCTCTTTACAAAACAACTCAAGCTCTGTCAAATTAGAAGGAGAGCGTTTGTGAACAGCAGTTTTCAGGTCTTTCCACAGATTTTCAATAGGATTTAGGTCAGGACTTTGACTGGGCCATTCTAACACATTCATATGTTTGTTTTTAAACCATTCCATTGTAGATTTAGCTTTGTGTTTAGGGTCATTGTCCTGCTGGAAGGTGAATCTCCGCCCCAGCCTCAATTCTCTTGCTGACTCCAGCAGGTTTTCCTCCAAAATGTCCCTGTATTTGGCTCCATCCATCTTCCCAACTATTCTTACAATCTTCCCAGTCCCCGCTGAAGAAAAGCAGCCCCATAGCATGATGCTCCCCCACCATATTTGACACTGGGGATGGTGCACTCAGGACGATGAGCAGTGTTAGGTTTGCTCCATACATAACGTTTTGCATTTGGGCCAAAAAGTTCAATTTTTGTCTCATCTGACCAAAGCACCTTCTTCCACATGGTAGCTGTGTCCTCCATATGACTTCTAGCAAACTTCAAACGGGATTTCTTATGGCCTCCTTTCAATAATGGCTTTCTTCTTGCCACTCGTCCATGAAGGCCAGATTTGTGTAGAGTACGACTTATAGTTGTCCCATGTACAGATTCCCCCAGCTCAGCGGCAGTACGTCTCAGCTCCTCCAGAGTTATCTTGGGGCACTTGGTTACATTTCTGACCAGTGCTCTCCTTGTTCGGTCTGTTAGTTTAGGTGGACGGCCGTGTCTTGGTAAGTTCACAGTGGTGCTATACTCTTTCCATTTCTGAATGATGGATTGAACAGTGCTCCGTGAGATGTTCAAATCTTGGGAAATCTTTGTATAACTTAACGCTGCTTTAAACTTCTCCACAGCTTTATCCCTGACCTCTCTGGTGAGCTCCTTGGCCTTCATGATGTTGTTTAGTGACCAATACACTCTGACCATAGCTCTGCGGCCCTCACAGAACAGTGAATTATACTGAGAGTAGATTATACACAGGTGGCCTCTATTTAATGGTTAGGGCAAGGTGTGAACATTCTGCAGACATTAGGAATGTTATAAAGGCAATTTAATGCACTCAGAAAATGCTGTATGAATACTTATGCAAGGCCCACTTTTCACTTTTCTATTTTTTGTAAAATAACAGAATCATGTATCATTTTGCTTTCACTTCACAGTTGTCTGTTACTTGTGTGTGAACTTTCAGTAAAAAATTAAAAATAAAATCTTTACGTTTAGGGTTGTAAATATAACAAAATGTGCAAAAGTTCAAGGTGTATTAGTGCTTTCGCAAGGCACTGTATTACTGCATCCTGCTCACTCACTGGAGAAACAAATGGCAAAGCCATAGAAAATCCTCCAAAAATTCTGGATCAATGCCATGGTCGTATCCAGTGGTGGAAAGTAACGAATTACATTACTCACGTTACTGTAATTGAGTACACTTTTTGGGTAATTGTACTTTTTTTAGTACATTTTTCAGCCTGTACTTTTACTTGTAATTAAGTAAAATCTTAGTCATGTAATTGTAATTCGCTACATCTGGAATTATGTCCGTTACTGAGTACAGCCATTGAAGTAAATATAATGGAAGAGGCATGCTGTCCCAGCTCCTATCTCTTTATATAGTGGCACTCAGTGGCGCATGAAACCAGTTTCGTCCGCCATAACGGTCCATGGTACCCGTATGACGTGTCACCTGTATCTATGCTCCCTACGGCCCAAGTGGGTGAAAGCAGCGGAAGCGCTCATGGCTGCCGACGGCCTCAGAGCGGAGAGACGCCATTACGTCGTAAGTCAAATCTATGGTCAAATCTCTTAATATCATCGATCTTTAAATACAAAATGAATTTGTAAGTCCATTTCAGGCGATTAAGCTACTATGTTAAGATGACTTTGGGGGTCAGTTTGTCAGTGCAGGCCTAAATAAGCTAACTTTTCCCGCTCTTGGAACAAGCCCTTCGAACTTACGTTGCCGCGCTTATGTACTCTCGCTCGGCCACTTTTCTGAGAAGTTCGTAAGTGCTGGCAGTCTTGATATTGCGATAGAAATGATACAAATCGAGTTTTTACTTCACTGCATTTGCTAGTATAACCTTACAACTAGAATTATATGGCTGAAATATAGAGAAGGAGCACTACAAAAGAGTTTTCTATATTACATTTTCATTGGTAAAACGTGAGATATTGGTTTTTATACAGCATTTATCTGTACTGTACTGGATCCAGGGCAGATGCAGACATCATGCATATTTTGTTATGTTTGAATATGGGTTTTATAGGTACTGTAGCTATGTTATCTGAAAAGAAAAGTATAAACATCACCACTGAAGTAACTTAAATTATTTATTTACTATTTGTTTTTGGTTCTTTATTTACAGATAAGTTTCTGGTGGATGACAGTGTTTCCTCAGACATGACTGAGGTCCGATGAGGCAGACCTGCCTCAGGGGTATAGTTCAGAGATGGTCCTTCATACACATCCAAGGTAAGTTGTTGTAAAATATCTCCACTTTAGCTCATGCCAAAGAGTTAGGTTTATTACTTTGATTTACAATATATGACTTTGTGTCCCCAGGGGTCGATTTTAGGACTTACATTGTTTCTGCTATACATCAATGATTTGTGTGAAGTCTCAACAAAGCTAAAATGTATATTATTTGCTGATGACACAACTATACTAGGCTCAGCAATGACCTACAACTGCTAATATCAGAGGTCACAACAGAATTATACAAACTCAAAGAATGGTTTAATAGAAATAAATTATCGCTGAACTTATTGAAAACAAAAATTATTTTATTTGGCAAACGGAATAGTGACATTCAGATTCAAATCAATATTGATAATGTTCAAATAGAACAAGTTAAGGAATATAAATTTCAGGGTGTGATCTTCAATCATAAGGTTAGCTGGAGACCACAAATAATTAATATTCGTGGTAAAGTGGTGAAAAATGTGGCCATAATGGGCAAGTGTAGATATTTTCTGGACCAAAAGGCTCTCTTCACCCTGTACTGTTCCTTACATAAACTACTGCTCAGAGGTCTGGGGAAATACCTACAATAGTCATTTGCTGGTTTTATATAGACTTCAAGAGAAGGCCATTAGAATTGTTCATAAAGTGGGGTATAGGGACCAATATACTGTTCTTAAAATCCAACACCATGAAACTTGATGACATCATAAAACCCAATTCCCTGCTACAGATATATAGAGCTGTAAATAACCGGCTCCCTACAATTAATGTTTGGTAAAAGAGAGGGAAGATACAATCTAAGGGGAACTCATAATCTGAAAGTACAATGCATCCATTCCACCCTAAAAAGTCATTGTATTACATGGAGAGGAGTAAATATGTGGAATAATTTAGATGAAGACTTAAAAGGTACAGCTAGTCTACAGCAATTCAAAAGACAGTATAAGAGAACTGTGTTTGAGAAGTATGCTGAAGACATGTGACCTTGTCTCTCAGTGACTCTCCTTAAGTAATCTGTATTACTATGAACTTGTGAAATACCACATCATTGCTGATATAATCAATTGTCACCTACTCTATCACCAAGTCTATTTGATCTGTATTAAAGGAACTTGAGATAAATTACAAGCATTACAAATGCTGTTATGACCTGCTTCCGCTGGTCATTACAAATAAAAGAGAATTGGGGCAGGTGAGATGTGGACCTGTTGTAGGGCCCCCTCTCAACGGGCTCATAAATCTTGTCTTTTAAAGCACCACTCAGTATAGGATTATAAAGCGTTTCACAACATCAACTAGTTAGGGCAGCAGGGTGAGGGCTCGCTGGTTGGGGGGCTACCGCCGTCTACCTGCTTGCCACTTAACACCCTGGCTTTTTAACGCACTTCACAAATAGGGAAAACAATCAAAAACCACTGACAGAACAATCTTAACCAACATTATTACAGTGGAAGCGGGCATGATAGCAATGAGAAACATGACAATTTTGAGTAAACAATAGAATGTGATAGTTTTTATAAGTAATGACACACACATATATATATACACACAATAAATAAACAATAATAATAATAACAACCATAATAATAACAACTATAATAAATACATGATCAGTAATCACATACTTTCGTATTTGGTTCTGCGTCTTTCATCCTTGTAGGTTGTCTGTAACTCTCATTAGAGTATCTTCTGGTATAATGTAATTGCTTTTCATTACAAATGCTGCTAGCTCTACGTCTTACATACTTGTTAATTGTCTTTCAAGTTTCATCAGATTTCCATCTTGCAAAATGTAAAAGCTTCTAATGCTGCCAATCTTATGGTTAATGCTGGAAAATGCACTGTTTAATTTTGCAACAACATTACTGTAAATCATATATGGGTACACCCACAGAGTTGTGTGTGTGCCCATATTTGAAAAAGAAATGAAATATGAACTTGGTATTCACTAATTACTTGTACTTAAACAGGCACATGCATGCTCCGGCTCTTCAGGTGCCTGGGTAAGACAGAGTATTGTGCCTGGATAACTCAGGTATTACTGATGTACTGTGAAATCTCAAGATGCTTTCTAGATGCTGTTAGTTCCACTATTATAATCACCCCTATTGAGGATTGCCTGTAACCGGAATATAAACTAATTTTGAATATGGGGGTAGGCACTTATAAGCTTTCTTGCTTCGGCCTACTCCTTTTGAGTTTTGTTAATTTATTTATTTTCTGCTCTGCAACAATGTTAATGTAAATAATGTAAATAATTACTCAAATAAATCCAATCAATCAATATGTCATTGTAGGTCTAAATTACTAGTGTCAAGCTGACTTTGACTGGCAAGATCACATGAGGCCGTCCTTCTGTGGACCCACCACCTGCAGGAGGAGCCATAGGGGCTGGTGCAGCTCCAACAGCTGCCCCCACGACCCGGCAACGGACAAGTGGAAGAAAATGGATGGATGAATGGATGGATGGATGAATGGATGGATGGATGGATGGATGGATGGCATCATGCCAATAATTAACACAGCTGTTAGTGTGACTTTTACCGTTCGCCGTCTGCACATAACCGATTACAATATCATAAAATAAAACAGGCCTAAAGTAATTTCACACAACACCAGCAGGTGGGGCTGTTGAAGCGCACGCACATGTGGTACCGTTTGCCTGAAGCATTTTGTACAATGTTCTTATCTGTAGAAACGTTAACGACACTTTCAGCTTTATGATACAAACAAACCATTTATATTAAAAATCCAGCGTCATTAAAACCAAACATTGGCAGCTACAGCATGATCAGACAAGTCCAGGCAATATCATGTAGCCTAACCCATACAGTTTTTACAGCAAATACTGGACTTCACAGAAACAAATACAGAGCATATTTATGGCTTTAAATTGGATTTACATACATTTAAAAGTTTTAGGCCTAAATGTCATTTTTGAGCATTCATAAAACACACAAATAAAACTATATGGTTGTCGCTGTTTAAATATCACACAATTATTTATGTTTATGAAAAAAGAAAAACTATTCCATACAGGATCCAGTCAGTAACCACAGAATTCTATTAGGAAAAGGAATGTATGGGCTTTCAACAAATAAATGTTCTGCATTTGTTGTAAAAATGTCCATATTACTCAGGCCCTGTAGATTCTCTGCCCCCATTTGTTTCAGCATTCTGGAATATATCAAATTGAGCATTTTCTATTTGTTTGTTTTAGTCCATCCAAAAAGTTGGAAGAAGACAAGTGAAGATATGTAGTGCTCTCTATCCTCCGCTTTGCACGTGTGCCTGATTGGAGTCTGTCTGCCAGAAGATAACCAGATATGGTGGACATCTCAGGGCCCCATCCCCAGGGACGTGCTGCTGAATGCTGAGCTGTATGCAAAAGGAGCTCTGGGTGTTTTCTTTGTTGAAGTACTTGGTAACATCATACAGTTGCCCACAGTTATTCGGGATCAATGGGAGAGAAGGGTGGACACTCAGTTTGGTGGCAGCAGGGCTTGTAGTCACCTCCACTGGTTCTCCTGTTGTGATGTTCACAGGTAACACCACAAAAGCACGGTCAAATATTTCTCCTACTCTGCATTCACTCTGGATTTGGATTTGCCAGCAGTGCCCCCATGATCTCCTACAGGGAGACATTGCAAACATGACAATACATAGTGCATTTTACACAGCGATAAAAGTGGATGTTTCTAATCTAGGATTTCATATTTTTAATGAAAATCTTACCTTGGTTTCTGTCTTTAAATTGTATTGAAGACCTGTGATGCAAAAGACGTTTTCTGATATAGGTCCTCATCGTGCAGTCCATTAAGCAATCTGACGGTAGTTTTACATTTCTGGGCAAAGGTTGTAGTACACTGCGCAAACACTCATTAGTCCAGGCCACATTTACAAGCAGGGTAAATGTGCAGAACGAAAGCCACGTAGGAAAAAATCTTGACATTTCCAATAGTTTTCAGCTTCAGGCAGTAATCCTCTTTGCAATGCAAATTCTATAAAAAGAACATCACAAGCTTTAAAGTGTAAGCATCTATATAAAACGTACGAGGCATACTGAAACATGAAGTGCGCAACAACTTGCCCCCCCTCTCTATGACTGTGCCAACATTTCTCACTCATGCTGTTTTCGACTCTGGATGATGAGTAGAAAACATGACTGACATAGCTTTCAGCCTTCAAAAAGTTATATGCAAAATAAAAAAGACTTTATAGGATGATTACATGGATATTTATTGATACCAGGCAAAAACATGAACACATGATAATGAATACAAAGGATTCTGCATATAGAGAACTAACTTGTTAAACACACGATGTAATATATCAGTACATGCAAATCAGTGCAGCACAAATAATGTAAAAAGTGAAGGACAAATTAAGTAAAAAAAACAACATCAACAACTGAGAACTACTAACCAAATCAGAAAGGCAAATACATCTGATTTCAGATTTCTTAAAATACAAGTGCAAAAGGATGAGAAAAGTGCTTGGTAAATGAGACAGTTGGTTGTAAGATGCTATGTCTGGCAGGAACACCAGGTAACATTCACAAATGCAAAATACCCTAGAAACCACATGTTACAGAATTGACCTTAGTTGATTTAAATTTTGTGAACTTAAAGAATAGTTTAAATGTTTTGGATGAATCGCCAACTCAAACAGTCTCTGATGTAAATTCTGATGAGATTTTACATTTTGAATTAATACTTGCTTTCTCACAGTCTGTGTGGTAAAGACACAGTGTCAAGATGAAACATTACTTTAAAACATTGTGCACTGTATAGAACACTATGGCAGAGTACAAAAGAAGAAGGTGTCATTTTACTGAGATCCAGATGGTCCATGGTATCTTTGGAAACTCTTTCACTTGTTTATGGGCTGCTGGTTGTTATCAGTGGCACAGCCACATCCTTGGGTCAGCTGCACAGAGGAAATGACAACAGAGCCAAATTCATCAATGTAGACAATGGGCACCATCTTCTGGGAGGTAGGATGACAGCAGGGAACCTTGAGGAAATATAAAGACCAAAGTAAAATACACTGTAAATAATGCTGGTGCAAAACACATGAATTAAGAAAAGAGTTTTAGTAATGTTAACTTGCAATGGCTGTGTAGTTAAGAATACATTTGGTACGTTTTGATGCTGGATTCAAATTTCTGTTCTTATGTCCTATTGAACTGGCTGACCACAGTAGGGAATGTGGCAACACAACCTAAAAATAGGTTGTGTTGGCAGATGCAAGGAAAATACTTGGCTTATGTGTTGGCAGCTGTTGCATTTTCATAGCACAGCAAGATCAGTGTTGGTCCAGTCAGTAAACTTTTTCTAACAACCTTTACATTTTAGAAATTTCCAGAAGAATCAGTATTGACGCATATTCTAACAGACACATCTGGGTAATCTAACTACTACGATTTGTACCTGGCCTATCTGTGGATGACCATGGAGACACTGCACAGCGTTCCCTACTCCAGAGCACAATTTACAGTGAGTAACGGTGAGACTGAGGGGGTGAATCACCCAGTTGTCCCAACCAAGCTCTGTAAACACAAAACAAAAAAACTGGCTTTGTAATGTGCTTTGTAATGTGCATCAACATGAGCATCACACAAACACATTTGTACCTTTCATGAAGACTTCAGAAGTCAAGGAACAACACTTCACGCTGTTACTGTTTCCCCCGTCAGAGACAGAGGCAGAGTGAGCCACTGGAATAGAAAACAATACAGTGATTTCAGCCATTCACCAGAAGAACTTCTCTGTATTAAACATCTTGTTTGCACTGACCATGAGCTTGGTTAGACACACTGAAGGCCATTTTCCATTGTTCATGGACACTGTCCAGTAAGCCCATTGGCACCTGGGGTTCCGTCTGCAGATTCAGAGACTTTAGAAGGTCCCTTTTAATGGTTTGCAGGGACACACCATGGCAACTGCAAAGTCAAAAACACGGGCCAGGGCAGATAAAGTATGTCATTTCAACTTGTCAGTGAAGTCAGTGCAAGAAAATGCGACGGTTTACCTTTGGCACATGAACAATCTATTACACAACCATAAGTATAATTAAGTTTATGAGATCCTTGCAAAAAACATTCCTCGAAAAAAGCACCAGCGTGAGCCAAGTGGTTCAAATCTGCTGCAGAGTGTGTTTACTTGATGCCAGATTATTAAATATATAAAGAATTATAATACTATTAGGTACTAAACAACATGTACAATTACCTACTGCCACATATATGTACATATAGCTCATGTACTAACCTTTGATGAAAGCCAACTGAGGTCATGGAACCATCAGATTCCCCATGCAATGGCTGCAACACAAAAGCAACCACTACTGAAGAACCCAGGAGTACCATCATTAGAACACATGTGAGAGACATGCTGCAGAGGAGCTGCGCTATATAATTCTGTGGTTAAATAGATCAGTATAGAAAATGGCTGTCTGTCCGTTTGGGAGACGGATGCAGTGATACTGTTTTCAGGTCCTGGGAACCTGAGTTTTTATCTTTGCGTACCACAATGTGGCCTTGAGATACTTAACATGGTTGTCTTGTCTTGTGTGAAAGAGTACAAGGATGTTGGTCCAAGAAGACCTGCAAATAGGCCATGAGACGGGACCCCAAATTTGGGCTACCGGTACCATTTTGAGGGATTAAATTTCCTTTTGATTTTCATGAAGGTACACATCTCTAGTGTTGGAAAATGTGTGATAGCATCTGATCCATGGTAGTTTTCATGAGAAATCAACACTTGTATCATCCCATCTCAATATACGGTGTTCAGTTACTACTAGAGATAAAAATGCCTTATAATCCAAGTGGTTGTTCTCTTCTTTTGCAAAATGCAGGATCTTGCAGACCATCAATAACAGAACCAACATTCATTGGCTTTTCAGAGAAACTAAGTAGTTAATGGCCTGTCCATCATTATAATTTGCTGTGTAATCTTAAAAAAAGTGAACTCTACCAGATCGATTAGGTGAATGGTTGTATATCTCCGAAACAGGTTGTGATGGAGACTTGTGTTTTTTGCATTGAAAAGAGCAATGTCTGGGCTTTAATATGATGTGTCAACCACCTTTCTAGGTCACTGGGGGGGCTGAGAAATGTTATGTTGAAAATCGTGAAAATCGTTCAACTGAACATAGTGTATGGTGACATGATATGATTTTATCTGATCCCATGCTTTTTCTAATTTGGATTTTTTCATGTAATTCTATACGATTTTGCCCAGCACCAGGACTTAATCGAAAGGCAGTGATTCCAGCATCCATTAAGGCACATATCTTCACCAATCCAGCATGGGGCAGCAGCTATTGATCGACTAGAAGAGACAATCATCGGAAAGGAGACATCACACATGGTTATTGGCATAGCCCTATGAGGCAACTCCTGTTGTGATATTGGGCTATACAAAACCATTGATTGATTGATAGCAGTATAGGCAAAGGTGTATGGGGTCCTCACCTGCCCAGTGCTGAACTTTCATGAGTTGAAAAGCTACAGTAGATTTCAATTGAGGCGGAACATACTACTTTAGATGCTGATGTGGCTGGAGCACGTGTTGGACCACATCCACCCATGGAATGGAATGACCATGCCCAAGAGATGAAAGAGTCGAGCCAGACTTCCTCAGTGCAAAACATGGTGTGGATCCTTATGAGGCAGCCACAAGCTGAACATCAAATTGTCCCAAGCTGGACTGGTTTCATCATAAAATAAGATAATCCTTTAGAGATCCGTGATAAAATAATCCATGACAAAGTAGAAATCTGAGAGGATGTAGTAGCACCTTACCACAAATGTGCCAGCTACTGAAAAGAGCACTGTGTATGAGATCTTTAAGCGTTCTGACCTCATTTGTGAAGAGTTGCATCTGGATTCAGTGGTAGTTGTCCTAGAGTCTGCTTGGATGCATAAAGAACAATTCTGTGGTCTGTGGGACGTCTGCTGTGATCTTGGCTCTTCTGCTGAGGGACTCCTTTGGCCCTGGGTCTCTATAGTCTGGATCTCTCCTTCTGTGGTTTCTCTTTTCTCCCCCTGGGGTTTTAAGTTTTTCCTTGCTATTCTGGAGAGTCTATGGACAGGGGACACCCACGCTGCTCCTCATCACCTGCTGCTGACATTTAATTGGACATTATGTTTATGTTTGCCTGGATACTTCACTTTCCTGGACTTTACATTGTCTTATTTACTGTTTTGTTTAATTGCCTTAATGTTTAGTGCAGCCCTGTGAGGCAACTCCTGTTGTGATATTAGGCTATACAAAACCATTGATTGATTGATTGATTGACAATTCATACTACTGTATTACTACTAATACTCATCTGCAATGCATTGTCTATTCTTGGGAGGAGATTTCAGGATGGTGGGCTGAGGGATGTTTGCATTGAAGCTGGCATAGTTGCTGAGGGACCCATAAGTGGGGTGATGGCTGGGAAACACTATTACCGTGCAGAGTACACAAGTGCATTTATGAAGCCATGATGAGACTGGCATGGTCAGAATTCACTAATCAGTTAGAGACCAGACTAGCAATTTTGAAAAAAGGTCAACTCATTTTTAGCGCAGGCGGTTGTTTGACATTCAGTTTTGAACAGTCCACTTTTATCTGGAGGTGTTCTAGACCTCTGCCATAGCAATGGCAATCTCTCAGCTTGCTGGATATCATATGTGGAATTTGTGGAGGATGTAGTCCTTGGTCTTTTAACAATCCTCACGTGAAGGAATTTGGACTTTTGACATCTTCTCCTACCATGGTGTTTATTTTTATTTATTGGTTTATTTGGTCGGGACAGTGCATGTTAATGAACATACATGGGTCTCATGCATGTAAACAAGCCACACCGGATTGTAGCCTTGGGATAATTTGCATCCGTCGTCCCCCATGCGCACTCTCAAACACACTCACATTCATCCTGGCCTATTGTACATGTTTTAGTGGTAGGGGAAACCGGAGTACCCGGAGAAAACCTACGCAGACACGAGGAGATCATGCAAACTCCACACAGAAAGGCCCCGTCCAGGTGGGAATCGAACCCGGGACCTTCTAGCTGTGAAGCACGAGTGCTAACCACTGTGCTACCGTGTTTGCCTTTGACAATGTGAACTACGCTCAGTATCTGTCTTCATGTTATAAAAGGTGTTGAAGTTACCTTTAGAGATGTTGCCAAGTCTTTTCAATGGCACTGAGTCAGTGTGGACAGAGCAGCTGAACCTAATCTTATTGGTAAATGGTCTCAACTTATATAGCACTTTTCCACCTACGTTAGGCACTCAAAGCGCTTTACGGCAAGGATCCACTCACCCATTCACTCTCTCATTCATACACCAGTGTACGCAGACACTGGAGGCAAGGTGGGTGAAGTGTCTTGCCCAAGGACACAACGAGAGTGTGCACCTTCAGGAGGCGGGATTAGAACCCCCAACCTTCCGATCATGAGACTACCCACTCTACCATCTGCGCCACCGTCGCCCCCTGCGTGAAGGAGTGGAGTAAGTCCAAATGCAGGGAACTGCTCATAGAGAAAACTCTTTTTGCAGCTGTCGGTGATGAGTGCTTTAGAATCACAGCTCAGGGCAGTGAGTTATTCCCAAGTCTCCAGTGCCTACCAGAAGAAGCTGATGGTCGTCTTCTTCTCCATGCCACCCATGCAGTTGAAGAGGGGTATAATGCTGTTGTCATCTGCTCGGAGGACACGGATGTTTTGATCATGTCCCTTGCTTTCCATGACACAATTTGGGCACCTTTGTATAAAAAAGAAAGACTTTTGTGCCATGGGGGTGAGATAGAAAGCCATTAGCCTCCACCATGCCGAGACTGCTTAGCTTGGGCCTGAGGAAGGTAGAAAAGCGCTGTGTAAGTTGAGACCATTTGCCATTGACCATAAAAGGTTCATTTAATTCCTGTTAAATTTGTTGTAAATAAATGCTTTTGCTCATGTTCCAAAACCTTCTCAAGACCAGACTGAAAATTATTTATCTTCTGACAACGCTATGATTTAATGTATGCATGGACCCTACCGCTTACTTGTTCCCAAAGGCACATAATGTTGGGTTGGAACCCTTTAAGAAAACTCTGTTTCATTAATACTTCTTTAATAAAGTAACAAATATGGCAAATCTCGGGCATTAGACAGAATTATTGTAAAATGCCACCAAGTCAGAGTTCACTTAACCCTTTTTCTTTTGATATTTGAAAATCATCCACCATATCCAAAAACTACCTTGAATCTAATACACATTAGATTAACACATTTTCCAAACACAGGGTCATATATCTACACAAAAATCACCATGTGGTTTAATCCCTCAAAATGGTACCGATCGACCCTCCGTCTCACGGCCTAAAAGAGATGAAACGGGAGTTAACTGACAAAAATATAAAGTAAATGCAATCTTTCATAGAAATGTTAAGTTTGTTTATTTGGTCCATGTGAATTTATTGTTTTATTTTATTTTTGGTTAATTATAACTACCAAACAAGTAGAACTGGTTTATTAAAAAAAAAAAAAAATATATATATATATATATAAGACCGCACAGAAGTTTTAACAATGACAAAAATAGAATGCATCTAATAGAAGCTCAAATGGATGATCCTTGCCAGTAATGTCTTTTATAAAAAGAAATGCCAGTTGTTCAAGCAAATTGGCTTGCATGAAAAAGTATTTGAATAGATGTGGACCTAAATTAGGGGGCATTTGAGGACAAATATTTCTCACTACACTGCAAAAAGTAATAAACTAGATTTGTTTAAATGTCTCAATTTGAGCATAATAATCCAAATTTGAGTTGTTTTGACTAGTTAATATTTAGTTGAGCATTTGATCTAGATTATTTCACTTGTTCTGAGATGTTTCTGACTTGTTTCAATACATTTCATCTTTATTTTAGGTAATTTTGTTTGCCAATGGGGTAAGAAAATTGGTCTTACCTCATAGGCAGTTTTACTTTCAAGCAAAATTACCTCAGAAGCCATATGAAATGTCTTTAAACTACAAAAGTAAACTTGGTCAGATCAGGAAAAAAGTCCAAATGAGGAAAAATGCTCAAAACAAGAGCAAAACAACATTTCCTGAATTCAAGCCATTTAAGTCAATCCTTGATATTCACTTTTTGTAGTGTATGTGGATGTCTCTGAACATGCTGGCACATCTTCCTCACAACAATGAACATCACCTGCTGTCCACCTCAGTTGAGTAAAGCTGTCCTTGACTTGTATAATAATATTGTTGCGTGGATATCGGTGGTGTATACAGTTTTAAATCTGGGAGAAGAATATCACATCCAACCAAATGAATAGAGGGATTAAGTTTTATAAAAGCTACTTTGTTCTCAAAAGTATCCCCTATGACCTTTTACGTTACTATTCATGTATTGATAACTACGTACAGCATGTACGTAATGTATCTATGTAAAAAAAAAAATCTTATAGACTGCAGAGCTAAAGACGCAATATTTTGTGTCTCCATCCATGATAGCCATACCACCTTTGCTCTGCCCGATCCAGATCCTTGAAGCTAAGCAGGGAAGGGCCTGGTCGGTACTTGGATGGGAGACCGTTTGAGAACACCAGGAAGCCTGGGTGAATGTACTGAGTGAGTGAGTGGTGGTTGGAGGGGCCGATGGCGCAGACTGGCTTCCGTCAGTCTACCCCAGGGCAGCTGTGGCTACAATAGTAGTAAAGTTTCTTTGAGTGTCCAGAAAAACCCTCAAAACAATCAAATACTTCAGTTTTAGCTTCCTAACCCAAGTTGAGAGTGTTATAACAAGCCAGGACCCAAAATAAAAGACTTATTCAAACTAAGAACAAATACATTTAATATCAAACAACAAACCTTCTTCGTAGAGTTCTATTGATTCAATCATTGACTCTACGGCTGACTATCAAAACAATTAATTGTGATTTCCATGACCCATCTATCCAGCCACACGAGATGGGACCACATCTGGCCAAAATTGAAACAGATCTAGAAGACAAAAATGTAAAAATAAAATGAGAAAATAAAATACAAATAAGAATAAATTATTATACTTTTACATGTTGCATTGGGCTAATTAATAAGGTTGCAGTAGTCAGGGATAGGTACAAAGGTATTATTTATTGGAAGCAATGTTTTGTTTTTAAAGGCTACATTTGACCAATAAGGAGGTTTTTCCAGTGCTTTATATGAATGAGATGTTTGAAGTCTTTGAATTATTGTATTCTTGGTCACAGTTAAAGTGTTAAAAGTGATTTCTGTTTGTTATAGTAATCACCATCGCAATGGTCAATGTGAGCATGCACTGTTCTCTGTTACACCAGTTATTGATTATTCTCTGTATGATTACTCAACATGTCCAACACAGGACAACATATTTTTTTTAAGTGATCACTGTGCTCAGTACTTTGATAGAGCCTCTAGCTCACTCTGCAGGTCTGCAACAGTAATAATTGCTCATGGGATTTGAAATATGGAATATATGGTTCTAAGCATTAAAGAGGCTGAACTGTGGCAACACCAGTGGCGGCTGGTCCTATATATTTTTGCAAATAAAAAATAAAAAGTTTTAAGTTTGGGAAAATCATGACTTTCTTCTGTACAGGTGTTTATACACTGAAGGGGGGGGAAGGAGCGTGTCATTGTGTCTGCCAGCTTCATCGTGTGCCGCAACAGCATCATAAATGTGTAGTTTTATGCTTGGGGCGGCGAGGAACGGCGCCTTCGCAATCTAACCAATGGCGCTCTACTATGGTTTAAAAACGTCACTACATATCATTAATTCAACCAATCAGAGACGCGCAATGTTAATTGATTAACAGGTGAAAGACGAGGAAGCGTCTGCTGTAAACAAACGCGAGTAGCAGCTCTGAGCTCACGGACGATCGGAGGAAAAACTTCTCATTTGAGAGACCGAAGAAGCTTCGTGTTGTTGCCTGAGAGGTGAAAGGATTTAGTCAAACTAATGGACTTTGGACAAACTTTCTTCAGTCAGAAGTCACGTCTAAACGGACTTTACTGGAGGTAGCATTACGATGCTAACTAGCTCGTCTGCTTTAGCTACTGCTTGTTTATTTCACACTTTGGGACAACCCTCGCTGACTGGACAGTTATGTCCCAGGACGTGGACATTTAATGGAGAGAAGATTCAGGACCATAGACATATTATTAATAGACCGTCATTACTCACTCCCCCCCGTTTACCATAATGACCACGTTCGAGGGGGAAATCATGGTGGATTTACAGACTCCTCCTCCCCAGCTCTGACGAAGCATGTTCCTAATAAGGGCATAAGGGCGGGATCTCACTGTAGACTCAGCCCTTGTGTGACGTGTAGCTCGCGCAGCTCCAATGCTAACAGTCCGACCCTTATTAAGTAGGAGATTTCTAAAATGTATCCTACCATAACCAGCCCGGTGCCTCTGATTGTGTCTAACCCAGCGTGAGGAATTTCATGGGCACGAGCGGACTGGTCTTAAGTTGTTTTTAGTGTGTTGTATTGTGCATGTTTTTAAGGCTGCTTTTAAGTATGTTTTTACCCATTGCTCGTTGCCCTGGCAGCCCTGCCCATGCTAATTGCACGTAGGGCCTAAAGGCTGAGGAGCGGAGACACGAGGGGAGAGCAGGACCAAAAACCAAAGGAGAGGTGGTGCGCGGAAAGGTGCAGGCCACCATGGCCCGCTGGGCAGCGGCGGAGAAGGACGCACGGATGCACGCATGCACGCATGCACGGATACAGGAGGATGGGCAGTGTCGGTGGACAGGAGGACGGGTTCGTGGTCTGGGGACGTACACGGGCGTCGAGGGCGGACGACGGCCACCCGGACAGGCCTGGGGGATGAGTAACCAGGACTCTCGGGGCAAACGTGCCCCGAGGTTGGCCCCGTGACCTCCGCCGCAGCACGGACACACACACGGAGCCCCCACTGAAAGCACCTTTGCACGCCCTCCTTTAGCTTCCTTTTAGCCCTTTTTAACCCCTTTGTTTAGCCTGACTTTTATACTGGACAGAAATAAATTGTTTAATTCATTTTTAACCCGTTTTATTGTTTTATTGATTGCACCACCACGCAGGCTCCCATTGCCCTTTTTAACCTGTGACAGAATATCTAGCTGTAGACAGTCCCAAAAAGTTAGGCACCGGGCATTAAAGTTGTTTTTAATGTGTCTAAAGTGCAATGGATTCCAATGGGGGCCTAGCGGCTATATGGCGGTACTACAGCAATGGCGGAGCAATGGCGGCCTCCAGTGTTGTGGTCGCAAAGCAGAGCAGCCAGCGGCCATTGTTCAGGACCGTGAGGAGCGTACGACAGAAGAGGGGAACGTCATTCATTCATTCATTGAGTGAAACAGAGGTGGAGCTCCAGGTGCTGAGGAGGAGGACTCTCATCTAAACACGTAAGTCACAGAGTTATTTCTGACCGGATCATTTGTCTGACGGTTTATACAGGTTTAAACCTGTGGCTCTGAGGCTCATAATGGAACCATCGCAGGTCTGGGACTAATACTGTACATGAAATCAAAGAGGAAACACCTCCTGCCTTTGTTCTGTTGGTACAAAACACAAATCAGTGGTGCAAAACAAAAATATGTATAGTGACTATCTTTACACTTTGGTTTCATTTTGTCAGAAAAAAGATTTTCCAAAAGCATAAATTCATTCCATGCTTCTTTATTTTTTAGTTGAATAAAACTAAATATAATAATATTAAATGCCCCAAAGATAACTTTCTTTTGAAGTTAAAAACAACGTTTATAAGTATCTTTTAAAATAGAATTGAAGGTAGGTAGAGGCAACAGCGCCCCCTGGTTTTCACATCACCAGCCGCCACTGGGCAACCCAATGAAAAGGTGGCAATAGCAAGGTAAAATCCACTTTATTTTCAAGTAATTTAGCAATACTAAAGCAAGAGTTTGAGGTAATGAGTTCTGCAAATGTATTTTTACTTTCAGCTTGTGTATGTGTGTCTCTAGCAGTGAAAACAACCAAGGGTCATGGGATGTGGTTTGGGAAAACAAGAAAAGCAGCAAAGGAACTCTGACAGAGGTGGTAAAGGAAAATGATGCACTGGACATAACAGAGGTTATGCATGTGATGTTGTAACATAGCAACAGCATGGCAGTTAGCACTCCATTACAGCAATAGCAGCAAATTCACTATAATGGGATTCTGCTCATTTATCCTGCTATAGAGCCAACTACAATGCTCTTTTTAAACTTAATGACCCCACAGAAAAATGACTTTTACTCGGGATTTTATTTAGTAATGCTTTTCTGACATTAATTGTCATTCATTTTTTCCATACACAATGAAGACCTATTTATAGGCTATGAAAAACATCTTAATTTTAGCTGGAGAAATGGTGAGATATATTATTCTGATTAGGTGTAAAAGTCATTTCAGCAGAAGATTCAGATCAATTTTTTGCTGTGTTTGACTATGGAGCAACAGTTTGGACCCCGAAGTAGTTTATTATTGTGTGTGATGTCACATTTAACAGCTCTATTGAAGGTTTTAGTTTGGTGTAGAATTAAAATGTGCATACCCTCTATACATTTTGTATGCTTAGTTTTCCATATAAATGTTTAATTCCAATTCTGTTTTGTCATTACAGTGAGCAACCTAGCGCCAGGCAAGTTATTATTCCTAATATTTGTGCTATATTTAGAACAACAAATTTACTTTTCACTTTGCTGTGACTCTCACCTCAATGGAAAGAGTAGCTGCAACAGGTTTGTTTTTCTTTACTAGTTATTTGTTTGGTATTAGCGTGATTAACACTTGTATAAATTCTTTGCAGCCATTAGATCAGCTGTGCTTATTCAGCGCTGGTACCGTCATTAAGTAGCACGTTTAGAGAGGAGATGCAGGTGCACATGGAACATGTTTCAGTCTATTGAATATGCAGGAGAGCAAGACCAGATAAAGGTGAATATTTGAACCTGCAGTTACCAAATCAGATGCTTCTAACTCAATGGTAAATGTGTCCTCTATTCTCAGCTGCACACGTTTTTCAGCTATGGACCATTTTACACCAACCAGCAAAGAAAGTGAGCCCATCCTAATTCAAACTGACCTTTGAGCATCATTACTTGGTGTGACTACACCCTGATGTATGTTTTTGTCATTTTCCTTGAAGGAAGTCTGATATCCCATCTCTTCCGTGAAAATGACATCTGCCGTGATACTGAATGGGAAATGTACTTCTGCTACAGAAATATTGATGTACCTGATACCTATGCTGGTCCACATTTGACATTCCCACTGACTTTCTGCGGGGTGTCCCGACTGGCAGAGGCCTTAAGCATAAGCATGTAGGTGTACGCCTTCACAGATCAGACTGTGGCAGAAAAACATGGTCTTAATAGTAACTGTATTTATTGCCTGTTTATTTCCCTAGTAGCAGCCCCATGCTCGATATGTTCTACAGCTCCTTGGAGAAACATGGAGACTCATGTAGTCACACATGTGACTACGAACCATGCCACTGTATGTGATATACGAGCAGGCCTTTGCTATAGACAAAGTCACAGCACATTGAAGTAAACAGGAATAAGCAAATGATCAAAAACACTTTTAACTTTCTAGGAGACTTACATGGACACCTGGAGGACCTGCTCTTGATATTCTACAAGGTAAGAGCAATGACCACACAGCTCTTGAACTGAAATAATGTGATCTGAATGTAGAATGGACTGCCAGCTTCAGAGAGAGCATATGTTTTTAATGGAGATTATGTAGAGCGAGGAAACAACTCTTTAGAGATTCTGCTCATCCTGTTTGGGTTTCTGCTGGTCTATCTGAATGATGTCCATCTGAACAGAGGAAACCACGAAGAACACATGGTTAACTTAAGGTGGACTTCAACAACGCTTAAGTTATGTTTTAGAGTTTAAATATTAATTTAAAGTATTATTTTTTTCTCTTTATAATAGATATGGTTTCACCAAAGGAGTTCTGGGAAAGTACAGGGTATGCATATTTTATCAGTGTTTTGCAGCCTGAGGGTGGGGTTTGCAGGGGGTCCCTGGTGCTTTGTCTCTAATTCTCTCATTTCTAGAGATTTTTTAAAACAAGAGATTCTAAAATCTCAGTATCATAAATCTAAGATAGGTAAGACACCATTTGTCATAGAATGAGTAACCTTGAGGATGTATCGTGTCTGAGTTTTTGGCTTCATGAATGGTGAGACTTAAACACATTGCCACATAATGTCTCACTCCCAGGACAGATTTGTGATACTGCCTGAGTTTTATTAAATGTTGTGAATTATTGCCTGTTGAAAGAATTTCTAAGATAAAAGTATCATGTGAGAAACTGTGGAGGTTGTAATCTCTATTATGCACATAACTGCAGGTGCACGGCAAGAAGATTCTGAAGCTTATACACAAGATTTTCAGCTGGCTGCCTCTTGCCACAGTTATTGATCACAAAGTACTGGTAGTACATGGAGGAATTTCTGACACAACCGATCTTGACCCAATTGTGAAAGTGGATAAAGACGTTTGAATATACTAATGCTCATTTAAAAGTATTGTGAGCAGTGATGTGCGGTGATGTTTGTTGCTGGTGAGGCACATGCTATTGACTCCAATATAAAGTAAACAAAACTGCAGGGAAAAAAATGCAACTTGCTGTCTCTGGTATTCTCTTACTTTGAAATTGCATTCAATAGCAACACATTTAAACATAAAATACTCTCGATATTGCAAATAAAAATTAAAAGATAACATAGTGAATGTAACCGGGACTTGTACCTACCCCGCCAAATGTCCAAATGATAAGTTATTGACAATCCTGATGCTCCATGTGGGCGGTGCGTGACAGCATCGACATTTTCAGCATAAAGACTCGTCTACAGCATTTCGTCCAGAAAATGTCAGCCTAATCAGATTTCCCTTTTACTGACTCCTTTACGTTTAAATTGCCTCTCCTAAACCGTGCAGAATAATAAAAGACTGTTTTTTCACTTGTAGTCCACATGTTTTGTAGAAATGTGTCGCGCTGACACAGCGCCCCCCTCGGGTCGTCAGGGCAGTGCATTGGAGGCGAGCCTCACTTCGGGACTATCAAAACGCGATTTAAAGTCAAATGAACAGGTTAAACAAGTCGTTCTTATATCTGATTCTTTATCCAGGTGATAGAAAACCAACGCACCCAACAAAAACCCATTTACAAATGTATTTTACTTTTAGGGGGCGAAAAACGCCCCGAATGGGAGAGAACGCTGAGTGAATGAGCCGAGCTCAAGTGTGTGCGGGACGCTGGAGGCTCCGCCCTCATCTTAAGAGAAGGCACTTGTTTTATAAAGTTTATTGTATTTTTAATTTTAGTTTTTTTCCATGATGACTGGCCTCACCTGCCTCCCCTTACCGCACGTCACTGCTGGCCTCCACTCTGACGTCCGTGGGGGTGTTGGGTGGTCTTGGGGATAAGTAAAGACAAATCCTTGAAATTCAAGAATGAACCAATTGTCGAACACCTGTATCTGCAATCAATAAATCTCTATGAACTCCTCACATGTTTTACTACATGGTCCCTCTCCTGGCTTCAAACCAGCGAACTTCAGCATCAAAGTCCATGACCTTAGCTGTTGCACCAACTGACAACAGAAAGTGCATGGCCAAAACCAATAGACCAGGGCCGTTTCTCAATCTGTGTACTTGTGTGGACTTGTGTGCTCGTGGACTCGTGAAACGTCATCACGCGCGGCCCAAGTCCTGTTCCAATTCAAAGTTCGCTTCTCAGCAAGTTCGCTGTAAATCCCCGGATGAGAACTTGCTCCGCCCGTTTTACCGAGGAGGCATCAGAGGAGACTTGTACGTTCTCGGAGGCCGCTCCCGCAAGTCTGTTTCCCGGAGTTCACAAGTACAGAGTACGCATACTGGGGATTGAGAAACGGCCCAGTTCACAATGTTGACAAGGGGCAGTGCATTGTGGGTAAGGTCAAAGTTGAAGGCCCCATAAATCCTGCCAAAATAAACGATGGCGGATGGCGAAGGAACGTTGTGGGGCCATTGTTAATGTGGTTGTTTTAATGGACGTCGACTCCTAGACAAGTGGATGGAAGAGGATGATAGAGTTCATTTAGATACATTCACCAACACATTTAATGTGTTATAGGGCCCGTAACTCCTGAAAGCCTCCGCTCACTGCTACAACTCGTTTGCGAAGGTGGTCCAATTCATGCTTTTTAAATGTTTCATATTTACTGAGCTTTGGTATTGCAGTCGCAATGGTGATTTACAATTACCACATATCACCACAGTACTAGCCTTTTTCCCCCCTCTTTCATCTTCCCACAGAAATAATGAAATCTGTGTATTATTTATTAATCTGCTTATGCTGCGTTTACACATGGGCACGATGCGTTACAAATGGCATTTTTCCGTCATTCGTGACGTTCGTGACTTGACTTAACGCATCTTAATGGGATTCTTAACAGAGCGCATCAGCTCGTAACATTCGTGATGTTCGTGGAGAAAGTTTTTGGCTGTCAAAAAATCTTCCACGAATGTCACGATTCACCCTCTGGTCGTGGAGTTCGCAACGGAGCGTGTCCTTTCGTGATGCGTAGTGGCGCTTCGTAATTCAGCGTGAGAGCATTCGTACAGCATTCGTAGTGCAGAATCACTGTTTCACTGAAACCTCGCGATAGCACGCAACACCTCGCAATAGCACGCAACAGACCGCCACAGCCCGCAGCAGTGCGTAATAATTCGTGCCATTAATCGTAACGCGTAGTAACAGGTCGCAACAGTTTGTGGCGGTGCGTGAAACCTCGTTTCGTGGCATTCGTGACTTGTCGTCGTTATGTGTAAACCCAGCATTACATTTATTTACTTAAAGAAGTAGTTCAGAAGTTGACCAAAAGGATAAGATCGCGGACACAAGCGGCTGAAATGAGTTTCCTTCGCAGGGTGGCTGGGCGCACCCTCCAAGATCAGGTGAGGATCTCAGTTACCCGGGAGGAGCTCGGAGTAGAGTCGCTGCTCCTGCACGTCGAAAGGAGCCAGCTGAGGTGGTTAGGGCATCTGTTCCGGATGCCTCCTGGTCGCCTCCCTCGGGAGGTGCTCCAGGCATGTCCTATTGGGAGGAGGCCTCGTGGAAGGCCCAGGACACGCTGGTGGGACTATGTCTCCGAGCTGGCCTGGTGTCGCCTCGGGGTCCCCCCAGAACAGCTGGAGGAGGTGTGCGTGGATCGGGAAGTCTGGGCATCTCTGCTGAGACTGCTGCCTCCACGACCCGGCCCCGGATAAAGCGGAAGAAAATGGATGGATTGAGAAATAGTTCCTCACCACCTTGTTATATGGACTGTTGGTAATTAGATTGAAATAGACATGACAGTTCATTGATCTAACGCAAAACCTCACATTGCTCAGTTTTTTCACATAGTGCTTAAAGTTGTGATCATATATACATATTTACACCCACTAGCACCTTAATCGCTTAAGCTGAAGTCATGTGGACAATTCCAGTAAATCCATCCATCCATCCATTTTCTTCCACTTGTCCGTTGCCGGGTCGTGGGGGCAGCTGTTGGAGCTGCACCAGCCTCTATGGCTCCTCCTGCAGGTGGTGGGTCCACAGAAGGACGGCCTCATGGTTCTAACCGGGCCTGTTGGTCTCTCATAAGGGGCTTCTGAACCGCTCTTTGTCTGACCCGTCACCTAGGACCTGTTTGCCATGGGAGACCCTACCAGGGGCACCAAGCCCCCGACAACAGAGCTCCAGGATCATTCAGGCTCAAACCCCTCCACCACGTTAAGGTGGCGGTTAGAGGAGGGGGTCAAAGTAAGCATCAACGTTTATTTTTGGGATGGGTGCTCATAAGCCTTTGGCTTCGGCCCACTCATTTTGAGCAGAACACTGCAAAGTGAATATATAAGAATATAGCTATAATAGTTATTAGTTAACGACATTACATCTGCATTTTGTTCCCTTATATTCCAATTTCATGTTGTAATTCCCTTTGCCTTTGTATGTGCACAGGTTATGCACTCAAGACTGAATGAACGAGGGTCGAACGTGTCCATTGTGTGACCAGAGACACCTGCACCAATGGTTCAGCTCTTTTCGTCAAAGTAGAAGCCAATGTCGTGTGTCTAAAACATGAAGACTATCATAGCAGACTGCAGCAGACTTGTTTTCATCTGGGTTTAATTTGAACATTGACTATAAATGAATGAGTACAAATCTTCAACTGCTCACTAGCAGCCTCTGTACTAAAAAAACAACAGCATTTCCATTGAAGCCAACTATGAGAAGACTTGTATCAAAAACTAAATGGAAAGACCCTGGCTCAAAAACTCTGCTACAACACTGGGTTTGTCAGGAATTCAAAATACATCACATTGTTTAAGAGGCTCAATTTCTATGTGAATCTTTCTACTTAAATATTTAATACCACAAGTATACGTTTAACATTGAATTACATCCAGAACTTCATTTGAAATATTTAGATATGAATGAAACTCTTTACAAATGTTTTATTAAGCTTTATTTTTTTATTTTTTTTTTGGACAAATGTCATCCTGTTTAAAAGTACAACTTCCATTTTCTCCAACACTGTCTTTGTCCACAGCCTTCACCACTTGCTAGTGTAGGTGTAGGTGTGTAGGTCTTCTAGATGGTGTTTGCATCTCTCCCGGCTCTTTATCGCTCTTCCTTCTGCTGTGGCCTCGCCTTCATGATCTGCAACTCCATCTTAAAAGTCTGTCCAAAAAACATTTAAAATTCAATTAAATTCTACACGACGACAATTAACGCATTAACGTTTTTCTAAATGTGCTTGTTAAAGTGTGGGTTTTCATATAAAACAGGAGTTTATATTCTTTGCCCTGGCCCTACGGGGAAGGCATTTCTTGAATAGTTCACAAGAAGGTCTGCAATCACAATGTCAAGCCATAGCCTTACTCTCTGGCTTACTACTTAGAGTAGCCCTTGTTCGCCTCCTAGTGGCGGGTCTAACCGAACAAGCATACAATATACAATATATATAATTTACATATTGTTACAGTGCTAAATAAACCTGAAGCAATAAGACATCGTATTGGTTCTTCTGATACATCACCATGTTGTCTACTCCTGCTCAGTTAAGTTATTAGATGAAAATCACTGAGAGATTTTGAAAACTGTTGGGATTTTTTTTGTTTCTGATCAAAACTACTTTCTTTAAGCTGTTTATTTTGTTCCACCTTTGTCTACAAATAGTAGTGCAAGCAGCTTAAAAGATTAAACATTTCAGTTTGACAAAGTAATGAAGAAAGTACAGATATTTGCTTGAGATGTTGCAGAGTAAAAATATATTACTTTCACCACTGCAGTTAGATCATTGGTTAAAAAATGTCACTGTGTGTAATTAAAGTACAAGTGGCAAATGTTGAGCCCTCAAATAATATTTTTAATTTAACTGTCAATATGTGGTACCGGTGGTGACAGACTTAAGATTTTGTGTTTTGCGTATTCTCCACTTCTGCCCTTCAAAGTGACCCCAAAGTTGGAATAATAAATATAATCAGAATATGATGCATCTACTTCCTTGGCTGATTAACCTGCAAGAAGAACAAATAATGATTACCTTAGTAAGAATAACCAGCATGTTATACTGATTAAGAAACACATGATTATTTCAATACAATACTGTGCTTTCTTTTTTCTTTTTTCTTTCTTTTAAAACATTGTAATACAATTACAAGAATGAAAACATAAAAGAAAGAAAAAGTTATATTCGAAATCTAATATATACAGTTTACAAATACAGTAGGTGTTAAGGGGGGTGGGGTTGGGGGGAGGGGGAGAGTATATTATGACATATTAATTGATAAGCGTAGCTAGAACATGATGGGATTAGGGGGGTAGCTCTACAGTGGGTTACCAGTTACTTCAAAAATAGAAAACAATGTGTGAAAATCGGTGATTATCAGTCGAGTTGTCAAGAAATTCTGTGTTGTTTACCTCAAGGTTCCATTTTGGGCCCAAAATTGTTTAATATGTACATAAACAACATTTGTAAAACATCTCAAATACGTAGATTTATCTTGTTTGCTGACGATACAAATATTTTACAACAACTGTGTCAGATTGTTAACTTGGAACTCAAGACTGGCACTAAGTGGTTCAAACAAAATAAATTATCTCTAAATCTGAGTAAAAGTAAAATGATGATATTCGGCAACTGTAATTCCAATGCTCAGGAAGCAATTCAGATAGAGGGTGTTGTCATAGAGCGAGTGCATGAAATCAAATTCCTTGGTATTATAGACGATAGAATTACTTGGAAATCGTACATCAAATATATATCTACTGTACTAAAATGTCTAGAAGCATTTCAGTAACAGCAAAAGCAAAGCACATTTTAAACATCAAAGCTCTACATATCTTATACTGTTCTCTGATTTTGCCATATTTATATTATTGTACTGTGGTTTGGGGTAGTACTTATAAAAACACATTAAAACCAATAGTAATGCTGCAAAAAAGAGCTATCCGAGTAATTCATAAAGTTGGGTTTTTGGACCACACAAACTCATTATTTTTAAAATCTAAGATCATGAAGTTTTGTGACATTGTTGAGTTCCAAACTGTACAGATGTTATACAAAGCAAGATACAAACGGTTACCGGGCCAAATACAAAGAAGGTTCCAAGAACGTACTGGTTGTTATGAATTACGTGATGAATTGAACTTTAGGATTCAGAAACATAGCTCAACTTTGAAAAGTTTTAGTCCAACAATTGTGGAATAATTTGGAGATGGGGATGAATCAATGTCCAAACATCAACCTGTCCAAATATAAATACAAGCTAAATATTTTTGAAAAGTATAGAGAAGAAGAAATGTGTTGCCACCAGGGGGAGCAGTAGGATTAGTTTAGTTTATTTATTTGTTTGAGCAGTTAACCTGCTCAAAGGGAGTGGGCTGAAGCCAAAGGCTTATAAGCGCCCACCCCAAAATAAAAATAGTAACATTACATTTAATATTTACAAGGTAGCAAATCATAAACAAAGGAACATAGGGCAAAGTAACAATAAATGATGAAGAATAAGACAAAAACAACAGCAAAATAAAGAACAAAAGAATGTGCTACTTTTATGTTATAAAGGTGCATTCATACATATTATACTCTGAGATCTTGCTACTTCCCAGTTGTCATTACTATCCTCAATATAATTTAATTTGGGTTTAATTATCATTAATTATCATTATTAAAGGTGCATTAATACATATTATATTCTGAGATCTTGCTACTTCCCAGTTGTCAATACCATCCTTAATATAATTTAATTCGGGTTTATTTATCATTATTATTATATTTGTTTAATTGAGTTATATGTGAAGTGTGATGTAAGCCCTGCATAATGAGGTGCATTAAAAAGCCAGGGTGTAGAGCGGGCCAGTTGAAGAGGGCAGTAACTCCCCCTCAACAAACCCCCACCCAGCTGCCCTAACAGCTGATTTTGTAGATGATGTTCCTATGCTGAGTGGTGCATTAAAAGACAAGGTTTTGAGCCCGTTGGGAGGGTCCCTCTCAACAGATTCATAACTTGCCTACCCTAATTCTCAATTTGTAAATTTGAGCAATAGAATGACAACCGTTCCAAGCAGCAACACTCTTCCTTGATTATAGATAATTGATCCTACTGCGCCTCCTAGTGGCAACACATTTCTTGTTCTCTGTATATTTCAAAAGTCTTTTGTTTGTATTTATATTTGAACAGGTTGATATTTGGACTTCGTTTCAACTCCATTTCCAGTTTATTCCACAATTGTACACCATTAACTGTTGGGCTAAAACTTTTCAAAGTTGAGCTATGTTTCTGAGTCCTAAAGTTTAATTCGTCACGTAATTCATAACAACCAGTACGTTCTTGGAACCTTCTTTGTATTTGGCCTGGCAACAGTTTGTATCTTGCTTTGTATAACATCTGTACAGTTTGGAACTCAACAATGTCACAAAACTTCATGATCTTTGATTTTAAAAATAATGAGTTTGTGTGGTCCAAAAACCCAACTTTATGAATTACTCGGATAGCTCTTTTTCTCAATTTGCATTAAAGGAATAGGCCAGTGTTTTTCCATACTGAGATATGTTCTTACCTGAGCTTAGACGAGTTGATGCGTACCTGTCTGGTTTTTGTGCGTGCGCTCAGTCACGCAAAGGTTGTTGCTAGATCGTCGGCTCGGGAGGGACGGTCTGCTGTGATTTTGTATAGATATAAGAGTTGGTTTGTCTAAAAATACAAATAACCCTAATCCTAACCTTAAGGTTAATCATATCCCAGGCCCTAACCTTAATTTGTGTCATGAAATGTCACGTTATCACAGCCGTCCCTCCCGAGCCGGCGATGAAGCAACAACCTCACGCAAATGTTGGTATCATTGCTGTTATCAAAGGTATAGCTGTTATGACCTAATGGTGGCGGACCCAATTAGTAGACGGAGAGAAGGTAGGTACAAGATTTATTTAGGCAATATGTTGAAAATGGCTACAGATTGGTGGGGCGAGGCTGGGGTGGTAGTTCTTCGGAGCAGGCAAGATGGAGGAGGCTGGAGTGGAGCAGGTAGGTAAGGGCTGGCAGGGATGTGAAGGAGAGCCCGTGCTTATATACTGCATGTGATGAGGTGAGTGGATTCAGGTGTGCCCGTTAGCCAGCCAGGGAGCAGGAGCAGCCACACCCACCAGGGAACAGGAGGCGGAGTCCAATGCCACACCCACAGCAGCAACAGACAGATAGACAAAACACACACTACAACAATAGCTCCAAACTGGGGTGAAGATAGAAGCTACCAAGCTGTTCCACGTTTGCCCCATTTTAATACAGTTACGTGAAAAGGTAAGAACATATCTCAGTATGTAAAAACGGTGGCCTATAAGGAAGAGTGTTATTGCTCTGAATGGTTGTCATTCTATAGCTCAAAATTACAAATTGAGAATTATTACAATTACACATTGTGTATGTGTGCATGCTGTGTTCCTATGTTTCTTGTAGTTTGTACTTTTGTAATATGTTCCTTTGTACTATTGTGATATGAAAATGTTTTTATTGTAATGATTTTGGGGGTGGGCGCTGATAGGCTTTTGCTTTGGCCCACTCTTTTTGAGCAGAATGTTAACTGCTCAAATAAACAAAAATTAAACTTAACACTCCAGTCCCTGGTTGGGTCTTTCTACACTACATTCAAATGTTCCACTTCATCCTAAAAGCTTATATACACATTACACACTGTATAAATCATTCATACACACACACACACACACACACACACACACACACCACACACACACACACACACACACACACACACACACACACACACACACACACACACACACACACACACACACACACACACACACACACACACACACACACACTCAGTGCTATTTACAAATGAGTACATTCTTGTTTTGATTTCAGCCAAGACTTCACTGGAGAGGTGAACATTTTAAACTCAGTCATGGTTTTAAGTTGAGTGGGTAATGAGTTCCACAACTTTGCACTTTTATACGTGAAAGCAGACTGACCAAATGTGGAACTGTACAGTTTTATTGATGGAGCCTCTGTGACTCTGTTACTGTTCTGTCTCTGTATAAATGAACTGAGTGGCTCAGGTGTAGATTATTGAGACATTTGAAAGTTAGTTTGAGAAAACATAAATCGCTAAAGCTTTCAAAGCTTAACAATTTATACTTTTGTAGAATACTGCAGTGATGGATTGGCTTCTTGTCCATAATCGTTATAGTGTTATTGTGTAATGACCTGATGTGTTTAGTGTCTGGGCCCATGCTGTCATGCAGTATGATACAGAATATCACAGCGTGCATGTACAGACCTATAGTTCAGAATCTAATGTGTCACTGAGTTTGAACCATTTAGGTTGCTTTGTAATGTTTTTGAAATTTTATTAAGATGTTTGTCATATTTTAATTGGGGGTCGAGGACCAATCCAAGGTATTTAAAATATTTTACCAATTTTAGAGTTTTGTTTTGCAAATTAATTGAAATGTTTTTCTCTACATTTTGTCTTTTAATAGAAAAACACATTGATACAGTTTTAGTTAAATTTAGCACCAAATGATTTTGAATGAGCCATTGACTGACCTCAGCCATACCCGTGTGGACTAAACCTCCGCTGCAGGTGCATAGATAACAGCACTACATGTGACCTCCCTCTGGTCCCTCCCCTTTAACATGAAAGAAAATGGATAACGGATAAAATAAGGATACACTAAAAAATACAAAAGCAAAACATTATAAAAGCAGATACGTTAACGCACATAATACAAGTGAGCCATTATAAATATCCAAATAACAAAGAAAGAGCCGGTCTGGTGTCGGTTTGAGCTGCAGTTTCAGATTCTGACAAGAAATATGGAATAAACTCTCAACTTTCCTCATGGGCTTCTCATTAATTCTAGTTCACTAATTAAAAAGCTCTGAACAAAACTATGTTTCAAAACTACATTTGTTTCTTTATAAAGTATTCTAGCGGTTACACCCTTGAAATGGGTCTTTTTTAATGATGTGAAAATAAATCAATTTAAACGTAAACTGCGCCCGTCCTTTTGCTGCTGAAGAACCTGCTCCACCACATGAACATGTAATGAAGCCAATTAACACAAGGGGGCGCTCATAGGCAACAGGTTATGCAGAAAACGGAATATTTCATTCATGACAACGATGAATATTTACATAAAACCACAGAAAACCTTTAAATGAGAATGGAAGACGTTTATTTACTGTTATGATGTAACAAAGAGTGAGCGCATCCTTACAGCTGCGCGTCACAGCTGTGCGCGTGCACGCACATGGGGTACCTCCGTGAACGCGCACGTCCGTGACAAAAAGAAAGAAACAAAGGTCCGAAAATCTGAACCTGCGACTCAGCACCAGGCACAGGCCAAGACAGAGACTCAAGCAGCGGGCACTGGGACTGAGCAGAGCCGCCACCGCCGCACCTCAGCCCGGCCTGGAGCTGAGCCAGGACCCGCTCATCATCCAGGAGCAGGCTGAACACAGTCCCCGCCCAGCAGCATCCCATTCCGGCGTGGAGCTGGGCCAGGACCCGCTGATCATCCAGGAGCAGGGAGAAACACTGTTCCCGCCCCAGCAGCATCCCAGCCTGGGTACGAGCCGCGGAGGAGCCTGGTTAACACCGAGGGGAGAAAGAGACTCTATCCGCCTCATCAGCTCGACAGCCCCGACACGAGCTGAGGAGTATCCGCCCACACCGCTCCCAAACCCGGTCAGGAGCAGGGCACACACCGCTCTTTGTCCCACAGCAGCGGGGACAGGAGAGGTCCTCCCCGGGACAGGTGCGCCTCACAGCGGACACCCGGAGCCCCGCGGCCCGCTCTTTGTGTCGGTGTACTCGGAGCCACGTGCACCTGAACCGGACCGTGCGCGAGTCCCGTGGTGACGTCATCCCGTGCAGCTCCTAATGGAGGTGCAGGACTTTCTGAGGGAGGTGCAAGAGGACTGGAAGTCTCCCACCACCTCCTCTTTCTGCGACAAGATGTCCCTGTGCAGGAGCACCGTGCAGGGCATCGAGGAGGTACTACTATTACTACTACTACTACTGCTACTACTACTACTACTAATACTACTACTACAGCACCGTGCAGGATACAAGTACTACATACACTACAATAACTATGATGGGTCCTTCCAGAGCCACACTAAGTGAAATGCCTCCTGTTTATTCCAAAGGGATATGGTCTACTCTTGTATTACTCTTTACAAGCCTGTGTTGACAGGTTTCTCAAAGCGCTGCACTCTCATCATTATTCATTTACTTGATGGTGATACTGTAGTAGCCACAGCCGCCCTAACAAAGAGCCAATGCTATGGGAACCACTGGAGGACATCCTCAGTGTCTCTGTCCTCTTCATCAGTGTGTCTCCTCTTCATCAGTGTCTCTCTCTCCTCTTCATCAGTGTCTCTCTCTCCTCTCATCAGTGTCTCTCTCTTCATCAGTATCTCTCTCCTCTTCATCAGTGTCTCTGTCTTCATCAGTGTCTCTCTCCTCTTCATCAGTGTCTCTCTCTCTTCATCAGTGTCTCTCTCTCCTCTTCATCAGTGTCTCTCTCTCCTCTTCATCAGTGTCTCTCTCTTCATCAGTCTCTCTCTCCTCTTCATCAGTGTCTTCTCTCTCCTCTTCATCAGTGTCTCTCTCTTCATCAGTGTCTCTCTCTTCATCAGTATCTCTCTCCTCTTCATCAGTCTCTCTCTCTCTTCATCAGTGTCTCTCTCTTCATCAGTGTGTCTCTCTCTCTCTTCATCAGTGTCTCTCTCTCTTCATCAGTGTGTCTCTCTCTCTTCATCAGTCTCTCTCTCTTCATCAGTGTCTCTCTCTCTCTCTTCATCAGTGTCTCTCTCTTCATCAGTCTCTCTCTCCTCTTCATCAGTGTGTCTCTCTCTCTTCATCAGTGTCTCTCTCTCTCTCTTCATCAGTGTCTCTCTCTCCTCTTCATCAGTGTGTCTCTCTCTTCATCAGTGTCTCTCTCCTCTTCATCAGTGTGTCTCTCTCTCTTCATCAGTGTCTCTCTCTCTTCATCAGTGTCTCTCTCTCTCTTCATCAGTGTCTCTCTTTCTCTTCTTCTTCATCAGTGTCTCTCTCTCTTCATCAGTGTCTCTCTCTCTTCATCAGTGTGTCTCTCTCCTCTTCATCAGTGTCTCTCTCTCTTCATCAGTGGTCTCTCTCTCTTCATCAGTCTCTCTCTCTTCATCAGTGTCTCTCTCCTCTTCATCAGTGTCTCTCTCTTCATCAGGTGTCTCTCTCTCTTCATCAGTGTCTCTCTCTCTCTCATCAGTGTCTCTCTCCTCTTCATCAGTGTCTCTCTCTCTTCATCAGTGTGTCTCTCTCTCTTCATCAGTCTCTCTCTCTTCATCAGTGTCTCTCTCTCTCTTCATCAGTGTCTCTCTCCTCTTCATCAGTGTCTCTCTCTCTTCATCAGTGTGTCTCTCTCTCTTCATCAGTCTCTCTCTCTCTTCATCAGTCTCTCTCTCTTCATCAGTCTCTCTCTCCTCTTCATCAGTGTCTCTCTCTCTTCATCAGTGTCTCTCTCTCTCTTCATCAGTGTCTCTCTCTCTTCATCAGTGTGTCTCTCTCTTCATCAGTCTCTCTCTCTTCATCAGTGTCTTCTCCTCTTCATCAGTGTCTCTCTCTCTTCATCAGTGTCTCTCTCTCTCTTCATCAGTGTCTCTCTCTTCATCAGTGTGTCTCTCTCTTCATCAGTGTCTCTCTCTCTTCATCAGTGTCTCTCTCTCTCATCAGTCTCTCTCTCCTCTTCATCAGTGTCTCTCTCTCTTATCAGTGTCTCTCTCTCTCTTCATCAGTGTCTCTCTCTCTTCATCAGTGTGTCTCTCTCTCTTCATCTCTCTCTCTTCATCAGTTCTCTCTCCTCTTCATCAGTGTCTCTCTCTCTTCATCAGTGTCTCTCTCTCTCTTCATCAGTGTCTCTCTCTTCATCAGTGTTCTCTCTCTCTTCATCAGTGTCTCTCTCTTCATCATGTCTTCTCTTCATCAGTCTCTCTCTCTTCATCAGTGTCTCTCTCTCTTCATCAGTGTCTCTCTCTCTTCATCAGTGTCTCTCTCTCTCTTCATCAGTGTCTCTCTCTTCATCAGTGTCTCTCTCTCTTCATCAGTGTCTCTCTCTCTTCATCAGTTCTCTCTCTCCTCTTCATCAGTGTCTCTCTCCTCTTCATCAGTGTCTCTCTCTCTTCATCAGTGTCTCTCTCCTCTTCATCAGTGTCTCTCTCTCTCATCAGTGTCTCCTCTCTCTTCATCAGTGTGTCTCTCTCCTCTTCATCAGTGTCTCTCTCCTCTTCATCAGTTCTCTCTCTTCATCAGTGTCTCTCTCTCTTCATCAGTGTCTCTCTCTCTCTTCATCAGTGTGTCTCTCTCCTCTTCATCAGTGTGTCTCTCTCTCTTCATCAGTCTCTCTCTCTTCATCAGTGTCTCTCTCTTCATCAGTGTCTCTCTCTCCTCTTCATCAGTGTGTCTCTCTCTCTTCATCAGGTGTCTCTCTCTCTTCATCAGTGTCTCTCTCTCTTCATCAGTGTCTCTCTCTCCTCTTCATCAGTGTCTCTCTCTCTTCATCAGTGTCTCTCTCTCTCATCAGTGTCTCTCTCTCTTCATCAGTGTTCTCTCCTCTTCATCAGTGTCTCTCTCCTCTTCATCAGTGTGTCTCTCTCTTCATCGTGTCTCTCTCTCTTCATCAGTGGTCTCTCTTCATCAGTGTCTCTCTCTCCTCTTCATCAGTGTGTCTCTCTCTTTCATCAGTGTCTCTCTCTCTTCATCAGTGTCTCTCTCTTCATCAGTGTCTCTCTCTCCTCTTCATCAGTGTCTCTCTCTCTTCATCAGTGTTCTCTCTCCTCTTCATCAGTGTCTCTCTCTCTTCATCAGTGTGTCTCTCTCTCTTCATCAGTGTCTCTCTCCCCTCTCCTCTTCATCAGTGTCTCTCTCTCCTCTTCATCAGTGTCTCTCTCTCTTCATCAGTGTCTCTCTCTCTTCATCAGTGTCTCTCTCTCTTCATCAGTGTCTCTCTCTCTTCATCAGTGTCTCTCTCTCTTCATCAGTGTCTCTCTCTCCTCTTCATCAGTGTCTCTCTCTCTTCATCATGTGTCTCTCTTCTCTTCATCAGTGTCTCTCTCTCTTCATCAGTGTCTCTCTCTTCATCAGTGTCTCTCTCTCCTCTTCATCAGTGTCTCTCTCTCTTCATCAGTGTTCTCTCTCTCATCAGTGTCTCTCTCTTCATCAGTGTCTCTCTCTCCTCTTCATCAGTGTGTCTCTCTCTTCATCAGTGTCTCTCTCTCTTCATCAGTGTCTCTCTCTTCATCAGTGTCTCTCTCTCCTCTTCATCAGTGTCTCTCTCTCTTCATCAGTGTCTCTCTCTCTTCATCAGTGTCTCTCTCTCTTCATCAGTGTCTCTCTCTCTTCATCAGTGTGTCTCTCTCTCTTCATCAGTGTCTCTCCTCTTCATCAGTGTGTCTCTCTCTTCATCAGTGTCTCTCTCTCTTCATCAGTGTCTCTCTCTCTTCATCAGTGTCTCTCTCTCTTCATCAGTGTCTCTCTCTCTTCATCAGTGTGTCTCTCTCTCTTCATCAGTGTCTCTCCTCTTCATCAGTGTGTCTCTCTCTCTTCATCAGTGTCTCTCCTCTTCATCAGTGTCTCTCTCTCTTCATCAGTGTCTCTCTCTCTTCATCAGTGTCTCTCTCTCTTCATCAGTGTCTCTCTCCTCTTCATCAGTGTCTCTCTCTCTCATCAGTGTCTCTCTCTCTTCATCAGTGTCTCTCTCCTCTTCATCAGTGTCTCTCTCTCTTCATCAGTTGTCTCTCTCTCTCTTCATCAGTGTCTCTCCTCTTCATCAGTGTCTCTCTCTCTTCATCAGTGTGTTCTCTCTCTTCATGTCTTCTTTCAGTGTGTCTCTCTCTCTTCATCAGTGTCTCTCCTCTTCATCAGTGTCTTTTTTCAGTGTCTCTCTCTTCATCAGTGTCTCTCTCCTCTTCATCAGTGTCTCTCTCTCTTCATCAGTGTCTCTCTCTCTTCATTGTCTCTCTCTTCATCAGTGTCTCTCTCTCTTCATCAGTGTGTCTCTCTCTCTTCATCAGTGTGTCTCTCTCTTCATCAGTGTGTCTCTCTCTCTTCATCAGTGTCTCTCTCTCCTCCTCAGGCTCTGGACAGTGACTTGGTTTTGTTGCAGAAAATGAAGAAAGCAGCGAAAGCCAAATTCAACTCAGGACAAGGTACGTCCTCCTCTCTCTCTCTCTCTCTCTCTCTCTCTCTCTCCCCTTCCTCCCTTACCTCTCTTTCTGTCCCGTGTCTCCCCCTGCTGGCTGTATTCTGCCTGATTTATCGAAACAAGAAATAAGAAATTAGAATTTTTACAGATTTTTTTTCCCACTGATAACTAGTTTCTTCAAAATCCAGGTCCCAAATTCTTCTGAGAAAACTTAATATGTCACAAAATCAGGCCTGCTATATTTAGCTGTAGGTAATGTGTGTCTGATGAAAACACATTTTTCCTCATTCTTACATTGGTCCAGTGGAGTGAATATCTGTAAATGAATATTGTCCCCGTCTGCGGCTCAGAGCACGTGTGTCACATGGAGCAGTACATCCACGCCATGCAGAAGCTGTCGGTGAACTGCCACTCGAGCGGCGAGAGCGAGGTCGCCTCCGCCTTCTGCAAACTGGCCGAGTTCTCCCGGGAAATCCTCAGCCCCACCAAGAACATGGTACGAGGACTGTCTTACTATTTACTTATACACTCATACACTACTATGACGCCTCCTCCTGTCGTCAGTACTTTTTACTGATGGATGAAGTAGGTTTACTGTGGACTTAGTACTTCACTCCACGGTGCCATAGAACTATATAAATATATTTATATAAATGCACCACAGTTAGTCCTTCTGCCGTGTTTTACCCATAACTACCCATTAACATCCTGAGTGACAGAGTAGGGGAAGATGAGCCACTTTCTGTTTTGGTGGTTATTGTGTAAAAACAGTAGAATATAAACACAACATTTTACTATTTCCACACATTTTGGATGTTTTCTAGTTGTTGACATTTTCAAAAATCCCCTGTAAAATATAGTTTTGAAGATATTGGTCTTTAAAAAAATGTCTTGTGGCTCATTTTCGGAGAACCTCCAGATAAAAGGGGAAATTGAAACTAAACATCAAATCTTTTTATTTCTATTTTTTACATTTTATTGTTTTGCATTAACAATTTTTCTGCAATGTAATGTAATATTTCATTATAATTTTCCCGTCTCGACCCAAAGCCACCAATAAACAAAAACTATAGAACTGTGCATTTAAATGTTCTGTACTTTTTAAGTGCTTTAAGGCCATTTTTTTTCAAAGTTTTTGTCTGATGAGTTCAAATCATGTAGAGATCAAATCTATAATCTTACATAAGAATGTTTTAATTTCTAAATATAAAGGCTGGCTCCACTCTCCCCTATACTGTGCATTGTTCACTTTATAACAATTGACCTCAATTCACAAATCTATTTTTGAAAAACCGTGTTGAATGTAATTTGTGTGTTACTGACGTTAATCCATACTTTTAGGACAGAACATTTCTGTGATTTCCATTTAGTTGAGTTTAGTTTCAGTGGTATAAAGTGGTCTTCTATAACGGGGGTTCCTAAACTTTTCAGGCCGCGACCCCCAAAATCACTCAAGCGTAAACTATTCATAAACAATAGTTTAAATAGTTGATGCTAGTTTGGAGACTGTATTCTTTTATTTGGCTTAGTTTGATTAAAATCAGGGTTATACATGCAGGACGAAGCAAGTCAAGTCAAGTCAAGTGCTTTTGTATGCTTTATGATTGAACTCACATTATGTTGGAAACAGAAAAGGGGAAACAGATTCTTCTTTTGCTTTGATTCCTGCTTTGCTTTGGACATTTTCCCCTTGAGCTTCACGATGTTTGGACTTCACAAACGTTTAACCATTTCAGGGACAAGGACCTTATGAAGCTCATGGAGAAAAGGACAAGAATAAAGTTTTGTGTTTGGAGAAAGTGACCGCTCTTGATGAAAGCTGAAATGACAGTGAAAGTCAAAGGCTGTTTCTCATTGTCCAGGATCCTTCCTCCGTATCCACTTGGTTGACGTCCTCGGAGGTGGGCTCCTCCAAAGCAAAGCCGAGTGTCTCTACCCGCTGCATCTGGGCTCAAATGGAACGGCCGCAAAGCAAGCGGCTGCGTCACGTGTCAAATCAGATGATAAATGATCAATCTGTGCTTACAAAAACAAAGGTTTAAGAGGCCAGGAACATCAACAGCATTTTTATCATGTTCAGGTTTGGGCTAAAAATAGCAGAAAATAAATAGAACAAATAGAAGAAAAAAAGTTGCAGTGCAATAATCAGCTTTCCGAGGCAGTGGAGGATCCACAGACGTTTGGCTCACCTTGGGTAAATGAGCCAAACGAAGGAGCGTGGGGTCCGAGTGAGTTGGACACCACTTGGTGGCGCTGTGATAACGTGGTTGAGACGCCGAGGATCATCACAAATGAGAAACAGTCAAAGTTTATGTAGCATGAGGGGGTCTGATGAGTGCAGTGTGGTACTGGTGCCATCAGAGGGCAGTAGTCAAGGTGTATAAGACCCCAGGGGTCTCATTTATAAAGCTCACGTACGGACAAAAGGAGGCCAAAACCTTTCGTACGAACTGTTAAACCACTTAGCTTTCTTCCTTATTTAATCATCACCTTATTCATCAGAAATTATTAGTAATAAAATATAAGAATTAAACCATAGGCTTTGAGTGAAGCTAAAGGTGCGGTCAGACAAACATGCGTCCACGCCCCATCCGCCTCTAGTTGGACGCCAAACATGGCCGCTTCACACTCGCGAGAAACGGCTGTTTGCTGCCGCGTGAAGTTTTGCAAGCGTCATAATTAGGAGGCGTGTCATACAACTCAGGCCGAGCGCAACCGCCATGATCAACTTGACCTCCATGCTGCAGGTAACAGGTGACGCTTGTGCTCACTCTTTGAGGCCAGTCCCTGATTGGTTAACAAGGCGTAAATGAACGCACGTGTAGATTGTGATTACTTGAGTGCATGAAGCAGTGGGCGGGCATCCCTGCTCGTGTACCGCGCTGTTCTCACTGGCTCATCCGCTCGCATTTGCTACGCTTCATACGTGCGGACGGCTTTGCTTACATTTTTTTAATTTTTTTATGTTATGAGTTTTTATTTCGAGCTACAACAAGGCACAAAGCCAAGAAAATAAAAACAGAAAAATATATACACATAATAAAAGAAAAAAGAAAAATAAATAAATAATTACATTCAAGCTCGAAAAGGAGTGGGAAGAAGACAAGCTTATTGACTCCCACCCCTGTTCATAAACTTAAATAACAATAAATAACAACACTGCATATTTCTTACCATCTTACAATACATTTCGAAGCACGTCTACATAGGTTTAACATGGAAGTTGGAGGTGTGGTCGCGTTTGGTCTGTACGCACCTTAATATATTTCTTTTTATACTTGAGCGTCACAGATTATGACAATATTTTTGTCGAAGACGTGCACGCTCATCTACGCTCATGCGCGGACAGTGCGCTGCCGCCTCCTCCGAGCGAGAACCAGGAAGGATCCGAACAGAACCGTTTTAACATAGTCTGAACTCCTGCAGAGACTGGTCCAAGGTACGAGTCCATTCAGAGACGCTGCAGCTCCATAACCTCCCTCCCTCTCTCTCACCACCCGGACTCTGCTCCTCATTCACGCCCAAAGCGAACCCTCATCCTAAAACCCCGACTGAACGTACAGCGAGCTCAAGAAACAATATCTGAGTGATTATTCTGTAGTTTCAGGAAATTTGAGCTCCGTGAACAGCACTGGGAATATCACAACCAGCGTCTAAAGGCTCTTCTTTACGTTCTAAAAGTGTATTTCCAAAAGTGTTATTGATGAGACTCTGCACTCTGCCAGTAGGTTACTTGTGATCAGAGAAACAGTGGTAACATGTCAGTAAAGATCCACCCGGCCTCTGCTGTCACTGCTGAGGCGTGTGGCCCTCCCTCTCTGCTCCCGGGGTCTCGGTAAAACCCTCTCATTATTGCCTCATGTTTAGGTAAATCTCATTCATAAGTTACTTTGCACGTCCTTATATGGTGAAATGGAGGCGTTGCCTGAGGAGGGGTCATGTGCGCACATTTCTGCTCCAGGTAGAATCAGTGAAGGGGAGTTTATGTGGTGCTGCGCGTACGGAGGGTTTCATAAATCCCATTTTTTTCTCCGTACGTGAAGTTTGGGTTTTGCTCGTACGGACTCTTATAGGCAGAGTCTCACGGACAGTTTTATAAATGAGACCCCTGCTCTTTGACACCATTAGCCTCTGATCTCCCTACATCCTGAACCTTTGTCCACAATTCCCTTGCACTACCCAGGTACAGTGCTGCCCATTTTACTAATTGATGTATTTTACTGATAACTTGCCCTAATTAGTGACTTTGTATGGTTTAGTAAGGCCTTTGTCTCGCAATGGTTGCTCCAGGATTCTGCCTTTGGTGTCTCCAGGTGTCTGACGGGCTAGGTGGTGTGATTGGCTGTTAAAGCTCCGCACTGGTGCTGCAAAGCGTCTCAGATGTTAAGTTGGTGGGGAAGACATCAGGGGTTGGGAATTTGGCTTAGGTTCAGCAGGTACCAGTACTTGTTCTCATAGGTGACATGGCTGTGGCAGGAGCCCTGTTTCAGTTTGGGTGCTGGATGGCAGCTTTGTCTTGAGCCTTATGGAAATGGACCATGGACATATTCCAGTCAAAGCAAAGTTTATGGACAATCAATGCACGTAAGGAAAAAAAGGTGTAATGGACAGTGAAGTGACAGTACCAATGAACATTTAAGGAAACTAAAGTAATGTGCATTTAACTGTCGGCTGATATTTTAAATCATTATTGTACAAATAAACCCAACTATATTTTTGTATATGGAACCTTGCCTCCCTCCATTTTTCAACTAACTTACCTGTGTGCCTGTGTACCAGTAGTAAGTGCTGGAATTTGACCAGCTGGCGTTGTTTGGCTCTTTGCATTAACTACCACTCCGTCTTGCCACATTTAGTTTGGTTTGTTGAAGGAAGTCGGACACATAGACACGGACAACGACACTGGAGGCCGCCATTGCTCCGCCATTGCTGTAGTACCTCCATATAGCCGCTAGGCCCCCACTGAAAAGCATTGTACTTTAGACACGTTAAAAACAACTTTAATGCCCGGTGCCTAATTTTTTGGAACTGTCTACAGCTAGATATTCCTCCTGTGATTACGCTGGGTTAGACACAATCAGAGGCACCGGGCTGGTTATCGTAGGATACATTTTAGAAATCTCCTACTTAATGAGGGTCGGACTGTTAGCACTGGAGCTGCGCGAGCTACACGTCACACAAAGGCCGAGTCTACAGTGAAGATCCCGCCCTTATGCCCTTATTAGGAACATGCTTCGTCAGAGCTGGGGAGGAGGAGTCTGTAAATCCGCCATGATTTCCCCCTCGAAAGTGGTCATTATGGTAAACGGGGAGGAGTGAGGAGGAGTTGTCTATTATTTGTGCAGTCTATGGGTGAAACATGGAAGTAGCAGCGCTTGTACAGCGGGTGTAGGAGATGGGAATGTTATCATTAGCTCCTTATAGTTAAAAAGGAATGTCTGGGAGTGGAACACTGTGACCTCTTCAAACATAAGACAAACACTGTGGCCTTGGCCGTCTCTTGACTTTCACACAAAAAATAGACACACCACTCTCGCTTTAGCCTCCGTGAATGTGTCCCTCTGACACTTTGAAGAATGTAAAATTAGGGCTGGCACTTTTTTGATTCATTCCGATGAATTAATTCCATAAGGTTTAATGCAATTAAAAATCTGAATGTAAAAGAATCTCACTTTCCTTTGCGGCTCTGGCAATTTCCCCATTTTATTTATTTTACCGTGAAACTTGTGTATTCACACAGTTAAGCCACATAAACTTATTTAAAAAAGATCCTTCTACAAGGTAAATCAAACTTTGTCTGTCTTTGTTTTGAAATGATCACACAGGCCTCACAGCTCCAATCCAAATCAGCTGAAATGGAGGAAAATACAAAGTAATATACTTTAAACAATAATATACCTCTAAAATAAATACAACCCCGAAATAAATGAAGCTTAAATGCAATTCATTAATTACAAAGGCCATAATTACACTATTTAGAATATAAAACATACTTTGAGTTATTTCATCCTTTTTTGTTTCCCACATGAGAATCGTAGAGTTGAAAATAAAGAAAAGCTAACAGATAAAAAGTGTTTCCAAACATATGACCGGTCCTGGACATTATGATGGTAAAAACCCCTCCTGCTCCTAACCCTGATGCCCTGGTGCTTGTGTTGCAGCTGAAGAGTCTCCTCCACAACGTGAACTTCTTCCTGGACTCGCTGGTGAAAGGAGACCTCAGGGACGTGCGCGGGGTCCGTCAAACTTCTCTCACTTTAACATTTACACGCTTCATTCTGCCATCACCGTCATACTCATGGTTTTCAACTGCTCTCTCAATAAGGCGTTTTAAATTTTGCTAAAGTTTGGAACAGTCTGGAAAAGTTCCGAAAATGGTGGAACGTTTTGAAAATTTTGGAACAGTTTGTAAAATATCTCCCAACATGGCTGTGTCGCTCCCTGGTCTTTCCCACGCTTATTCATTCCCAAATACTGACATGTTTGGTATCCACGTGTAGCACGAAAGGCTGTGACTGAGATGACGCTGTAATCCAAATATGGTCATTTCCTTTGTGGGAGACAGCAGTGGCTAAAGACGGGAGAAATATACAGAGGGCGCATGTGCAGACAAGTAATAAACTTTAGGGCAGTTTCATTCCACTCTTTAACAACAATGTGAATGTGTCTCAGGAGCTGAAGAAGCCAGTGGACCGTGCCTGGAGGGACTACGAGAACCGCTTGTGAGTGTGAGCATTCTGTAGTACTAGTAGTACTTTTGCAGTATTTGATGCAGTACTTTCACAGTAAACAGATGGAGAAGGAGAAGCGTGACTTGGCGAGAGCGTACGGAATGGTCCGGACCGAAGTCTCAGGGTCTGAACTCGCTGAAGAACTTCACCACGAGAGACGCTCCTTTCAGCTCAGCATGTGTGAGGTACTTCTACTGCAGTACATACGTACGTGAGGTACTTCTACTGCAGTACATACGTGTGTGAGGTACTTCTACTGCAGTACATACGTGTTTGAGATACTTCTACTGCAGTACTTTTGTGTTTTTGCAGTATCTGATCAAAGTGAACGAGATCAAACCAAACGAGGAGTCGACCTCCTGCAGAACCTCAGCAAACACTACCACAGCCACAACATGTGAGTACTACAAATACTACTACTACAGCAAATATTACTACTACTGCAACTACTATTACTACTGCAAATATTACTAAAGTACAATCACAGCCACACAATAACTATCTCTCCTCAGTTTCCTGCAGGAGTGTGTGTCCACCTCGTCCAGACTGAAGCAGTACATGGATCAGCTCAACACGGTCCCTCTCTGCGGTAATGTCCAATAACATCTGCGTAAGGTCTGAAAACATCTCATTAAGGTCCTAAAACATCTCAGCAAGGTCTGAAAACATCTCAGTAAGGTTGAAAACATCTCAGTAAGGTCTGAAAACATCTCAGCAAGGTCTGAAAACATCTCAGTAAGGTCTGAAAACATCTCAGCAAGGTCTGAAAACATCTCAGTAAGGTCTGAAAAATCTCAGTAAGGTCCTAAAACATCTCAGTAAGGTCTGAAAACATCTCAGTAAGGTTGGAAACATCTCAGTAAGGTCTGAAACACCAGTAAGGTCGAAAACATCTCAGTAAGGTCTGAAAACATCTCAGTAAGGTCCTAAAACATCTCAGTAAGGTCTGAAAACATCTCAGAAGGTGAAACATCTCAAAGGTCTGAAAACATCCATAAGGGAAACATCTCAGTAAGGTCTGAAAACATCTCAGTAAGGTCTGAAAACATCTCAGCAAGGTCTGAAAACATCTCATTAAGGTTCCTAAAACATCTCAGCAAGGTCTGAAAACATCTCATTAAGGTCCTAAAACATCTCAGAATAAAACAAGGTCTGAAAAACATCTCATAAGGTCTGAAAACATCTCATTAAGGTCCTAAAACATCTCAGTAAGGTCTGAAAACCATCTCAGTAAGGTCTGAAAACATCTCATCTCATTAGGGCTGAAAACATCTCAGTAAGGTCTGAAAACATCTCAGTAAGGTTGAAAACATCTCAGTAAGGTCTGAAAACATCTCAGTAAGGTCTGAAAACATCTCAGCAAGGTCTGAAAACATCTCAGTAAGGTCTGAAAACATCTCATAAGTTGGAAAACATCTCAGTAAGGTCTGAAAACATCTCAGTAAGGTCTGAAAACATCTCAGTAAGGTCTTTGAAAACATCTCAGCAAGGTCTAAAACATCTCAGTAAGGTCTGAAAACATCTCAGTAAGGTCTGAAAAACATCTCAGTAAGGTCTGAAAACATCTCAGTAGGTCTGAAAACATCTCATTAAGTGCTCTCAGAAGGTCTGAAAACATCTCAGCAAGGTCTGAAAACATCTCAGTAAGGTCTGAAAACATCTCAGCAAGGTCTGAAAACATCTCAGTAAGGTCTGAAAACATCTCAGTAAGGTCTGAAAACATCTCAGTAAGGTCTGAAAACATTCAGAAGGTTGAAACATCTCAGTAAGGTCTGAAAACATCTCAGTAAGGTCCTGAAAAACATCTCAGTAAGGTCTGAAACATTCAGAAGGTCTGAAAACATCTCAGTAAGGTTGGAAAACATCTCCAGTAAGGTCTGAAAACATCTCAGTAAGGTCTGAAAACATCTCAGTAAGGTCTGAAAACATCTCAGTAAGGTCTGAAAACATCTCAGTAAGGTCTGAAAACATCTCAGTAAGGTCTGAAAACATCTCAGTAAGGTCGAAACATCTCAGTAAGGTCTGAAAACATCTCAGTAAGGTCTGAAAACATCTCAGTAAGGTCTGAAACATCTCAGTAAGGTCTGAAACATTCAAAGGTCTAAACATCTCAGTAAGGTCTGAAAACATCTCAGAAGGTCTGAAAACATCTCAGTAAGGTCTGAAAACATCTCAGTAAGGTCTGAAAACATCTCAGTAAGGTCTGAAAAACATCTCAGTAAGGTCCTGAAAACATCTCAGTAAGGTCTGAAAACATCTCAGTAAGGTCTGAAAACATCTCAGCTGAAAACATTCGAAGGTCTGAAACATCTCAGTAAGGTCTGAAACATCTCAGTAAGGCCTGAAAACATCTATAAGTCTAAAACATCTCAGTAAGGTCTGAAAACATCTAAAAAAAAAAGTCCAAAACTCAGAAGTTGAAAACATCTCAGCAAGGTCTGAAAACATCTCAGAAGGTCTGAAAACATCTCAGTAAGGTCGGAAAACATCTCAGTAAGATCCAAACACATCTCAGTAAGGTCTGAAACATCTATAATCTTCAGTAAGCTGAAAACATCTCAGAAGGTCAAACACTCTAACTTCCTTATGGATTTATCGATGAAACATCCAGTGATCCAAATAACTCCTGGATATGATGGTTCCTTGATTATTTCCCGTGATGTTCAGGTGAAGCAGCGTCAGGAGGAGCAGAAGAAGCAGCTGATCTCACTGAGGGACCTGCTCCGACCCCGACCCAGACCAGGTATTGGACCACGACTTAACCTGTTTAAGTTTTCATTTGAAGAAACTGTGACAACCTAATCTACTCATTGACCTGATCTGCTGGAAACAGATGTCCTTGCTCTGTTACTATGGATACTTATATAGGGACATACTTCACTTAAGTCTCTATCGATGTTGTTCTTCACATCTGAACAGATAAAGACCTTTTCTAGTGATAGAACCCATTTTTATCCTGTTTATTATAAACTCTGATCATTGTGGAAAGTTACGGTGCATCTAATAATCATTTGTATCAATTTTATAAACTTACAGGTCAGATTTCTTGCATTCTGTGACAGTTAAAAGTGACTGCCAACTGTGAATTTGGAAGTGGTGTCAATAAACTTGTCCTGTGAAGATTGGGATGAAGAAATATGTTTGTAAAGTTAGGGGTGAGAACACAGAACACAACACTGATCACCAGGGGAGGTCACCACATGGTTAAATATCACAAATGTATGTGCTTTTATGCTCTAGTCTAGTCATTCAGACATTGTACATATGCTTTAGGAAGATGGTCTAATCTAGGTCTAACCCAGGTCTAACCCAGGTCTGAACCTGTCTGACCTGGTCTGAACCCGGTCTGAACCTGGTCTAACTCCGGTGTCGGTTGCAGGAGACGGCTCCTAAAGTGATCTACAGTTTGCAGCCATTTGGGGACAAATCAGTTTCGGAACAGATGAAGCCAGCGCTCCTCTACACAGAAGCAAGTGACGGGTAAACCTACATCCCATCCGGCCCTGCACCTTTACATCATCGACCCCACCCAACTCTCCCTTGTATATCAACGCCTCTGCTCCCTTGAATATGTTTAGTCGCTCCTCCTCTTCAATAATGTTTAGTCTGCTCCTCCTCTTGAATATGTTTTAGTCTGCTCCTCCTCTTGTACATGTTTAGTCTGCTCCTCCTCTTGTACATGTTTTAGTCTGCTCCTCCTCTTGCACATGTTTTAGCTTGCGGAAGATGTGGCAGAAGAGGAAGTGCTGTGTCCAGGACTGTTACCTGACCATCTCTCACGGCACCGTGAGTCTCATCGGCCAGAGTATCCGATTACTCTGAGTACTTCGTCAGAGTACTGCAGAACTCTGCAGCTGTGAAACTTTGTGTTTTATATTTTCAGCCGAACAAATCCCCGACGCGTCTGAATCTGCTCACGTGCCATGTCCGACCGAGCGATGAGGACAAGAAGTGTTTCCACCTCATCTCCAGTGAGTACCATGAGTTTGCAGTACTATGCTACTAATACTACTACTGCAATATGCACATATTAAATAGAACTACACAGGACCTATAGGATGGAGCCTTGTGGGACACTGCAGGAACAGTCTCAGATATGACTCCACGTCACGCATAAAACTGTGTACTGCATGGCTCCTTGTTCAATTTTTACTTAATGACCTAAATGAAGACGTGCTGATGATACTTTCTGCTCAGCTTGATAGACTCCTGAACACAAAGGTTCTTAGTACTTTTGTGTACTCTGTGTACTTCCAGATAACCGGACGTACCACTTCCTGACAGAGGACGAAGCCGAGTGCGTGGCGTGAGTTCAGACGGTTTTATTTTTGGATGTGCTTCAACTCTCCCCAAGGGGGATGTCGTCAGAGGGGGATGTCGTCCGAGGGGGTGTTGTCCGAGGGGGGTGTTGTCCGAGGGGGTGTTGTCCGAGGGGGGTGGTTGTCCGAGGGGGGTGTTGTCCGAGGGGGGTTGCCCGAGGGGGGTTTGTCTGAGGGGGATGTTGACAGAATGAATGACAGAAATGCCGTTGGTCTGAGCCTGTTCTCTCCCCAGACAAATGAATGTTTCCAGGCCCTTTAGTACAGTATGGCAAGGTGTGACATCTGTTTAATTCCTGTGGTTTCTCCGCCAGTAACATTTTACCAGAGGAGGTTTAGTGTACCTGGATGTGAATCTGAGCTACAAAAAGCAGAAACTAAATTGACTCTGATTCAGCTTTAGCTCAGAGACACTTTTATATCTTATATATACAGGTGCTCGTCATATAATTAGAATATCATGAAAAAGTTGATTTATTTCATTAATTCCATTCAAAAAGTGAAATTTATAATTATACATTCATTCCACACAGACTGATAGTGTTTATTGTTTTTCATTTTGATGTTTATAATTGAAAACTAATGAAAACCCCAAATCAGCATCTAAGAGAATCAGATACTTCAATACTGAAGACACTTGGTGCCACACTCTGATCAGAGAACTGACTCAAAACCCCTCAAAGGCCTTTAAATGGTCTCTGTAGGCTTCTGTAGGCTTCTGTAGGCTACACAGTCTTGGGGAAGACTGCTGACTTGACAGTTGACATCCTGCACAAGGAGGGCACGACACAAAAGGTCATTGCTAAAGCCTGTTCACAGAGCTCTGTGTCCAAGCACATTCATAGAGAGGGGAAGGAAAAGATGTTGTAGAAAAAAGTGTACAAGCAAAAGGGATAACCGCGCCCTGGAGAGGATTGTGAAACAAAACCCATTCAAAAATGTGTTGGAGATTCACAAAGAGTGGACTGCAGCTGGAGTCAGTGCTTCAATAACCACCAGCACAGACGTATGAAGACATGGGTTTCAGCCGTCGCTTTCTTGTGTCAAACCACTGTTGAACAAGAGACAGCGTCAGAAGCGTCTCACCTGGGCTAAAGAACTAAAAGGACTGGACTGCTGCTGAGTGCTCCAAAGTTATGTTCTCTGATGAAAGTACATTTTGCATTTCCTTTGGAAATCCAGGTCCCAGAGTCTGGAGGAAGAGAGGAGAGGCACACAATCCACGTTGTGTAAAGTTTCCACAGTCAGTGATGGTTTGGGGCCATGTCATCTACTGGTGTTGGTCCACTGTGTTTTCTGAGGTCCAGGGTCAACACAGCCGTCTACCAGGAAGTTTTAGAGCACTTCATGCTTCCTGCTGCTGACCAACTTTATGGAGATGCAGATTTCATTTTCCAACAGGACTTGGCACCTGCACACAGTGCCAAACTACCAGTGCCTGCTTTAAGGACCATGGTATCCCTGTTCTTGATTGGTCAGCAACTCGCCTGACCGTAAAAAATCTATGGGGTATTGTGAAGAGGAAGATGTGATACACCAGACCCAACGATGCAGAAGAGCTGAAGGCCAGTCTCAGAGCAGCCTGGGCTCTCTAACACCTGAGCAGTGCCACAGACTGATGGACTCCATGCCACGCCACATTGCTGCATTTCAGGCAAAAGGAGCCCCAACTACAGTACGTATTGAGCGCTGTACATGCTCATACTTTACATGTTCATACTTTTCAGTTGGCCAACATTTCTAGAAAACCATTGTATTGGTCTCAAGTAATATTCTAATTTTCTAATTTTCATAAGTTTTCAGCTATAAACATCAAAATAAATGAAATAAACCCTTTAAATATATCAGTCTGTGTGTAATGAATGATATAAAATAGACGTTTCACTTTCTGAATGGAATTACTGAATTTAAATCAAGTTTTTCATAATATTCTAATTATATGACGAGCACCTGTATAGGTTCATTCTGATCTAAAGTCACGTCTGCATTAACGATTATAGGAAACAACAGCAGAATTCTGAAAATAGCCGCTAAACTGTTGCTAGGATTTGTCGTTCGGATTTTGATTTCTCTGGTTTGTTCTCTGTGTTTGTTTGTTTGTTTACAGCTGGGTGTCGGTGTTGGTCAACAGTAAACAGGAAGCTCTGGACGCGGCGCTGGACGACAGTTTGCCGCGGAAACGGCCACAGAGACAGGGGCGGGGCCAGCGAGGACCTGACGAGAGCCGTTACTCCAGGAAATCCGACGAATGAGAGGCAACGACCGCTGCTGCGACTGCAACGCCCCGGGTACTTTTACTAAAACTACAATACTACTGCAACGCCCTGGGTACTTTTACTAAAACTACAATACTACTGCAACGCCCTGGGTACTTTTACTAAAACTACAATACTACTGCAACGCCCCGGGTACTTTTACTAAAACTACAATACTACTGCAACGCCCCGGGTACTTTACTAAAACACAATACTACGCAACGCCCCGGGTACTTTACTAAAACTACAATACTACTGCAACGCCCGGGTACTTTTACTAAAACTACAATACTACTGCAACGCCCCGGGTACTTTTACCTAAAACTACAATACTACGCAAGCCCTGGGTACTTTTACTAAAACTACAATACTACTGCAACGCCGGGTACTTTACTAAAACTACAATACTACTGCAACCGCCCGGGTACTTTTACTAAAACTACAATACTACTGCAACGCCCGGGTACTTTTACTAAAACTACAATACTACTGCAACGCCCGGTACTTTACTAAACTACAATACTACTGCAACGCCCCGGGTACTTTACTAAAAAACTACAATACACTGCAACGCCCGCGGCTACTTTACTTAAAACTACAACACTTGCAACGCCCCGGAATTTTACCAAAATATCTACAAATATACCGCATACGCCCCGGTACCTTACTAAAACTACGAATACTACGCAAACGACCGGTGACTTTTACTACTAATACTAACAATACTACGCAACAACACCCCGACTTTTACTACGAATACGACAATACAAATGTAACAACCTCGGTACTTTTTACTACAAATACTAAAATCACTGCAACACCTCCCTGGGTATTTTACTAAAAACTACAATACTACTGCAACGCCGGGTACTTTTACTAAACTACCAATACTACTGCAACGCCCCGGGTACTTTACAAATACTACAATACACTGCAACACCACCGGGTACTTTACTACAATACACAATACTACGCAACCCCCGTACTTTTACTAAACAACTATACTGCCTAACTCCTCCGGTACTTTACTACAAATACTACAATACTACTGCAAGCCCGGGTACTTAACTAACAAAACTATAAACTACTGCCAGGACGCTCACTGCTACTACAACAAATACTACAATACGACTACTTGGCAACCGTCCCGTACTTTTACTAAAACTACAATACTACTTGCAACGCCCCGGTACTTTACTAAAAAAACTAAATACTACTGCAACACCCCGGTACTTTACTACAAATACTACAATATCTACTCTGCATGCCCTGTACTTTTACTACAACTACACATACTACTTGCAACTTCCCGGTACTTTTACTAAAACTACAATACTAGAGCTGCAACGCCCGGGTACTGTTTAACTAAAACTACATACTAACTGCAACGCCCGGGTATTTACAAAACTACATAATACTACCTGCACAACGCCCGTTACTTAAACTACATAAATACTAACAATACTACTAGCAACTTCCCGGTACTTTTACTTACAAACTACAAATACTACTTGCAAACTCCCCGGGTACTTTTACTACAAATACACAGATAGCTACTGCAATAACGCCCGGGGTTTTAAACCTACAAATCCTATAATACTACTGCAACGGCCCGGTACTTTTACTACAAATACACATAAGTACGCAACTCCCCGGGTACTTTTACTAGCACATACTAGAATACTACTTGCAACGGCCCGGCGTACTTTTACTACAAATACTACAATAGTTAATGCACTCCCGGTACTTTACTTAACAACTACAATACTACTGCAACATCCCCGGGCTACTTTTACTACAAATACTCAATCGACGCCCCTCATGGGTAGTTTACCGCAATACTATAAACATACTACTGGCAACGCCCGGTATTTAACTACAAATAGCTACAATTACTACTGCAACTCCCCGGGTACTTTTACTACAAATACTACAATACTACTGCAACGCCCCGGGTACTTTTACTAAAAACTACATACTACTGCAACGCCCCGGGTATTTTACTAAAACTACAAAACTACTGCAACGCCTCCGTACCTTTATCTTAAAACTACAAATACTACTGCAACACCCCGCTACTTTTTACTACAAATCAACAATGACACTGCAATGCCCTGGGAGGTACTTTACTAACAAATACTATAATACTACTGGCAACCTCCCCGGCCTACTTTACTACAAATACTACAAATACTACTTGCAACGCCCCTCGGGTACTTTACTAAACTACAAACTACTTGCAACGCCCCTGGGCTAACTTTACTAAAACACAATCACACTGCAACGGCCCGGTACTTAATAAACTACAATACACTGCAACACCCCCGGGACTTTAACTACAAAACTACAATACTACTTGCATGCCTGGGTACTTTACTACAATACTATAATACTACTGCAACGCCACCGGCTACTTTTACTACAAAATACTACAATACATCTGCAACGCCCCGACTTTTACTAAAACTACAAATACTACTGCACGCCCCGGTAAACTTTACTACAAATAACTGACAATACTACGGCATATGAACCCAGTATGGTATACTACAAATATACAATACTACTGCAATGACCCAGGTACGTTACAATACAAATACTACAATACTACGCAATGACATATAAATATATAATGTGGTGGAGTAAGTAACAAAGGAGTACGAAGTGTGGTTGTTGGTGAACTCCAGAGCCTGGCTGATCACACTAACCTGGCGTGCTCACGTGCATACGATGCTCCGGCGTTCACCAGAGAAGAGGGCTGCAGGGTCACTAGTTCGCAGCCTGAGCTTGACAGCCAGCCCCCTCAGACCTGCTGAACTAAACATCTATACTAACTGCTGTGTGCTCCCTGACCGCATACTGCGTGTACCATGTATTGTGTACTTCACAGTTGGCCGAAGTGGGAAATCTGGTTCAATGAGGTCCTCAGAGGCCAATCTGCAACCCGCAGCCTGAAGCCGGACCGAACAGCAACAGTGAGTCAAACCGGGCACTAAACCTTGGTACTATCTTGCCTTGGCCCTTCCCTCTCTCCTATGATTGGCCCTGACCCTTCCTCCTCTTCCTCTGATTGGCCCTGACCTGTTCCCCCCTCTCCTCTGACTGGCCCCCCTCCTGACCTTCCCTCCTCTCCTCGATTGCCCGACCCTCCTCGTTCCCCCCCTCTCACTCGATTGGCCCACGAACTCTTCCCCCCTCCTTGATTGCCTGACTCCTTCCCCTCTCTCTCTAGTGGCCCTGACCCTTCCCCCGCTCCTCTGATGCCCCACTCCCCCCCTCTCCTCTGACGGCCCTGACCCTTCCCTCCCTCCTCAGATTGCTGTTCAGTGGCGAGAGAACGGGACTTTCTCAGCCTGTCGAAGTACCCGCGGTCTGCAGTTCGTTTGCCGCAGCCCGAGCTCGAACTCAAACCTGCCTTCAGGACGCCGTCGCCTCCGGAGACGTGTACGGCCTACTGCAGCTGTACGGCGAGGGGAGGAGCTAAATCAGACGCTGGATGTGCACTTACAGGTGAGGGGGCGGGCTAACGTATAGCTTGACACCGCGCCACACCTAGAGTGGCGGAATAAAGAGAGCGGCAAGCTTCCATCATTCCCTATGCTGCCTGGGGACTGGAAAGAAGCCTCCGGAAATCCACAGGCTCAATACGGGCGGCCAGAGCGGAGCCATTTCCAGCGGCGACCACCAACCACAGAACTAGATCTGACACACCTGTGCGTAATTGGCTCATGCACTTCAGCTGCGTCTCAAACCCCGCCTCCACGTGCTCTGCACAAGGGGGGGGGGGGGGGCTGGCCAAGGAAGCAGAGCAAGCTGAGCCACGGAAAGAGACTTTTTCCTGCTTAGTGTGAGTGCGGTGTTAAGGTGAGACAGGAAACAACATGAGTCTGCAGCAAAAGTTTTAAATTATGGAAAAAATATGTTGGTGCTAGTTTTTGTCATTTTCTGTTATCATTAAAAAATACGTCGTTTTATGCAGAAAAACTTTTATTTTATTTTTATTTATTTATTAATTATTTGAATGGGACAGTGCATATTAATGAACAGACAACCAGTGCTGTAAATATGCTGGATTTAGCTCCAGGCTAATTTCCATCCGCAGTCCCATGAGGTAAAAAACAAGACAAGGACATACAAAAATAAAACACATATGCCAAAACACACAGCAGTACATTACAGACAAAACAGGCAAGGACAACAACTACACAATCATAAAGTGCATTTCTTTCATACGCCGCTCCCTCCCTCCCTCCCTCCCACCAACACACCTGTACCTGCAAATATAAATAAAAATATGTTCCTGTCTAATGCCTCGTAATGTAGCCATTCTTTCAGTTGTCTCTTAAATGAGACATAGGTGCTGCTTTCTCTAACTGTCATAGGTAGAGTGTTCCAACTTAATGGAAAGCACGTTTTAAGATAACGTTCGCCTTTGGAAACTGTACTTCACAGTCCCTCCTGACTGTTGATCGAGTGCTGGTCTCACAATTCTTTTATTTAATGAATTCCCTAAGAGGAGGCATATGTGAAAAGACTGGGGTTTTTGATCAAGTACCTTCATAGCTGTTTTGTATAACTGCTGAACTGGTTTAAGCGCAGTGGCACCAGCAAAATTGTGTGGAAAAATTAGTTTATTGTAAATGTCCGAAATATGACGTGTCTGAGTCTCAGGACAATTATCCAATCAGAAAGAAAACTCTTCCAAAGTCTATTTTCTTCCGCTTTATCCGGGGCCGAGTCGCGGAGGCAGCAGTCTCAGCAGAGATGCCCAGACTTCCCGATCCACACACACCTCCTCCAGCTGTTCTGGGGGACCCGAGGCCACACCAGGCCAGCTCGGAGACATAGTCCCACCAGCGTGTCTAACTTTTCCAAAGTAAACTTTTGAAAACTTTTCCAAACCCAGACTTTCCAAACTTTTCCAAATTTTTTAAAACATTTCCAAACTGTTCCAAAACTTTCAAAAAATGTCCAAACTTTTCCAAACTGATCCAAAATTTGAGAGTTACTCCTGGATCAATCTCCGGCTCAAAGTGACACCAACGTCTTCAAATAAACCTCGTAAATGGAGCGTTTGGGTTAAAACTAAGATATTCAGGAGAAAACTAGACACAAATCTGCTGCTGTGACGAGGGCGGGGCCTGTCCTCCCAGGTGAGGGGGCGGGGCCTGTATCTCACCTGTTGCTCTGTGTTTCCAGGAAAAGGGGGAGACGGCGTTACACCTGGCTGTGCTTTTGGCGACAGAACCTCCCTGCACATCCTGGACTTCCTGGCCCAGAACTGGTACCACACAACACGGGAGGGTACCGGGCACACACACGGGAGGGCACCCCGGGGCACAACACACGGGAGGGTACGGGCAAACACATGGGAGGGCACCGGGCACACACACGGGAGGGCACCGGGCACACCGGGAGGGCACCGGCACCGAGCACCCACACACACGGGAGGGCACCGGGCAACACGTGGAGGGCACCGGGCACACACACGGGAGGGCACCGGGCACACGTGGAGGCACCGGGCACACACCGGAGGGCCGGGCACACACACGGAGGGCACCGGGCACACGGGGAGGCACCGGGCACACACACGGGAGGCACCGGCACACCGGGAGGGCACCGGCACACACGGGAGGGACCGGCACACACACGGGAGGGCACCGGGCACACGGGAGGGCACCGGGCACACACACCACGGGAAGGGGACCGGGCACACACACGGGAGGGCACCGGGGAACACACAAAACACAGGAGGGCACCGGGCACACCACGGAGGGCACCGGGCACACACACGGGAGGGCACCGGCACACACGGGAGGGCACCGGCACACAACGGAGGGACAGCACACACACGGGAGGGACGGGCACACACACGGGAGGTACGGGCACACACGGGAGGGCACCACACGGGAGGCACACATGGGAGGCATGTAGATCTGTTGTGCGTTGTTGCAGTTCTGATGTGGATGTGCAAACGTCGAGTGGAAACACGGCGCTTCACTTCAGCGTTTACACGACAAGAGCGACTGCCTCAAACTGTTACTGCGATCGAGGGCCAGCACCGACATCAGTGAGTATTGGACTACATTTCCTTTTTGTTTTTTTTGAAAGATCCTAGCCCAGAGTTCCTAGAGAGAGATAGAGAAAAGCTTTGTCTCGCCATGAGGGGAGCAATATTCTGGTTCTGCAGGACTTGGCCAAAGAGTGTTTTAATGACGTCACCATGGGCTCTGTGGCTTATAGGGATCTGCTACAGCTTCAGGACACATGACCCAATGCCCTTGTCATGTTCTGCAGATGTTTCAGTGACACGTTTTGGCGTCTTCTTCCATTTGCTTCACCTACTGTTTCCTGCCTCCATTCTCATAAAACCTTCTGAATCTTGGAATCCTCCACTGACTAATCCTTCTGTTGAGTGTCCGATTTTGGAGCCTCCAGCTTCATTTTGCTCTCTTTCTTAATGGTCCATGTTTCCGAACCATACAAGAGCTGTTCATCTGCCGGAGTCTGCAGTTTTCTGGTTGATCTCTCTTTAATGTTTCCCGTCGTCTGTCCCAGGGATTTGAATTCTCCCACACACTGTTTCGAAGCAGGCGGCGTTGCAGAACTGGGAGACACTTTCCTGTCTGGTCTCTCGCTGATTCCTTTGACTTCTTTCCGTCTTTCCGGCAGTGCACCATCTGGACTTATGAGTTTTAAGGCCAAGGTCCATGTCAAATGAACGGCAGCACTGGTCATGCTTTCACAAACTTTATTTTTTGTGTTTTGTGTTTTTTCTGTGTTTTTGTGTATTTGCACTTTCTTCTACACCACCGAGTTACTGCTACTACTACTACTACTTCTACTACTTACCAGAGGTGGGAGTAAGTGCATTTGCATTTACAAGTCCAAGTCAGTTGGTCATGGGTCAAGTCAAGTCGCAAGCGTCAGCGTTAAGCCTAATTTTCACTGTTAGACTATTTGTTCTTCTTGAAAACAAGTGCTTTCTCAAGATTTAGCAATTTAGAAAATGTTGGCTAAAATCAAGCTTTCAAAATGGATTTGGATTTTAAGTCTATTATTAAATCGCCACAAAATAAAATAAATAAATATATATTTGAATGCAGTCTATGTACAAAATGAGTGGGACAGCATTTTAAGGCAGGGGGCCCCGGGGGCCTACTTCAGAAAAATTGAAACAGAGTCTTTTAAACATGAATTGCTTTTCCCTGCAGTCTGAAAGATAAATATTAGGGCCGGGAATCGATGAAAAATTAACTAATTAATGGGAAATTTAAATGAATCGCGATGAATTATGCCATTATGAAATGTTAAAGTCCCCTGACTAGAATTGACTTTGGCAATGAAAAAGCTAAAACACCTCTCTCTTAAGCTCGATGCTCTTGCTGTGCTGGTCCTCACTGAGGGTGACCAGTCACTGAAAAGTTGGACAATTGAGCTCAAAAGTGAGGACACATACGAAACCTACAGGTGATTAAATAATGTTACATGCAATTAGAATGTACAAAACATCAATATTGTTGCGTCTGGAATGGAAAATATTATTAGCATAAAGTTTACATTTGATCATCTAATGGTTACAACCTTAAAAGAGCTTGTAACTTCAAGCTCTTTTAACATTCTGTAGTCACATGCTTGTGGTGGTAGCAGGTCTCTATGGCAACGCTGAGGGGAGGGGCTTGACTCGCTTTCTCCTGGTGCATGTACAAACTGAGTGATGAATGTGTGATACCTGTCTCCTCCCTCCTGCGGGGCAGTTGTGCAGTCGGAGTGTGCTGAGCTGAAGTTAGCAGCAGCTGACCCTGGAGCGAGAGCGGAGCCTCAGGCCAAAGCAAAGGTGGATACTGTGTGACTTCCTTCCGTCCGCCTGGTGCAGATAGCTTCATTAATAACTGAAACAGTGGAACACGTGTCAGTCGTGGCGTTCGCTGTATGGAAAGAAACGTGACAGTCATCGCGCCTGAAAGACTGACACAGAGGCGCGCATTATAAAGCTATGTTCACGGAGGAGGAGGACATTTAACGCTTCCATAGATTTATTTTAACGCATTAATTGGATCATTTTAACGCAATTTGTTAACGTGATCATTTTCCCGCCCTAATAAATATTAAATAATATTTTTTATTTTTGTTAGTTTCTGGTAGTTTTCCTGTCAGTGGTTCCCTTGTAATGCCCCAGCCCCTGTATATACTCAGATTCGCCCCTGCTTTAAGGCCTTCAGTCCTGCTGTCATGGGCTCTGTGTGGCTGCTGTGGGAAATAGCCTCTAAATGCTTTAACTTTAGTGTGAACGCATTAAAATACTGAACCACCCCCAAGATTTGTGTCAATTAATCCAGCTCTTACCGCGTTGTACTTCTGGAGGCTGCCTATCTGCGCTGTAGCTACAGTCCATTGTTCCGAACGTTTTCCTGTCCTTAATAAATGTCTATGAAGTCTATTATGAATCTTCACTCACTGTAGCAAACCAAAGAGAGTTTTTGCGCTGTATCGATTAGACGCACTGTGTCTGGAAACTGAAAAAGCATGTGGCTAATTATCATATATAAACAAATGCGCTGGTTTCACACAATGAGTCCTGTTCTTTCAACAGTTATACTCAAATCACTGACTATAATGTTACAGCAAGTCATGGAGAGTCACTGGCCTCAAACAGGTTAGTCTAAGTCTAAACCGAGTCAAGTCTTTTTGGAGCTTTGGTCAAGTAAGTCTCAAGTCCCGAAAATTGCAACTCGAGTCTGCCACCTCTGCCCCAAGGCAAGGCAACTTTATTATACCGCGCATTTCGTACACAAGGCAACTCAATGCGCCTTACAAAAGAAGATATGCGAAATTACAATCAGGTTAAGTTTAGGCAAAGCACATATAGAAACATCAAGACATGGGAAATACACAGCACACGAGGTCACGTGCGGAATTTTTTCTTGGGAGGGGAAGGACGACCGGCCATTGACCGGGGGTGGGCAGAGGAAACGTGTTGAGGCAGACGCAGAACGACGGGGGCGTGGTCAGGGAGGGGGTATGTGTGTGCGGTTATTTACAGTCTGAAAGTCAGTGTTTTGCAAAATATGACCCAGAGAGCTCAGTCCTTATCAGGTTTAGCTCCGTGGCTTGGCCTTGAAGGGAAGTGTTGACGGCGTAGGAGAGATAAGCGGTCCAGCTGCTTCAAACCTCCTCTCTCAGGAGGAAGAGAATTATTCCACAATAGTTCATACATTTATAATGAATTAGCTTTTACTTGTCTCAGCTTTAGTTCAGTTCTCCAGAGCAGGTAGTTCCCTTCACAGTTCAACCCTTTTCCTCCCAAAATATAGTCCAACTATTGTCCGTCTCCACAGCGAGCTGCCAGGACGTACATAACAGTTCATCGTTGTGCGTTACTTTCCGGTGTAATTCCATCACTCGGTCACTCCCTGCTCCAAAGTGCTCGTTAATTTTAACCCTAACCCTGTCATTCCAAATTTCCGATAATCCAGGGCAGTGCATCCAATAAGCAGGTACCCTGTTACCAAGAGTCCAAATAAGTAAATATCTTTGATGTCTCTGACCGACAGGACCGCTAGGCAAACGACAATCCACATCGCAAACTGAGCTGTGAAAATCTGGTCAGGGAAGACGACCTCCTCCATGGCCTCACTTTGTGAAAAAAACCCTCATTAATTGCGCTGAGATTCCAGTTAATCAATTCTGTAGTTTAGCGGTTCGGGAGGACAGTGAGCAGGTGGTCCAAGAGGAAAAATAAATTCAGACAGACACTCGCAGAGGCAGGAAAAAGCACGAAAGGAGAAGTGAGAAACACGTCCGCACTCGACAGAGACAGGAAGAGTAAGAGCTACTGCTACTACTGCTGTTTCATAATGTAATAATTGTTCAGGCTAATGTTACTCATTACTCTGTCCGGGTTCAAAGGTTTGAATGAAAGTGTTGTTCTTTCAGAGAATGACTTTGGAGAGACAGCGCTGGACGTGTGCCGCAGACTCAAACACAGCCACTGTGAGGCGCTGGTGAGTTGATGATAAACTCCAGGCTGTGGCCAATGTGCAGCTAAATCAACAGGAATCACCTTTTTAAAATAAAAGTCATGACTTTTTTCTGAACACCGTCTGAGCTTATGTGTATATAGCAAGAAAATCAATGTTTGGCATTTTCCTTTGAAGAGGGGGTATTATGTAAAATGGACTTTTTCAAGCTTTATATCATGTTATTATGTCATTCCCTCATTAAACACATGCCTGGAGTGTTGCCTTGGCTCATTCACATATTTTTGAGTAATCAGTAAAAACTTAGACGGCAGCCATTTTAGGTGTAGCTATGCCTCAGTCCTCCTAGGAACGCCCCCACCTCCTGGAGACGCCTCTGGACCTTTCGTCACCAGCCAAGCCACCAACCACTGCTCCTCAGCTCAGCAGAGCCCCCTCCCCGCACAGTAGTGTTGTTTAGATGCCACAGCAGTGTGCTGAAGGGGGCGTGTCGGAAAGCTTCTTAAAGAGACAGAGGCCTATTTCAAGACGTTCAGTACAGCCATTTTGAGAGAGCAATTTTATTCAAGGCAGTTATTTTAATGTACTGCATATACAGACCAACAGAAGGTTACGTCATCATTGTAGTATGCTATAGACTGGTGCTATGTGATTGAAAAAAGCATAATACCCCCTCTTTAACCTCTTACGCCTGCACGGAGCACATTTTCTCCATCTCGGCTTTACCCAAATCTAAAAGTTCACAGCCTATAACGCCTCATTTGAAAGCTACAAAACTGATCTACATGTAAATGGATCTTTTTCGCATTTCGCATTGTTGTGTTGCTGTCACTTTTTTGAACTTTTTTTTTATCATCACTCTTCTGTTTTTGTTGCATTTTCGTCACATTTTTGTTGCTTTTGTCACTTTCTGTGCTTCTTTTGTTGCGTTTTCGTCATGTTTTTGTTGCTGTTTTGACACTGTTTTTTTCTCAATAAACTTTAAGATTTGTGTGATGCCAAACTGGAGAAAATGTGCTCAGTTCAGGTAAGAGGTTAAGACAGCAGCACAGTCATTATGTCATTGTATTTGGCTGCATGTTCACGAAAGCAGAGGAGGAGCAGGATTGTAACGCGAGTCTCTGTTGCAGCTGAACGCGGCTCACGCAGATCGCCTGCGCCACGTGGAGTACGAGTGGAGACTCAACACCGACCTGTACGACAGCGACGAGGAGCAGGAGGTAACAGCACACCTCGCCACGACACCCACACACTGACCAGCGCGGGGAAATGGGAAAAAGCATGAGAAAAATATAAATCAAGAGTGGGAAAATTGTGAAAAAAAAACAATTGCCGATTGACACATTTTTAAGTGTGAAAAAAATGTGGGAAAAATGTGACAAAAGTTCAAAAGTGTTTAAAAAAAAAACAGAAAAAAAAACAGAAAAAAAACGCAACATAACAACGGGGAAAATGTAAAGTCAAAGAAAAATGTGACAAAATAATTGTGGACAAAAGCGTGGGAAAAAAATCTAAGAAAGTGCAGGAATTTAAAAAAAAGTGTTGGAACATTTTGGAAAAAAAAAAGAAGCATGAAATACGCAAAGGAAAAATGTGCCAAAAGCATGGTCACGCCATTTTCTACAAAAAATACAAAAGATACAAAACAAAATAACCACAAACAAATTAGTGAGCAAACCAAAGTTAATAGAAACAAATAATAAACTAAATCCACATTCACAACCTAAAGTGCTTGGTTTCTAAGTGCTAATGTCTATGTGCAAAAGTGCATTTCAATGTTAAAAGGGGCCGGGCTGTGGTTAATCTCTGAGGCAACTTTATAAAGGGGTTTCTGCGACCGACGCGTAACCAGACTAACTTAGATTGCTCAGTAAACAAAGGGCAGTAGCACTAAAAAGAAAAGGGAGAGCAATAAATTGAGCAACAGAGGCTAACTGTTGAAGCAGCCATATACATGTTAGTTCACTGTACGTTATGAAGAATAAACCAAATCTAAACTGTATTTACCTTTACGTACAACCGACTATAGCCAGACCGGGGCTTCTGGCACCTTACAGGAGAGACCAGCCCCAGACACTCCTTTAGACACCTTAGCCAGATGTAAATGATATTAGCGACACTATTGACGTATATCAACAGGCATGAAAGGCACCAACAGCGAGCTACTTACATGCGCCAACTCACGGCCAACAGCCCCAAGACTGAATGCTGCACGGCGTTCATAGCTTTACTGCATTACCAGTGTTGGGAACGTTACTTTAAAAAGTAATTAGTTATAGTCACTCACACTTGTTCCAAAAGTAACTGAGTTAGTAACTGAATACTCTATAATGAAAGTAACTCGTTACCAGGGAAAGTAACTATTTGCGTTACTGTTTAAAAAATGTTTGCTAAATATCAAAGAATTTAGATTTTTTTTTTTTTTTCAGTTTTCAAAAGTCAGTGTAAATGAGTAGAACAGATGTGATTGTATTTATGTCCTATCATGTCAAAGATGTTCATAGTAACTGAATGATCTGAATGGGGGCTAGAGTGGGGGAGGCCCCTGTGACTGAACGGTATTCAAGAGAATGAGGAGGTACAGGAGTAAAAGAAACATGTGCCAACAATCAGGGCATTGTGCAAGTCTCTCCGTTCATTCATCAGGCAAAACGGAAAACAATCATCAGCAAATATAAGGTTAAATGCCCTAACAGAAAGTTAGCGGCCTGCAGTGTCTCTGGAGCGGAGAGCGGGGAGAGAGAGAGGGAGGAAAAGACGCGTCTCCACCGATTCTGCGTCTTGGGTTAAAAATAAGTTCCAACAATATTGATCAATGATCACCAACTCGATTCTCCCCGCGGCCGCAACGCGGGTCGGGACACACGGAGTTTTTGGAGCCGAGAGCACGAAGACTCTGCACAGACAGCGTAAGTACTCTGTGAGACTCCGCCCACCCTCTCACTGCTCCTGCTGCGTGAGCTGACACTTTGGTTACCCAGTAACGATAACGGCGTTGTAACGACGGGGAGAGTAATGAATTAGATTACTCCATTACTGAAAAAATAACGTTGTTACCCAATTCCAAACACTGTGCATTACTAATTAGAGCAACCGGAAGTGAACGCACAGGGGAGACGCATTTACGGCAGCACCCCAATATGACAGACTACTCTACCTTTACACACTTGACCCGGTTACATAAGCACGGGGAAAATGTGATAAAAATAAATAAATAAAAAAAACAGAAAAATGTGACAAAACATTGCGGAAAAAATGTGAACAAAGGTTTTTAAAAACCGACGGGCGTGGGAAATTTGTGAAAAATAATAGAGTTTCAAAGTGGAAGAAAGTGGGAAAAATGTGCAGGAAAAAGTTTAAAAGTTCAAAAGAAATAAAGTGATAGGCACAAGTAAAATATGGAAAAATAATTGAAATTAAATAAAATGTTTGAAAAAAGCACGAGAAAGTGAAAAAAGTGCAGGAAAAGTGTCACGTGTTTTCCGTGTCAATTAGCCAGCCTAAAATGTGGGTCAGGTGTTGGCTTAGTCCTGAACTCCTCTGAAACGGTGCAGCACCTCCTGGGTTTGCCCCTGTTTCAGAGCGTGGTGTCCTGCACTGGTCAGCTCCTCCTTCCTCTTCCTCCTGCGCAGCTCCCTCCGCTCCACTACAGTCTTTTACCATTGTGAGTCTTGCCCGTGCAGCAGTAAATAAGTTAAATGTTGCTGATTTCAGTGATTTTGTGATATATCCATAATAATAAACCTGGAGGAGCCCAAATGCTTCATGAGTCGCTGCCATAGAAGGAACGGACTGTGTTACATTCTAATATTAGTAAAAATCAGCTTCTAAAATGAGGCACTCTGCACTTTTTGATTCCGTATTTTCAGCTGAAAACACCAGTCATCAAAAAAACTTCTCTATTCGTCTCCCTCTTTGACCTCTTTCTAAAGACCGCTGCTTAAAACAAATATAGACATTTCCTTAACCTCTTAACCCCCGCCTGAACCAAGTGCAGTCCAGCTTTACCCAAATCTAAAAGGCCAGTGTAACGCCTCAAAACAACAAGTCCTCCAAATCAAAACGTGACTTGTGGTCGTTTACTTAAAGTCTGAAATATGACCGATATGGACAGCGCCCCCCTTGTGGTCACTGTGTAAAATTGCACTTACTGTTCCTGATGCGACAGGACGTTAGTTTATGTCAATAATCCAAAGTAAACTTCTTTTTCTGTTCATGATGAAACGACTTTAATTTAATCTGTAAGTAAGTGCTTTATTAGTGTTCAGGTGTTAGTCCTGAGCCACTGTGGGCCAACCTGACCAGCGTGATTTTGGAGGTAGAGGAAACCGTAGCACCTGGAGGAAACCTGGCTGGCTGCCTTCAGTCTCCTCTGAAACGGTGCAGCGCCTCTTGGGTTTGTCCCTGTTTCAGAGCGTGGTGTCCTGCACTGGTCAGCTCCATCACCTCCTCTTCCTCCTGTGCAGCTCCCTCCGCTCCAAAGGTGAAAAAAGGTCTTTCACCATCTTCTGGGAAGAGCTTAGCCGTTTATCTGTTTTATTCTTATTGTTAAGTGAAAATGAAAGTATGACCAAAGTTGTTTCAACACATCTGCTCAGAAACCCAGTAAAAACCATCTTGAGCAGGAGACACTTCTCTGGGGATGAAACCGGTCATATCACCACATTTATTTCCATGTGCACGATCAGCTGGTGATCATCTGGAGTGCAGCTCGGTGCGTGGCTGAGGAGGGAGTGGGGGAGGGAGGAGGAGGCTCACGGTGATCCACATGCTCAAAGCCAAATGGATTATGGGAAATATAGCTGGCGGAGAACACACAAGTCTCCTTTGATGCATCCTCGGTTTAAACGGGTGGAGCAAGTTCTCATCCAGGATTTACAGTGGACTTGCTGAGAAGGGGATTTTAAATTTGAACAGGACTTGGTGATGACGTCCACGAGCACCCAACTCTGCACACAGATTGAGAAACGGCCCGTATTTGTCACGTGTTCTCCGTGTTTGTCACGTGTGTTCTCCGTGTTTGTCCAGAGTTTTCCGGTAAAAAAGGAGCGCGCCTCGTTCTCCTTCTCCTCTCGTCCAATCACGTCGTCCGCCTCGCTGTTTGCCCCGCCCTCTTCTCTGGCGATCGGCCGAAGACTCGCCATGGCGACGGGGCCCACCTCTCCGGCCCCTCCTTCCCTCCCGCCGAGGCTCAAAGGTCAGTTCTCCATGGGTAATCGAGAGTCAAGTCGAATATTTCCCTCAGAGTCTGATGGTGTTTGTACATTTCTCTCAGTCTGATGGTGTTTGTACATTTCCCTCAGTCTGATGGTGTTTGTACATTTCCCTCAGTCTGATGGTGTTTGTACATTTCCCTCAGTCTGATGGTGTTTGTACATTTCTCTCAGGTCTGATGGTGTTTGTACATTTCCCTCAGTCTGATGGTGTTTGTACATTTCCCTCAGTCTGATGGTGTTTGTACATTTCCCTCAGTCTGATGGTGTTTGTACATTTCCCTCAGAGTCTGATGGTGTTTGTACATTTCCCTCAGTCTGATGGTGTTTGTACATTTCTCTCAGTCTGATGGTGTTTGCACATTTCTCTCAGTCTGATGGTGTTTGTACATTTCTCTCAGTCTGATGGTGTTTGTACATTTCCTCAGAGTCTGATGGTGTTTGTACATTTCTCTCAGAGTCTGATGGTGTTTGTACATTTCCTCAGAGTCTGATGGTGTTTGTACATTTCCCTCAGAGTCTGATGGTGTTTGTACATTTCCCTCAGTCTGATGTTGTTTGTACATTTCCCTCAGTCTGATGGTGTTTGTACATTTCCCTCAGTCTGATGGTGTTTGTACATTTCTCTCAGAGTTTGATGGTGTTTGTACATTTCCCTCAGTCTGATGGTGTTTGTACATTTCTCTCAGAGTCTGATGGTGTTTGTACATTTCCCTCAGTCTGATGGTGTTTGTACATTTCCCTCAGTCTGATGGTGTTTGTACATTTCTCTCAGAGTCTGATGGTGTTTGTACATTTCCCTCAGAGTCTGATGGTGTTTGTACATTTCCCTCAGTCTGATGGTGTTTGTACATTTCCTCAGTCTGATGGTGTTTGTACATTTCCCTCAGTCTGATGGTGTTTGTACATTTCTCTCAGAGTCTGATGGTGTTTGTACATTTCCCTCAGAGTCTGATGGTGTTTGTACATTTCCTTCAGAGTCTGATGGTGTTTGTACATTTCCTCAGAGTCTGATGGTGTTTGTACATTTCCCTCAGAGTCTGATGGTGTTTGTACATTTCCTCAGTCTGAGGTGTTTGTACATTTCTCTCAGTCTGATGGTGTTTGTACATTTCCTCAGTCTGATGGTGTTTGTACATTTCCCTCAGTCTGATGGTGTTTGTACATTTCTCTCAGTCTGATGGTGTTTGTAGATTTCCCTCAGAGTCTGATGGTGTTTGTACATTTCCTTCAGAGTCTGTGGTGTTTGTACATTTCCCTCAGAGTCTGATGGTGTTTGTACATTTCCCTCAGTCTGATGGTGTTTGTACATTTCTCTCAGTCTGATGGTGTTTGTACATTTCTCTCAGTCTGATGGTGTTTGTACATTTCCCTCAGTCTGATGGTGTTTGTACATTTCCTCAGTCTGATGGTGTTTGTACATTTCTCTCAGTCTGATGGTGTTTGTACATTTCCCTCAGTCTGATGGTGTTTGTACATTTCCCTCAGTCTGATGGTGTTTGTACATTTCTCTCAGTCTGATGGTGTTTGTACATTTCTCTCAGAGTCTGATGGTGTTTGACATTTCTCTCAGTCTGATGGTGTTTGTACATTTCCTCAGAGTCTGATGGTGTTTGCACATTTCTCTCAGTCTGATGGTGTTTGTACATTTCCTCAGAGTCTGATGGTGTTTGCACATTTCTCTCAGTCTGATGGTGTTTGTACATTTCTCTCAGTCTGATGGTGTTTGTACATTTCCCTCAGTCTGATGGTGTTTGTACATTTCCCTCAGTCTGATGGTGTTTGTACATTTCTCTCAGTCTGATGGTGTTTGTACATTTCCCTTAGAGTCTGATGGTGTTTGTACATTTCTCTCAGTCTGATGGTGTTTGTACATTTCCCTCAGAGTCTGATGGTGTTTGTACATTTCTCTCAGTCTGATGGTGTTTGTACATTTCTCTCAGTCTGATGGTGTTTGTACATTTCCCTTAGAGTCTGATGGTGTTTGTACATTTCTCTCAGTCTGATGGTGTTTGTACATTTCCCTCAGAGTCTGATGGTGTTTGTACATTTCTCTCAGTCTGATGGTGTTTGTACATTTCTCTCAGTCTGATGGTGTTTGTACATTTCCCTCAGAGTCTGATGGTGTTTGCACATTTCTCTCAGTCTGATGGTGTTTGCACATTTCTCTCAGTCTGATGGTGTTTGTACATTTCCCTCAGTCTGATGGTGTTTGTACATTTCCCTCAGTCTGATGGTGTTTGTACATTTCCCTCAGTCTGATGGTGTTTGTACATTTCCCTCAGTCTGATGGTGTTTGTACATTTCCCTCAGTCTGATGGTGTTTGTACATTTCCCTCAGAGTCTGATGGTGTGTGTTTGCGCTCAGGTCCCGAAGCTCCTCCCCCTGTGGGCGGAGACCTGGAAGAGGAGGGCGAGGTCTTCCTCCCGCAGGCAGGAACCAGGAAGTGCTCTCTGACCCCGCCCCCTGTTGCTGTCAGGCGCAAGAGGACGTGCTCCGAGTCCAACAAACACGGTAAGCACTCCGTGGTCCCAGACACATGGAAAGTGGGTGTGGTTAGTCCAATTTTCAAAACTGGGGACAAAACAGACAAGCATAACTACAGACCAATTAACATCTTACCCGTAGTCTCAAAAATTATAGAGAAATGGGTTGTGAAACTTTTAACCGAACATCTTAATAGGAGTCATAATCCTCTACATCCAATGCAGTTTGGATTTCGCACCCATCACTCAACAGAGGGCGCTATAAGTGTGTTTTTAGAAAAAACAAAAAGCTTTTTAGATAAGAACAGTTGTGTAGGTGCCGTATTCCTGGACTTAAAGGAGGCATTTGACACCGTTGATCACAAATCCTGCTAACCAAATTATCTCATTTTAATTTTTCAGAGAAAGCCATAAACTGGATTAAATCACATCTTACTAATAGAATGCAGTGTGTTGTGGTCAACGGTGTCAAATCGCCCTATCGAGAGTGCACAGTGGGAGTACCACAGGGCTCCATTCTAGGACCGGTTCTTTTTTCTCTCTATATAAATGATCTTCCAGAAGCATGCAGAAACACCCAGATACCCAGATAATGTATGCATACGATGCTGTAATATACACTCCAGCAAAAAATATACAGGAAGCTGGTCGTATTCTTACTTCTGAAATAGCCCAAGTCCAAAATTGGCTCTCAAAATCATGTCTCCTTTTAAACACTAAAAAGACTGTATGTATGATGTTTTCCAAACAAAACAAAAAAACAACTAATTCACATGTATTTCTCAGAGATGTGGAGCTTGAACTGGTACAAGAGTTTAAATACCTTGGAGTAGTTCTTGACTCTACTCTCACGTTCAAAAGTCACGTCACAAAAATGTGTAAAACTATTAAATTCAGTCTTCATAACTTCAGATATATTCGCTCATCAATGACACTTCAGGCAGCTAGGATGTTTCTGCATGCTATGGTTTTCTCGCACATCGAATAGTGTTTTACAAACTGATCTCTTACAAATGAAACCACTTTTAGACAAATAGAATCCTTATATAAAAAGCTTTAAAAGTTTTTGCTAGAAAACCCTTCGTACCACCACTGCCGCATTCTTGAGACGTACAACCTTCTAAACTTCGAAAATTTTAAATACTTTAAATTTGCTTGTATGGTCTACAAAATACTCAATGGACTTGCACCACCGCCATTAAGGGAATTTGTAAAATTGAAATCCTCTTCTGGCAGAGCCACTCGGTCTATGGTTCGAGGAGACTGTGAAGTGCCCTTCAGACAGACCACCTTTGCCAGACTGTTCTTTCAGTCAGAGGCTGTAACATCTGGAACAGCATCCCTCTCACTATAAGAGAAACGTTTAACACATTTAGGACTCAATTAAAACATTGGTTGAAATCCAATCAACGATGTGCTCATTAGACCTCCTGGTGCAGGACTGAGCCAAGTGTCAGGATCCTCTGCATAGATGTTGCTTTGTAAATAATAATTGTACATATTTATCCTTATGTTTGTTTGAACTGTATGACCTGCCCTTGCACTAAAATCTCCATTCTATTGTGCAAGCCACAGAACGAACATTCAGATGTTATTAATGTATGAATTGTATCAACATTTGTTATGTAAGTATGTAGCCTCAACTTTTAAATTGTTTTATGTTTTATAATTGTTGTTGGCATTATACACCTTGCCCAGGGACAACAGTTGAAAACTAGCTTTGCAGCTAATACTGACACTTTTACAGAAATGTTCATTAATGTGTACTGTCCCTGTCAAATAAACTAATAACAAAAATAAAATAAAATACGCCACCCCCTGCTGGTTATTACATGAACAAACACAGAAATTCATACATTTATTTTACACCAAAACAGTATTTACCTGTTGCATTAAAGTAGTACTAAGTAACTTTTGTCCCTAGGGCCCAGAAGCGCAACTGCAGGTGTCGTAGCAAGTTGCGATTTTTTTTTTACTCATTAATTGTCCGTGAGAGTAAATACTACACTGACAGAAAAGCCAAAGGGAGAGAGGGATATCTTACATCCAATTACACAATAGAAATGATGTTTTTCACTCAAACTTGGCTGTAAATACTGTTTAAAGTGGTGCTAGCCCGCAGTTAGCTTTGCCCGTTAGCCTGTTAGCTTCTTCTTCGTGGTTCCATTAGTGTGTATTGGTGACTCCGGTCCAGTGGCAGTCAAGTTGCAATTGTGGTTTTCTGGCCAGAGACACTAGGGAATGAAAGACCACCCAGTCATCCCATTAGCACTTGTATTACCCCCAGAGGGACTACAGAAAGGATTTATTAAGGTAAACAAGTTACTTAGTACTGCTTTAAGCGGGTAAAATGGGAACAAAGGGAACCAGATGTTTACATACACTTTAAAAAAAGACACAATTGCATTTTATTCTCACTGTTTCATGTCACATGAGAAAAATGACAGAGAAAAAAAAAAAAATCGAGTTCCCGCCCACTTCTGGTCCTTTGGTGCCAGAAGTAAAAAAAAAAAAAAAAAAAATTCACATTGACTTTTCTAAGAATTTAAATAATGCCCAAAATTTCCCATATTTTTTGCAACAAAATCTGAATTATGAATTGAGCTGGGTTTAAATGTATGGTTTTATTTTGTTGATGTGTTCGTTCAAGACTTCTTGGGAGGATTTTGGAACTTTTCAGACCAGTTTTAACCTCTCCACCCCCACCTGAACCATCACATTTTCTCCAGTTCGGCTTTACCCAAATCAAAAAGTTTCTTGAAAAAAGTGTTAAAATAGTGACAACATTTACACAAAAACAGGGACGAAAACGCAAAAAAAGTGATAAAAGAATAACCGAAAAGTGACAAAGGAGTAACACAAAAGTGACAAAAAACTGTAAAAATGTGACAAAAACCAACAAAAAGGCAATGAAAAGAAAAAGTTTAAAAGTGATGACAATGCGAGGAAAAAGATCCTTTTAGATGAGTTTTGTAGGTCTTAGCTTTCAAATGGGGTGTTACACTGGCCTATAGGCTGTAAGCTTTTAGATTTGGATAAAGCTGAACTTGGGAAAATGCACTTGGTGAAGGCAGTTAAGAGGTTAAGACAATTTATATTAATACAAACTTTCAAAACAAGATGTCATTTTTTTTATTGTTTATACTTTTTACACACTAAAGTTTTGTAGTAATTGTATATAATATTTACTATTTAATTGTTTGCACGTTTTCTGTCTATTTTGCACACCCTGAGTGTTTTCTTGAGAGCTGAATATAACAAGTGGATTTCTCTCCACTGTGAGATCAATAAAAGCTTATCTGTCATTGAGATTTACATTTATTTTATTTCGGCATAAAACGGTCTTCATTTATATCGGCCCGTGGTGTCTGTGCAGACCGCAGAGTGCAGCCCAGCCCTCGGAGCCACAGTGGCGCCCAGTCCAGGAGCCAGTGAGTACAAACAGAACAGTCACATGTAAACAGCGCCCTAGAGGGTTGTTGAGAAACCATTGGAGACGACTCTTACCGCAGTGTCTCTGTCCCTCAGAACGTCATCTCAGCCCGGAATGGAACGCCACAACAGAGGTAACCATGGTAGCCAAGTCGAGACACTTCAGGTGGAAACATCAGTGTTGACATTTGTGTGTAGTTTGAAAGCGATAGAAAACTAGCAGTGGTAAATGGTCTCAACTGATGAAGTGCTTTTCTACCTTCATTAGTCCCAAAGCACTTTACAGCAAGGAACCACTTACCCATTCACTCTCTCATTCATACACCAATGTACACAGACACTGGAGGCAAGGAGGGTGAAGTGTCTTGCCCAAAGACACGATGACAGTGGACACCTTCAGGAGTTGGGATTCAAGCGCCCGACCTTCTGATTATGAGGCGACCAACTGCGCCACCGTTGCCCCTCACATTTTCCTCGTATTTATGTCAGTCTCTACAGCAGAAGGTTCACACTGATACCCCGACACAAACTCGATTCTCGATGCTGAAAATAAAACGAAATAAAACTCTTGATACTCATTCGATTCCACCGCAAAAAATTTAAATCCCCTTTTTAAATACTTTACATACTATACTGTGTTTGCAGTAGGAAACGTGTCTTTTTCCATCTGCCCTGTATTATCTACATTACCGAACACTCAACAACATTTATGTTTTGCTTTACGGGAAATAATCATGATCTAAGTTAAACATACTGCTGACGAGAAAATGTTTTAGAAGCTTTTAGGTGATGTTCTGTCTAGTTTATTCGGCTTTAGATTTAGCTAGAGCATGACTTGGCTAACACATGTCATGACATTAAACATTTGATTAACAATTTATTTTATGTTTAAAGCAAAGTAAATGGTAGAATTTAGAGCCTGATGTGTCCGGCACAGTTACGTTCAACTTTAAAACATAATCCACACAATGTGTTTAGATCTGTAGACGTCGATTCTAATCATAAAACGTACTCAGTTTACAAGATTGAAGCTGTAGTTCCGACAAAATGGAACATCCGACCACACAACAACTTTTAGGCAGGATTTAGTGAGAAAAACGAAATTTATCGAACACAATCTGTCACTCACAGGCAAAAACGCTGTTTAATACTGCCATTGTTTTCACCTCCACATCTGCGGCGCACTGAAAGTACCCGGATGGTAGAAGAGCACTATACGAGCGGATCGGCTGATCTCTTGTAGCTCTGGCTAACGGGCTGCAACAGAAGTAGTTCACACGGATGGGGGAAGGAAATGTAGCGCCGGATGACCCAGAAATAGATGAAAATCTGTAGGGTTTGGGCTGAGTCCTGTTGTTTAGGTGTTACAAAACAGCATCAGTCTGTTACAAGTTACAGACACTTATTGAAAAGTACAAATGTTACCATTATATTTTAGAGGATGTCAGGCAGCCTGAGTGCCAGCAGGAGCCACAGTATATTTGGAAACTTGCTTAATTTAATGAATATTTTTTCTTGGGAAAATTAACAATGTGTCTTTTTTGATAGAGTTTATCGAAAGCACATTCATTCCTTGCTTTTCCCCAACACACAGACAAGTCAGGTATCGATAAGAGAATCGATAAAGAATCGAATCGATAGGTAAAATTATTGATGGTATTGATATCAATAAAATCTTATCAATTCCCATCCCTAAACAAAACAGCTGCTCATTTCGACCAGCTGCTCATTTCGACCAGTATCAGATCCTCCACGCTGACAATGGATGCATTTAGTGTTAAAAAATGTTTCAAGGTGTAAGTCACTTTTAACTCTAGTTTGACTTTTGGGAGCAGCCAGTTTCCGGGCTGCGGCCTCTGGGAGTGAGCAGGAAGGGGAGCCCAGAGGAACACAGAAAGTATCAATTCAATATCTAGCTTCGATACCACTTTTAATATTGATTTAGTGTCGAGGAATCGATTTTTTATTTTATTTTTGGCGACCAAAGAAGCTTGTCGTCATTATTATGTTTGTCTCTGTAGGCGTCCGTCGTGCCGACAGCGACGTCCCCTACTCCACCAATCAGAGTCACCCTGACAGAGCCCGCCCAATCAGAGGTCTCAGAGCCTGGAGAGTGGCCGAGGCCCCGCCCCTCAGCCCCGCCCTCGCACCTCATTGGTCAGTCCGTATTCAGACGCAGATCCATTAGAGACCGTGGTTTGAGGCTGTCCTTTGTTTTCCAGCAGGGCAGAGGCGGAGTCAGGCCGGGAGGGGGCGTGTCTGTGGTGACTCCTCCCCCTCCTCCCGTTGCCGTGGTGATGGAGCGCGTGATGGCGATGTACGACTGTGACGCGGATCACGAAGACGAGCTCAGCTTCAGAGAAGGACAAGTCCTTGTGGTTCATGAGCGACCGGACCGGGACTGGTGGGTCAGTATGAGTACTTTCACTACAAATACTACTACTACTATGACTGCAAATACTACAGAGAGACTGGACCGGGACTGGTGGGTCAGTACGAGTACTTTTACTATGAATACTACTACTACTATTACTACTACAAATACTACAGAGTGACCGGACTGGGTCTGGTGGGTAAATTGCTCTGATCAAACGCTGGAGTCTGTGACGCTGTGTGTGTTTCAGGTAGGGCATCTGGAGGACGCCCCGGAGCAGAGAGGACTGTTCCCCGCCTCCTTTGTCCAAGAACTCAACTAGGATCAGGCCAGGGAACGTCCAAGAGTCCAAATAGCAAGACCCAAGAGTCCAAACATCCAAGAGTCCAAACATCCAAGACCGACGAGTCCAAACGTCCAAGACCCAAGAATCCAAACGTCCAAGACCCAAGAGTCCAAACGTCCAAGACCCAAGAATCCAAACGTCCAAGACCCAAGAGTCCAAACGTCCAAGACCCAAGAGTCCAAACGTCCAAGACCCAAGAGTCCAAACGTCCAAGACCCACGAGTCCAAATGTCCAAGAGTCTAAACGTCCAAGACCGACGAGTCCAAACATCCAAGAGTCCAAACATCCAAGACCCAAGAATCCAAACGTCCGAGACCCAAGAGTCCAAACGTCCGAGACCCAAGAGTCCAAACGTCCGAGACCCAAGAGTCCAAACGTCCAAGACCCAAGGGTCCAAACATCCAAGAGTCCAAACGTCCAAGACCCAAGAGTCCAAATGTCCGAGACCGAAGAGTCCAAACATCTGAGACCCAAAAGTCCAAATGTCCGAGACCCAAGAGTCCAAACGTCCGAGACCCAAGAGTCCAAACATCTGAGACCCAAGAGTCCAAATGTCCGAGACCCAAGAGTCCAAATCTCCAAGACCCAAGAATCCAAACATTTAAGAGTCCAAATCCGGGACTTAAACAACACCATAGATGGAGCTTTAGTCACATACCAAGGAGATGTTTCTGCTCCTGGACACGTTTGGACTGCCAGTCAGGCCACGGCCCAGGCCACGCCCCCTCAGCACGTCCCCCTCCTGGTCACAGAATGTAATTACCCTTTTCCACTAAATAGAATAATGAAAGTACAGACTGGAGTGACTGACACAGAGCAATGATATTGCCGTTGACTACAATATTTCCTCCTAATTTCAGTCAGTCATGTTTCTGTGACTAAATTGAGGCTAAAATTAAAGTAAAAGTTGTTAATGAGACGAAAACTGACTAAAATCTGTAGATATTTGGGTCGACTCCTAAAAATTGTGAAAGAAGGGATTAAAAACAAGTGAATGTCTTGAAACTAGAGGTGCACCGATCAAGATTTTTGAAACCGATCACAAAAAGTTTGATCGGCTGATCATTGCCGATCCAATTACATGGTTGTAATTGATTATTATGATTCATAATTTAACAGTGACAAATACTGTGCTTTTCTAAATGTGTGTGTTTAATTGGGTGAATTTATTTTCAATATTTATATTTGAATATTGTATAGCCTCCTAGCTAGAAATCTACATTGTTCTGTTTAACCTCCAACTTTATTAATATTATTTATTATTTCTGATATTATTATATGCTGTAGGCTATGGGTTTATTGCCTATTTTATAACTTCCCTCATGGTCATCTTTTTTAAATAGTTTTACAGTAAACAATTTTTTTATAGTGCGCGTTATTTCGGCCAATCAAATCCTGTCTTACTTTGCGACTCATAGTTGCTTCAGATCAGATGTGCGCAGGGGTTAAAGTGGGCAGGAACGGTCGGGAACGGCGTTCCCGCACCTTTGCGTGGCAAAAAAAAAAAGTTAATGATTGCGACTTTGTCATTTTCGCACACATACGAATGTCTGTTGAAATACTAGGTCGGGCCAAGGGTAGGAACGGCGTTCCGGCACCTTGGGTAGTTTTATTGTTAATTTGCTGAAGCTGCGCTGGACAAAAGTCCACTATTCAGAGAGAAACTGGAGAAATAATCATAAGATCAGCTGCAGGTCAGTCCACTCCTCATGCGCGCGGGATTAATGTGCCTCAATATAACAACATTTATCACGAAATCATCAACTTTACGGACATAAACTAATCTATAAACGGAGTCTACTCTTCCCAAGCTTTAGCCCGCTTTTTGTTTCATATCAATCAGCCTCATATTTTTGGTTTTACAGATACATTTAGGAAGCATAATGAAGAGAAAGGCAATAAAACAGTGCGGCGTTACAGCGCTCAGTTACGGCACGATGTCGGCCTTTTTCACAAAGTATTTCCTCTGATCAGATCGTCTGAATCTGCCCGCGGTTTAAAAGTAACAACAGAGTCATGAATCCAGGCTAAAGATTAGTCTTTAGACTCGTCTGGAGCCTGTGTCTCCTCCTCTTAGCTCAGCGCGATGAGCAGCTACAGACGGAGGAGGAACCGGGGCAGAGCTGACACGGGCAACAGAGGGACAAGGAAAAACTTACACAGGATGTTGACAGTATATAAAAAACAATAAATAAATAGATTCAATAATAAAAGCAGTCTAACTGCAGCTATAACAATCAGTGTTGTTTTTTTCTTTTCTTTTTTAAGGAAAGTAATCATAAAGTAGACAGTTCTGAGTTTTGTCTCTGTATAAGGCTAATTTAAACAGCATATTTTTGCCTAAAATACACCAGATTGCACTAAATTGTATCTGATAATTCAAAAATATTTCCTGGATAGGACTGACTGTTGATTTAACTTTCTGGGAGTATCTCAAACAAGAGCACATATAAAGAAATATTATTCTGTGAAATGGTTTAAAACTTATTTTTTTAAATAAATGAATTAAAAGTAATATAAAACAGCTTCTGTTACATGTAATATACGCACAGCCTTTCATATATCGACCTAATGCAGCGTTCTGAGTCTTCGAGATTAGAGTTCCACCACCTCCCAAAGTCCACTTTAACCACTGGATGCGCGTTATGGATGGTAGTGGGGAGGCCGGTGGAATTAGGAGCATCATTTTGGTTTTGGACTGTATCTTTGGACAATTTTTGAAGAAAGAGAAGAAAACTTCCACAAGGAGACGGTGACATGAGGAGCCAAACACATACGCATTTTACTTTCTCTTTTGACTAGCAGCCATATAGTGACACTTCAGCACTAAAGAGCACATTTTCTCAGCAAAATAAGACAGGACAATGACCCCTGCCTCTGATTGTAGTTACACATGTGTTTCATATAGCACGGTTTTGTGTTAAATATCCCGTTTGTATCACCTACGGAGCGTGCACGTAAGTCATGCGGTAGTCCATCCATCCATCCATCCATCCATCCATCCATCCATCCATCCATCCATCCATCCATCTTCTTCCACTTGTCCGTTGCCGGGTCGTGGGGGCAGCTGTTGGAGCTGGTGGTGGGTCCACAGAAGGACGGCCTCATGGTTCTAACCAGGCCTGTTGGTCTCTCATAAGGAGCTTCTGAACCGCTCTTTGTCTGACCCGTCACCTAGGACCTGTTTGCCATGGGAGACCCTACCAGGGGCACGAAGCCCCCGACAACAGAGCTCCAGGATCATTCAGGCTCAAACCCCTCCACCATGTTAAGGTGGTGGTTAGAGGAGGCACATGGCACATCGTCTCCTTCGCCTCCTGTTAGAAGTCCCATACGCTGATACTCTCTTTGTTTTGTTTAGTTACACTGCAGTCTGGAAACGAGGCGAGCCGCCAGGCGCAGAGGGATACAGCCGGCTCTAAGGGCCGGGATACAGCTCTGGATGTGTGATACATCCAGAGCTGTTGTGTAGCCACGAAGTAAGGGATAATGTATAGAACGATACACCCCGACAGGGCTGCGCGTCGGGGTCCAGTTCGCCCTGTCGGTACTTATTTTCCCGATAATGACCGGCGTTCTATACATTATCCCGCTTATTATACGGCTGTTTGCCAACTGTACACACACAAATAAACTTCATACACTTTTATGAAGGCAGAAAGGTTTATTTAATGATCTCCGCGGCAAATAGTTCCCAAAAGTTTGCGCGTTGCTTGGCAACGTTTGTTGATTCCAGGCACGGCTAGCTACTTATTGCAGTTGGAGAGGAGGAATGGTGGTGAATCTCTGGGTAAGTTGAAAGTCGGACTCCCGTTAACTTCACAAGCGATTCCCCCAACTTCTCTCGCAGGGACGGGGACAGAGATAGTGTCCGCCTGTCCGCTACTACTACTCGCGGAGTGATATGAAAGACCTGTATTACAAGCACAAACTCCATTGCCATTGGCAGCGGTCATTATTTTTTTCAGAGGTCTTCTATCAAAAAATAATGACCGGTAGAACGTTGGGAAATCACATTCAAATCAATGGAGCGTTCTACTTGCATTGTGAAGGGCCGTATAATAATTACATTTAAAACTCAGTTTAGAGTGGCACTATACTGCAGAGTTTTCACCAGAATATCTACTGTAAGAAAGTCTGTTGTGAAATCTACGTTTGATCGGCCCGTCTGATCGGCACATTTCACCGATTGGCCGATCATGATCGATGCACCTCTACTAAAAACCAGACTAAAACCAATTCACGTTTTCTTGAAAAGAGTAATACTTAACATTTTTACAGGAAGTGGATCAGAATGTGACACAAAACGATCCAGATTTTACTTGAAACTAATTTAAACAGAATGTCTCGTTACAAAGTTTTGATTTGTTCTGTTTCATCACCAGAATGGGTTTTATTTATTTATTTATTTATGTATTTAATTATTTATGTACTTATGTTTTATCTATTTAATGCGAGACGGTGCCGGATAAAAGGCAAAGAAAGTTTGTTTAGATGAATTTGAAACACAACTTTTACACACAAGTCACGTCATGAATAAACATCGTAAAGGAAGAGTTTGGGCTGTTTTCTTTTTACTCTGACACTAAAACTAAGACATTCAGGAGGAAACCGGACACAGATCATTACTTTGGCTGGCTGCGTCTCACCTTTGTTTATTTTGTTTATTTAATGAAATATATTTTTGTAGATTTATTTGATGCTTGTGAACTGCCAACGTGTAAAAACGTTTGTGTGATCTTAAAGTTGTGACTCTTCTCTGTGTGTCAGTCTAATCTCTTTTACTAAATGTACTCGAGTAGAATGTTTGAGGATACTAGATTTACTAGAGTAGTATTTGGGTCGAGAGCTTTTAATTTTTACCCCGCTCCATTTAACCTCTTACTCTTCCTTCACCAAGTCCATTTTCTCCAGTTCATCTTTACCCAAATCTAAAAGCTTCTCGACTGGAGCATATAGGCCAGTGTAACACCTTATTTGAAAGACTGATCGAAACAGATCTTTTTCCTCGTTGTTCCCAGCACTTTTTAAAAGTTTTTTTTCCAACACTTTTTTTCTTGCTTGTTTTCATTGCATTTTTGTAACGTTTTTGTAAATTTGTCGTCACATTTTTGAGACTTTGTCGTCATTTTTTCAGCAGGTGGCACTGTGCATATACTGTCATTGGAAAAAAGGTTTGTCCCCATTTTGTTGCCGTACAGGGGGGAACACTTCTTACGAAGATAATGACCGTTTCTCAATTCTCAGAGTGCAGACTCTGTACTTGTGAACTCCTGAGTACGGACTTGCGGAGTTCACGAGTGTGGACTCGGTTATTTCATCGTTTGGAATGTGTGGACTCGATGACATCACAGGAAGTAGCTCATGAACATGGGGCTGTGAGCTTTTATAACATTAAATCACCTCATATGAAATTAACTTTCCGGACTTCATTCATAGTTTGGTTGGGTTTGCAACTCATACTCAGGTGGGACTTAAATATAAAAATATATAATTTCACATGTTTGTTATTATCACACTAGCAGCCGCAAGAGGGCGCTCTAGGCTTGTGTACCAGTATCTGCTGCTCCTGTACCACTGAAGATTTAAAATAAATGTATGCTCCATCCAAAACCAGTAAATTGGTAAGAGGTCTTACGCCAAACCGGATGTGCGTCAGCGTCCGCCATGATAAGAAGCGTCCGAATTTTTATTTTATTTTATTTTTTATTTTTATTGCAAAGAGCAAATACAAACAAACAAGGTACCTTATGTTTACAATGTTAGTCAAAAATAAAGAAAAATAAATAAATAAATAAAATAAACAAAAACATTAGGGGCAGTATGAAAAGCATTGTGACAATCAGTCAAGTAAACCAAAATCTAACAAAAAGGTTTCAAGCATTTTTGCATTTTTCTGTTCAATTAATTGTATAGATTTTGAAAAAAGATTGAGCTCATTCTTCCAGTGAAATATAGTGGGTTTAGTTTTAAAAAAGCGACATTTGTGAATAAAATATTTGCATAAAATTAATAAATTATTTACCCCAAAATCCATAAAAATATTTGTAACCTTTATCCCAAATTTGATTTCATTTGTTGTTAACGTAGCAAATTGAATCCCCTTGGATTGAAGCCATCTCTGAAAATCTTGCCAAAAGCTTTGTGTTACATTACAAGAGTAGAAAAGATGGTCTAAATCTTCGTTTTCTGTATTACAGAAAATACATTTTTCAGTTTCTATTTTAAATCTATGTTTTTAAATTCGTTAGTTGGATAAATTTTGTTTAAAATTTTAAAGTGAATTTCTTTCATTTTGAATGGGATTGGAAAAGATAGATATTTTGTTCTAATTCTAATTATTTCTTCTTTTTATAATCTTTTAGAATATAGCTCCTTTTAATAGAATTTGGATAGGAACAGTTTAGTAAATAGCATCTTAAAAATTTGTTATTACATTTGGGATCACAAAAATCACTGCCTTCAATCCAGAGATGTCTCAGTTTGGGGGAAATATTTGAATAAAAAATATCCTGTTTAACCATAGACCTGACCGATAATGGAATAACTTTTACTAGTTGGTTATATTTTCTCTTAGTACAATGAATTTGGAATTTCTCACAAAAACCTTCGTATTGTAAAATACATCGATCATCATTTAAGAAATGAGCAACAGCCCAAACACCTTGTGAGAACCATTCATCAAAATAAACTGATTTTCTATTGATGGTGATGTATCTATTATTCCATATTGGGGAGTTATGTGGTGTAAAATTATGTTTAAAAATTAATTTCCAATAAAGAAGAACCTGCTGGTGAAAGTCAGAAAGTTTCACTGGTAATTTGCTCATCTCAAAATCGCATTTTAAGAGAAAATGGATACCTCCCATCTTATTAAATAACATGTTGGGTATAAAATACCAAATAGAGTGAATATTGTTAAGCCAGGTTTTCAGCCATTTAAGTTTCAATATACCGTTCATAGTGTCAAAATCTATTGCATTCCCGCATTCAGATTTAATCATATCACCTTTAGAAATATAGTGACATTTGTTTCGCCAAATGAAATTAAAATGTATGTTGTTGGTAGCTTTAATCATCTTTTGTGTTATGGGGAGGGAATATGCTGGGTATATTAGTCTAGAGAGGCTATCCATTTTGGTCAACAATATTCGCCCAAAAATAGAGATATCCTTTGTAACCATCTATTTAGCGTTAGTTTGCATTTATTAATATTATCCAAACATTCACCTTGTCAGAAATATTTTTATCTTTTTTATGGTTATTCCAAATATTTGACCTCTTTCTTAATTTTTATATATATAATTGCTGAGGTGATCATTTAAGGCAAATAATTCACATTTATTCAAATTTAGTTGTAGACCAGAAGCTTTTGTAAAATCAGTAATCGTTTGTAGAGCTAATGGAATTCGATCTTCATTTTTCAAAAAAAGGGTAGTATCATCAGCTAGCTGACTTATTATTATTTGGTCCCCATAATATTAATTCCTGAAATGTCACTGTTTTTTATTGAGATAGATAACATCTCTGCAGCCATTATGAATAAGAGGGGGGAGCTTCCACAACCCTGTCGAATACCTCTTTTTATGTTAAATCTGGTACATGAACCATGACCCAATAACACTGAACTATTTATATTATGATAAAGCATACCAATAGTGCTCCTAAAGTTTTCTCCAAAACCAAACTGATTAAGCGTTTCTAAAATAAAAGGATGTTCTACAGAATCAAAAGCTTTGTAAAAATCTAGGAATAAAATGAAACTATTTTCTTCAATCAGATCCATAATCAATTAAGTCCAAAACAAGTCTAATATTATTGTGAATAAGTCGGTCTTTCAAAAATCCTGATTGAGTCTCACTAATTAAATTTGAGATTCGTTGTTTGAGTCTGGCTGCAATGGAACCAGAGAAAATGTTGTAGTCTGTGTTTAATAGTGTTATGGGCCTTAAATTGTCCAGGTGTCGTTTATCTTTTCCAGGTTTAGGAATTAACGTAATTACCCCTTGTTTCATAGTTGTCATAAGTTCCTTTTGACTAATACATTCCAATAATGCTTTGAATAATATTTCTCTCACCTCTTCCCAGAAAAACTTGTAAACATTTACCGTAAGACCATCAGATCCTGGAGATTTGTTTAAAATAATTTTTTTCAAAGCGGTATCTAACTCCTCAATTTTAAGGTCAGCTTCGTAAAAATCGTAATACGTTTTTTCAATTTGGGGAATTAAATGAGATATTTTATCAAAGAAATTGTTACAATCAGTTTTTGAAAATTGAGTGGAATATAATTTAGCATAGAACTGAAAGACTTCATTTTCTAGTAGTTTAAAGTCTTTGCATTCTTTCCCATCAATTAAAAGACAAGAGATGCAATTTCTTTTCTGTCTGCTTTTTTCTAAGTTGAAGAAATATGAGGAATTTTTTTCTCCTGCCTCGATCCATTTTGCCCGGGATCTCACAAATGCACCATGTGCTCGATTGAGATAAAGTTGATCTAACTTAGTTTGTAAATCCATAAGTTTGTTTTTTTCCAGGGGGGTCAGATGGTTTTTACTGCAACATATATTGATTTCTTGTAAAAGCTTATTTTCATATTCTTTTTGTTTTCGACTTAAATCTTTACTAAATTGAATACTGAACTCTCTAATTTTGAACTTAATAAATTCCCATTTATTAATATATCCTACAATTGAGTCATTCTTAGTAATATTTTTAATGATATCTCTGATTATTTTGCAGTACTCTTCATTGTGTAACAAATTAGCATTAAATTTCCAATAACTTCTTTTGTTTGTTTTTTTGACTGAGGGTTCTAACATTAACTCTATAAAACAGTGATCTGAAAGAGGAGCATTCGATATAGTAGTCCTTGAAGTAAGGAGTAATATATTATCACTTCCCAGCCAATAGTCAATTCTGGATTTGCAAGTACCATTAGGCTTGAACCATGAAAAGCATTGCAACCCTGGATTCATTGTTCTCCAAATATCTATCAAGTTATTATTTGTCATAAAATCACTTATAATATTATTATATTGTGGTCTACTAATTCTTGGGGGATATCTATCTAGTCTTTCATCTGGTGTTATATTCCAATCACCTCAACACGTTGTCAGTGGGATAACGGCCCTTAAGTTCCTGTATAGTATTAGTTATGTCCTCTAGCATGGCTCTATTTTGATTATCATTGTTATACCCATAAACATTTAACATGATGAGAAACAAACCTTCCACTTTAGTTACAATTGCCAACCAGTGTCCTTCAGCATCAGTTCGGTGAGTTAAGATCTCTCCAGTAAAGTTATTGAAGCAAATTGCCACACCTCCAGATCTGGTGGAGCCATGGCTAAACAGGATCTTATCGCCCCATTGGTTTGTCCAAAAAGTTGCATCCGTGTCAGAAGAATGAGTCTCTTGGAAAAAAAAACAATTAGACTTTTGCCCTTTACAAAACAAAAACAAAGCTTTTCTTTCATGCCCCTAACATTTAATGAATCAAAAGAGAGTTTAACATTTAACATGAACGATAATTACAAAAAGTTTTTTTTTTCTTTTTCTCCCCTCCTTACTGTAACTGTGTAACTAAATAATAGTTGCTCCCGGACCGCTTACGGATTTTCCACCATCATGCCTCAAGTCTCAAGTTTTATCCATTGTCTTTCGAACTCCATCGATGTATGCATGGGGGCCACGAAAGTAGGCCCTTTTACCAGCTTTCCTCGCTTGATCGACCAAAGGCCACTGCCGCTGGCGCGCCTCTAAATCTTCTCGTGGCATCATCTCTGTGAAGCTGATCCCCTCCGCTTTGCTCGACGTAGATGACCCTGGTTTTAATCTTTTCCAAACTTCTTCTTTCACATGTCTTTGTGAGAACAAGATGATAACTTGTCTGGTGCGGTTGTCTTCTTTCTTTCCCAATCTGTGCACGACATCCACCGCATTCTCCATCTTGGTTGCAAACTCAGGAACAATCTTCTGCAGTATTGGAATCACCGCTGCTCGCAGGTCTTCATCCTTCTTTTCTTTTATTCCTCTGACTCGTAGACACCATCTCATACTGTATCGTTCCACATCTCTGACTTTTTCTTTGAGCTCACTATTTTCTTTCAACAAACGTTCATTGATTTTCTCCAAGTCGATTAGTTTCTTTTTGGTTCCTTCCAATTCCTCTGAATTGAACTGCACGGTCTTTGTCAAATTGACAATCATGGCGGTATTCTGTCGTATCTGCTGTCTAATATCATCTAGTTGAGTCTCGATGACATTAACTCTTTTACTAATTTCCATTATTGCTTCGAAAATTGTATTGTTAGAAACTTGGTTTTCATCATCTTCTCCTTCGCCTGGCTTAGCTTTCTTTTCCGCCGGTATCTTACTTGGTGTTGGAGGTGCAGAATCCTCACTTCGGTCACGTTTTGTTAGCATAGCGACTTCCATCGCGGAGTAGTCATGTTCGAAATCCCTCGATGATGGAGGTGATTTGGGTTTTGGAGATGCCGGTGGTTGGAGTTTAGCAGGTTTAATTAACGTCTGATGGCTCATTGTTGCACTTCGGGTGGAGTTTTTTCAACAAAAAGTTGCGATCTTGTACGGAGCTCTCAACAAGTGGACTTACTGGTCCGCCATCTTGGTACCTCCCTCTCCCGGAACCAGAAGCGTCCGAATTAGGCTTTCAGTTAGGAAGGAGTTAGGGAAAGGAGCCTTAATGCCTTAGAGCCTTAACTATCATAGCTACTTTAGCATAGGGACCTTTGATGCTAACTCACTGGCGATTAGGAGCCATGTGCCATCCCATAAGCCACTGCGCCGCATACCCGCCCCCTCGCCCCCACCCTCGAGTGATTCTTCATGCTTTGATTGACAGGTGCAATATAAGAGATTCTGCACAAGCCAAACTTTATAAAAGTGACGAAATACATGTTAGAGTCATCACAGCTCAGTCACATGTCAGTGTTTTAAAGAGCCTCCTCAGTAAATGGCTTAAATGAAGCAGTTTGTGCTTTTGCTTCATTTAGTAGAAACTTAAGCCACATGGCTAATTTGCATACTGTAGCTTTATGAAACCGCTGTTGAGATAAAATAAAGGAAATGTGAAGGATCATTTGGATTTTTTTTTTCCAATTCTCCTTAAATGTCTCTATTTGGACACTGTGTTGTTGCATATGCACTACAGTAGGTGGCGGTATGTGCTTTTGTTTGCCTGCCAATATCCATAAAGAAAAAGATGAATAGCTGTTGGTGATGTCACTTCCCCTTCCCCTGGGTAAGGACGGTGGAATTGGGCAAATGCAGCTGAAGCTCTAGTTCACTAACTGCATAGAGATCTAACAGTTGACCCCATGAAAGGTTAAGGATCAGGAGCTAGTGTTAGTACTTAGAGGCTACAATTTAATGGTTTCGGATGCAGCATTAGAGACTAGATGCAAGTTGGTCATTTTATATTCACTACTGCCACCTCAGGGCTTATGCGTAACTGCAGTCTCTATATTTAGCTTGTGCATGACGGACTCGAAGTAACACCTTTTTGAGTGACAGTGCAGGATTTTAGAGGCAGTTGTGGTGAACAGGTCTGGGCTCATTCTACACATTAGGACATGGCTGGAACATGTAGGGGGAGGAAAATACATAATTTTAAAATTTTTAAACTCTGTCTAGTCCCTTTAACTTACATAGACAACTGAGAAAGACTGATTTATTTTAGGGGAATTTGTGTTCATATTCTGCAGATTACAAGCTGCAAGTAGTGAAATATGCAGCCAAAAACTGTAATGGAGAAGCAGAAAGAAACAAGTGACTGGCGGAAACCCAATTTTTTCCCATTTTTTCCACACTTTCAAAAATCTTTGTGAATAAAACACATATTTGATGAAGTCGGACACAGAAACGTGGCTTTAATATAAATTTAATACGAATTTGGCATTTTATTAAAGGCACAGAAACACACAGGTACGACCACACACAGGCTCCGCCCACAGTGGACAGGTATGACCACACACAGGCTCCGCCCACAGTGGACAGGTACGACCACACACAGGCTCCGCCCATAGTGGACAGGTACGACCACACACAGGCTCCGCCCATAGTGGACAGGTACGACCACACACAGGCTCCGCCCACAGTGGACAGTACGACCACACACAGGCTCCGCCCACAGTGGACAGGTACAACCACACACAGGCTCCGCCCACAGTGGACAGGTACACCACACACAGCTCCGCCCACAGTGGACAGGTGCGGTCAACACAGGCTCCATAGTGGAATAATCTCTCTAATTTTTCCCACAGACCTCTGGTAAAATAAATCAAACAGTTTTCATCAAAGGAAACTGTTAACCAACCAACGGAAATAAGTGAAACTATGTGATCTGTGATCCTGTGAGTCAGAGAGAAAAGTCCAAATGTTTTCCCTGATCTTTATTCACAAACCTACAAATATGGTCTCCACTTTCAGACTTCTTTATGTGACCTAAGCTCCAGCCTTAACTCTATTCTGACTGGGGTTGCTGCGTCAGCGTGCTACTCATGCTGTGTGTGTTCGTATCAAATAATCACACTAAAAAGGCTGAGTGTGATGAAGAGGAGAAAACAGACTGTGGCTCTAGTTCATTTGGGCTCAGTCCCGGAGCTGCAATCAAAGTAAACCAACTAATCACTTATGATACTTATCCTTTTTATCATTTAACAGATAACATTTTGGTCTACATTTGTATTTTACCTCACATATTAATGACGTTTAAGTTAACCCTAACCCTAAGTTTCAGAAGGAAATTAGCCAAACAAAAATACACAACCATCAAAAGTAGGTGTGATAAAGATGATAGGTGCATGCACATGACGTCACAACATCCTAAAAGCCCGTAGTTTAAAATAGAGAATCTTATTGTGGTAACTATGGTAACGGGCTAACGGCTGGAAGCAAAAACTGTCCCGAAGTCCAGCGTCGTCTCTCTCATATTACATTTTTATCGCATTCTTTCCTACTTTTTTCAAAATTTGGTCGAAAATGTTTTTTCATAATGTTTTTCTACATTTTCCTTGTATCGTGTCTGCGTACCCTGGTGTATGAATGAGAGTGTGAATGGGTGAGTGGTTCCTTGATGCAGAGCGCTTTGAGAGTCTAAAGCAGTAGAGAGGTGCTATAGAAATGTGATCATTTGACCATTTAAGAGGAGTAGGATGGATAAATGTTTAACAATACTCCTCCCTGCAGTTCATTTGTGCTGAGGGAGAAGACGCTGGTCTTCGGGACAGTTTTTGTTTCCAGCCGTTACAGAGAGATTAACCATAAACCGAGTCTTGCTACCATAGTTACCACAGAAAGATTCTCCATTTAAACTATGGGCTGTTTACGATATTGTGACACCATGTGCTCATCTTTATTTGTGAAACGTTATCTGTAATTTTAAACATTGTTAAATTCTTCCAAAAGTCGGTGGGAAAAAGAACGAGACACAAACCAAACTAAACACAATTCAGAGGCGACTGGACGAAGAAAAACATCACTGGCGTGAATTGGAGGACGGCGTCGGTCATGGCGGCCATGTTGTTTCCAGTTCCAGAGCGGCCATTTTGTGTCCTTCGGTTCAAAGTGCTGAGATTTTAAGGCTCAAAAAAGCAAAGAAAAAAAATTTGGAAATGATCAAACCACAGATGAAGTCCACAGGAAAATGCAAGGTTTAAACAGCGACATCAGGCCCGGTTCAGGCCCGGTTCAGGCCCAGGTCACATGTAGAGCTGGACCTTGCCCTCGCGGTGCAGCTGCTGCAGGATCTCAGTCTCATAGTCCGCATTGTGGACGCCTGTTTTCCTGAAGGCTCCAGCGAATTTGTTCTTCTCCCAGTAATGATGCCAGTTTCCCTCCGAGTCAGCGCCGAACCCGAACAGCGACACCTGCAGGGCAGAGACAGGCGGCCAATCAGAGAGGGACACAAAAGGCTCTTTTCCACATGCAGGCGCGTGTCAGCCGAATGGCTCTCTCACCCGCGTTGTCGAGCTTTTCCATAACAAAGGCCAGTGTCAAACTGGTCTGACCAGGTATAGGTTTTGGGCCCGACCTCTGGCTGTGACATGAACAGACTCTGGCCTCTGATTGGCCAACGTGAGAGTGGACAGCCCTCACTATTGACACGCAGGTCATACGGATTTAATATTTCACAGCATCATACGGCTGTGCTAAAAAGGAATTTTGCCGATAATAGCATTTAGCCGCTGTTAGAGCGGCTTTAGCTGGTGTTAACATAACATTTGCATGTAGCTTACCTTCATAGTCGTTTAGCTGTTTATTTTCTGTTTTAATACAGCTTGGCACCTCCGAATGATTCCATAACTCCCACCAGAGGGCAGCGTTTGTCCACATTTGTTCTCATCGCGGCTCTAAAAACTTTTAATGACGATCTGTTCAGCGGCTCCTCTGTGCTGCTCCGCCCACAACAAACGCATGTGTGTGTGTGGGGGAAACAGAAAGGTCTGCGGGCTAGTGTCGATACGTGCACGTAGATCGTGGCGTGCACGGCCGGTTCGCGCTATGTGGAACGACGGCTATAGAGGAGACGGCCAATCAGAAAGAGGACACGCATAAGAGGACCGACGGCCAATAAGAGAGGGACACATAGAGGACACGGCCAATAAGAGAGGGACACATAGAGGAACACGGCCAATCAGAGAGGGACACATAGAGGACACGGCCAATCAGAGAGGGACACATAGAGGACACGGCCAATCAGAGAGGGACACATAGAGGACACGGCCAATCAGAGAGGGACACATAGAGGACACGGCCAATAAGAGAGGGACACATAGAGGACACGGCCAATCAGAGAGGGACACATAGAGGACACGGCCAATAAGAGAGGGACACATAGAGGACACGGCCAATAAGAGAGGGACACATAGAGGACACGGCCAATAAGAGAGGGACACATAGAGGACACGGCCAATCAGAGAGGGACACATAGAGACACGGCCAATCAGAGAGGGACACATAGAGGACACGGCCAATAAGAGAGGGACACATAGAGGACACGGCCAATAAGAGAGGGACACATAGAGGACACGGCCAATAAGAGAGGGACACATAGAGGACACGGCCAATCAGAGAGGGACAGCAATAGGAGGACACGGCCAATCAGAGAGGGACACATAGAGGACACGGCCAATAAGAGAGGGACACATAGAGGACACGGCCAATCAGAGAGGGACACATAGAGGACACGGCCAATAAGAGAGGGACACAAAGAGGACACGGCCAATAAGAGAGGGACACATAGAGGACACGGCCAATCAGAGAGGGACACAAAGAGGACACGGCCAATAAGAGAGGGACACATAGAGGACACGGCCAATAAGAGAGGGACACATAGAGGACACGGCCAATCAGAGAGGGACACATAGAGGACACGGCCAATCAGAGAGGGACACATAGAGGACACGGCCAATCAGAGAGGGACACATAGAGGACACGGCCAATAAGAGAGGGACACATAGAGGACACGGCCAATCAGAGAGGGACACATAGAGGACACGGCCAATAAGAGAGGGACACATAGAGGACACGGCCAATAAGAGAGGGACACATAGAGGACACGGCCAATAAGAGAGGGACACATAGAGGACACGGCCAATCAGAGAGGACACAAAGAGACACGGCCAATAAGAAAGGACACATAGAGACACGGCCAATAAGAGAGGGACACATAGAGGACACGGCCAATAAGAAAGGGACACATAGAGGACACGGCCAATAAGAGAGGGACACATAGAGGACACGGCCAATCAGAGAGGGACACATAGAGGACACGGCCAATCAGAGAGGGACACATAGAGGACACGGCCAATCAGAGAGGGACACATAGAGGACACGGCCAATCAGAGAGGGACACATAGAGGACACGGCCAATCAGAGAGGGACACATAGAGGACACGGCCAATAAGAGAGGGACACATAGAGGACACGGCCAATAAGAGAGGGACACATAGAGGACACGGCCAATAAGAGAGGGACACATAGAGGACACGGCCAATAAGAGAGGACACATAGAGGACACGGCCAATCAGAGAGGGACACATAGAGGACACGGCCAATCAGAGAGGATGGAAGGACATTTTGCTGATTTTGTTTTTGCTTCGGGTTTGAATTTCTGCAGAAAATGTTTTACACCTAGTGTCTTTAATATTGAAGATCTGCATTTTCCACTTTAATCCCCGCCAGGGGCGGATCTACTGATCCCCGCTCTGACGTAAAAAATAACACATGCCGGAAAATCACCAGAAAATCACCATACACTTTTATTTTTATATTTATATTTTAGAGGACCCCCTTAAAAACAAGATGATTCATCTCTTGAATAAATACATTTTATTTTAAGCATAAATCTTTCCAAAACTTCCAAATATTAAATGATTTACAACATGTTACCCTTGAAATTAAGTTTAAAAGAAAGTTTAAAAAATGTGTAACAAAGATGACAAAAACGTCAATAATAAATAGTAGACACATATCGATCATATGCACTGTTATTGGTGAATCGATGATAAATTAATTAAAGTGATAATTTCATGAAAAATTGCTAAAATGAAATGATTCCACATTAGTTTTGTTTGAAAACATGAACCAGCCATTTGTCACTGGCTTCACCGGCTCAAGTGGAGCGGGTTAAGGGTGTGGTCAATTTACCCAATATTTCCCTCCGTTCTTCCCAGATTACCCTATATTTCCTACACATTTTTTCCCCTATCCCACCCCCCCATTTTCCCTATATTTCGCCCAGTTTTTACCAATGTTTACCCCAAATTTTCACGAATATATACCATAATATTTCCATATACTTCCCCCGCCATTTTTTCCTACATCCCCTCCACCACATTTTCCCCCAATTTGACTAATATTTCCCCCATGATTTCCCCACAGTGGTGAAGGTGTTAGGGGTAGGGATGGGAATTGATAAGATTTTATTGATATCAATGCCATCAATAATTTTACCTATCGATTCAATTCTTTATCGATCCTTTTATCGATACCTGACTTGTCTGTGTGTTGGGGAAAAGCAAGGAATGAATGTGCTTTTGATAAACTCTATCAAAAAAGACACATTGTTAATTTCCCCAAGAAAAATATTCATTAAATTAAGCTAGTTTCCAAATATACTGTGGCTCCTGCTGGCTCTCAGCCTGCCTGGCATGTGGCATCCTCTAAAATATAATGGTACATGTGTACAACAAGTGTCTGTAACTTGTAACAGACTGATGCTGTTTTGTATCACCTAAACAACAGGACTCGGTCTCAGCCCAAACCCTACAGACCCGGGCTCGGAGCACAGCGGCACAGGGAGAACCTGTGTGTCATGTCAATAGCGACGTATCGAAAGTTTGTAAAGAAACAGCACAAATAGCGAGCGTTCGCAGCAGCAAAGTGAAAACGTAGAACGGACACGTTTATAACAACGGACTGTTTTAATTGACGACACTCTTTCGTATCTCGTGAACGCGCAAAACGGAGGGGAAAGGCGGAATTGAGATTGGGCCGATGTTTCCCTGCTTACTTTGAAGCAGCGTCAACAGACTCGAAGAACGATGTCATTATGCACGTGCGTCTAGCTCCGCGGCGCAAAAAAGAGTGTTTTCAGAGCGGGAGCATCGATAAGAGGGATCGATAATGAAGTAGACGTCCGGTTTAGGGCTGGCGATATGACGATATTAGACCGTCTTACGATCTCCAGAGCTGACGATCTGTTATTTTTGGGGATCGTTTTATCACGGTTTTATGCACTTCAGCAAAGTTGACTCTCACAGTCAGTGAAGCAAACCCAAGCCGCGCACTTTCTGCTACGCAATGTCGGACGCTAATGCGAGCGTTTGGCAGCGAGCCGCTCCTCTACAGGGCGCATACTGTACACGACCAGCCTCATCAATCTAGAGCTTTTAACCCAGAGTTCTGTCTCTATTTCAGCGGTGCTTATGTCAGTGTCTTTACCCCGCAACGCTGCTGCTCTGCGCAGATCGCAGCGTGTGTTTATTTATTTACCTGACACATAAGAAGTCCTTCGTCCTTACAGCTCTGTCAGGCGCCGCATCCTTCTCATTTATTTAATTTAAATCCTGGACCGTGTTCACAAATGAGCTGTTTATCCGTGTCTTTGAAAGTATAAAAGTTCTCTAAATACACCGTCAGTCTGAGTTCATTATTGTAATTCGCCTAACAGTGACAAACGTCTTCCTGTTTGAGTTTACACAATAAAAGTCCCTGCATGTTATCGCTTTAGTAAGACTCTTATTGTGAAACGGTCAGACAGCGACAGAGCGTTACATTTACAGCAGCTCGACGTCATGAGAGAGACGTCTCAGAAAAAATGCCAAACCGCAACAGACACAAACAACAAGCCTTTACCAACTTACTCTTTAACTTACTTCTACTTAATTTTATTATCTGGAGTTTTATTGTGTTTTTGATGTATAAAGTGAGTTTGCTTTAGGTCCAAGTGCTGTGTTGATTATCACAGTTGACTAAATTAGTGTAGTATTTTTCTTCTTCAGTGTGTAATTTAAGTAATTTTGTCATTATCTTTTGTCTGAATCTGGTCTTTTTCTGTTATGGGTTGTCCGTTCCCTGCCAGGGACTGCAGATGTAAATTAGCCTCAGGCTAACTCTGGTACAATGCATCAAATGGCAACATTTATGTTATAATTGTACATGGTCCCTTTTAAATAAATAAACTAACTAAAATTATAAAAAATCGTGATAAAACCGTTTATAATAAAGTTATATATAAGTTTATAATTCAAAAAATCGTGATATTGTATTTTGCCATATCGCCCACCCTTAGTCCGGTTCCGATGCTTTGCTCAAACAGAACGGGTCTACTTGTAGAACCGGTTCTCGATTCCCATCCCTAGTTAGGGGCGTGGTCGGGGCGTGGTTACCTGGTCGCAGGTGTGCAGGGCGTAGATGACGGCGGTGAGGCCGGTGGATGGGTAGCGCCCGTGTTTCTCCGTCCAGTTATGATGGATGTAACTGAAGAACTCCGGACTCACCACCAACACACGGTCTCTGTCTGCGGAAACACTGCTCCTTTCAACGCGCAATGTACGTCCTGTAGCAATCAGAGAGAGGAGAGAGGGTCAGAGCCAATCAGAGGAGAGGAGAGAGGTCAGAGCCAAATCAGAGGAGGGAGAGAGTGGTCAGAGCCAAATCAGGAGGAGAGGAAAAGGTCAAGATAATCAGGGAGAGGAAGAGGGTCAGAGCCAAATGCAGCAGGAGAGGAGAGAGGGTCAGAGCGAATCAGAGGAAGAGAGCGGTCAAGCCAATCAGAGAGAGAGAGAAGGTCAGAGCAATCAGGAGGAGATAGATTAAGGTCAGAGCCAATCAGAGGAGAGAGAGAGTGTCAGAGCCAATCAGAGGAGAGGAGAGAATGTCATGATATAATCAGAGGAGAGGAGAGAGGGTCAGAGCCAATTCAGGGAGAGGAGAAGGGCCAGAGCCAATCAGAGGAAGGAAGAGAGGGTCAGGCCATCAGAGGAGAGAGAGGGTCAGAGCAATCAGGGAGGAGAGGTCAGAGCCAATCAGAGGAGAGAGAGGGTCAGAGCCAATCAGAGGAGAGAGGGTCAGAGCCAATCAGAGGAGAGGAGAGAGGGTCAGAGCCAATCAGAGGAGAGGAGGGTCAGAGCCAATCAGAGGAGAGGAGAGAGGGTCAGAGCCAATCAGAGGAGAGGAGAGGTCAGAGCAATCAGAGGAGAGAGGGTGAGAGCGAATCAGAGGAGAGGAGAGAGGAGTCGGAGCGATCAGAGGAGAGGAGAGAGGGTCAGAGCCAATCAGAAGAGAGGAGAGAGGGTCAGAGCCAATCAGAGGAGAGGAGAGAGGGTCAGAGCCAATCAGAAGAGAGGAGAGAGGGTCAGAGCCAATCAGAGGAGAGAGGGTGAGAGCGATCAGAGGAGAGGAAGAGGGTCAGAGTGAAAGGGAGAGAGAGAGAGAGGTCAGAGCGAATCAGAGGAGAGAGGGTCAGAGCGAATCAGAGGAGAGGAGAGAGGGTCAGAGCGAATCAGAGGAGAGGAGAGAGGGTCAGAGCGAATCAGAGGAGAGGAGAGAGGGTCAGAGCGAATCAGAGGAGAGGAGAGAGGGTAGAGCCAATCAGAGGAGAGGGAGAGGGTCAGAGCCAATCAGAAGAGAGGCGAGAGGGTCAGAGCCAGCCAATCAGAGGAGAGAGGGTGAGAGCGAATCAGAGGAGAGGAGAGAGGGTCAGAGCGAATCAGAGGAGAGAGGGTCAGAGGAGAGGAGAGAGGGTCAGAGCCAATCAGAGGAGAGGAGAGAGGGTCAGAGCGAATCAGAGGAGAGGAGAGAGGGTCAGAGCGGAATCAGAGGAGAGGAGAGAGGGTCAGAGCCAATCAGAGGAGAGGAGAGAGGGTCAGAGCCAATCAGAAGAGAGGAGAGAGGGTCAGAGCCAATCAGAAGAGAGGAGAGAGGGTCAGAGCCAATCAGAGGAGAGAGGGTGAGAGCGAATCAGAGGAGAGGAAGAGGGTCAGAGTGAAACAGAGGAGAGGAGAGAGGGTCAGAGCGAATCAGAGGAGAGAGGGTCAGAGCGAATCAGAGGAGAGGAGAGAGGGTCAGAGCGAATCAGAGGAGAGGAGAGAGGGTCCGAGCGAATCAGACGGCCTCACCGTGTGACGTCGCCCGTGGTCAGCGCGCTGCGGACCCACTCCAGGTCACGGAGCTTAAAGGCAGCAGGACGAGGTGTTCCCGCGCCGCAGGTCCATGGCGCTCTCCGGGTATAGGATGTGATGCGTGCTCCTGTTCCCCACGTCCCGCTCGAAGCCCGCCATCACAGCATGGTTCATCCTGCAGCGAGAGAGAGAGGACAGACCACCTCGTGATGTCAGCAGGTGCTACAGAGATTTAGTTAGAGTAAAAAACAGATCTAAAGAATTTGGAAAGTTTAGAAAAGTTTGAAAGGTTTGGAAACAATTTGGAAAGTTTCGGAAAAGTTTAGAAAGTTTTTAAACAGTTTGTAAAATGTCCTCCAAGATGGCTGTGTCACTCCCTGGTCTTTCCCACGCTTATTGATTCCCAAATACTGACATGTTTGGTATCCACGTGTAGCACGTAAGGCTGTGACCGAGCTCACGCTGTAATCCAAATATGGTAATTTCCTTTGTGGGAGACAGCAGCGGCTAAAGACAGGAGATCTGCTCAGAGGGGTGTTGGATCTTGTTCAGTTTTTGAGTAAGTGGGAAAATCTCTAAAGTTCCTCCTTTTTTTGGTTCAAATCTACAAAAGAATTAGATCTGTAAAAATCCTTGTGTGAAAAACTTGCTGATTTGGAGCCTGGAAAGTGTGGCGTCTGTAGGAGCGACTAAAGTGGAGTTGTTGTTCAGGGCTATATTACTGTGTGTTTTCCTTGCACACATGGAGCCTAGTTTTATTTTATTCTGATTATCTATTCATTAAAAAAAATCTGAACATGTGCATTCATTATGTTGGAGGAGGAGCCTCTAATAGACAGCAAGTCTCCATCACTTTCTGTTCCAAAGTTATGTCCGAAAATTGTTGATGATGTCGATAACGGGAGCATGGACCTCATGGGGTTCAAAAATCTTTTCCCATTCTATCGTTATTTTCTGGATTGTTTCTTTCTTCTTTAATGTGTATGTAAATTTGTTCCTAATTTTCACCCGAATTTTTTCCTAATTTCTATTTTGTTCTAATATTTTTCAAATTTTCCCCAGGTTATCCTCTTTCACCTGATGGTGGAGCGGGTGGGCCTGATGGCGGAGTGGGAGGAGCCTGACGGGGAGTGGGCTGGCCTGATGCTAGAGTGGGCGGGGCCTCACCTGATGACGTTGTGGTGGGAGTCGATGAGCTTGCCGTGGCCAGATTCCCGCAGGTTCCCTGAGTTCCCGACGACGGCGCAGGTGCGGCACAGCGAGGGGTGGGGCTTCTGTGCGGTGGGGAGGGGCAATCACAGTGAATAGCTCTGATATCACTTCCTGCACCGGGCGGCCATTTCCCGAGCGCTGCAGCGACTAACGAGAGGAAAAAGAGTCAGACGAGAGGAAACCAGAGTCAGACGAGAGGAAACCAGAGTCAGACGAGAGGAAACCGAGTCAGACGAGAGGAAACCGAGTCAGACGAGAGGAAACAGAGTCAGACGAGAGGAAACAGAGTCAGACGAGAGGAAACCAGAGTCAGACGAGAGGAAACCGAGTCAGACGAGAGAAACAGAGTCAGACGAGAAGAAACAGAGTCAGACGAGAGGAAACAGAGTCAGACGAGAGGAAACAGAGTCAGACGAGAAGAAACAGAGTCAGACGAGAGGAAACCGAGTCAGACGAGAGGAAACCGAGTCAGACGAGAGGAAACCAGAGTCAGACGAATAGGAAACAGAGTCAGACGAGAGGGAACAGAGTCAGACGAAGGAAACCGAGTCAGACGAGAGGAAACAGAGTCAGACGAGAGGAAACCCGAGTCAGACGAGAGGGAACAGAGTCAGACGAGAGGGAACAGAGTCAGACGAGAGGAAACAGAGTCAGACGAGAAAAGAAACAGAGTCAGACGAGAGGAAACCGAGTCAGACGAGAGGAAAAAGAGTCAGACGAGAGGGAACAGAGTCAGACGAGAGGAACAGAGTCAGACGAGAGGAAACAGAGTCAGACGAGAGGGAACAGAGTCAGACGAGAGGAAACCGAGTCAGACGAGAGGAAACAGAGTTCAGACGAGAGGAAACAGAGTCAGACGAGAGGAAACAGAGTCAGACGAGAGGAAACAGAGTCAGACGAGAGGAAAAAGAGTCAGACGGAGGGAACAGAGTCAGACGAGAGGAACAGAGTCAGACGAGAATAAAAAGAGTCAGACGAGAGAAAGAGTCAGACGAGAGGAAACCGAGTCAGACGAGAGGAAACCGAGTCAGACGAGAGGAAACCAGAGTCAGACGAATAGGAAACAGAGTCAGACGCGAGGAAACAGAGTCAGACGAGAGGAAACCGAGTCAGACGAGAGGAAACAGAGTCAGACGAGAGGAACAGAGTCAGACGAGAGGAAACCAGAGTCAGACGAGAGGAAACCAGAGTCAGACGAGAGGAAACAGAGTCAGACGAGAAGAAACAGAGTCAGACGAGAGGAAACAGAGTCAGACGAGAGGAAACAGAGTCAGACGAGAAGAAACAGAGTCAGACGAGAGGAAACCGAGTCAGACGAGAGGGAACCGAGTCAGACGAGAGAAACCGAGTCAGACGGAAACCGAGTCAGACGAGAGGGAACAGAGTCGACGGAAACCGAGTCAGACGAGAGGAAACAGAGTCAGACGAGAATAAAAAGAGTCAGACGAGAAGAAAGAGTCAGACGAGAGGAAACCGAGTCAGACGAGAGGAAACCGAGTCAGACGAGAGGAAACCAGAGTCAGACGAATAGGAAACAGAGTCAGACGAGAGGGAACAGAGTCAGACGAGAGGAAAACCGAGTCAGACGAGAGGAAACAGAGTCAGACGAGAGGAAACAGAGTCAGACGAGAGGAACAGAGTCAGATGAGAGGAAACAGAGTCAGACGAGAGGGAACAGAGTCAGACGAGAGGGAACAGAGTCAGACGAGAGGAAACCGAGTCAGACGGAAACCGAGTCAGACGAGAGGGAACAGAGTCCGACGGAAACCGAGTCAGACGAGAGGAACCGAGTCAGACGAGAGGAAACCGAGTCAGACGAGAGGAAACCGAGTCAGACGAGAGGAAACCGAGTCAGACGAGAGGGAACAGAGTCAGACGAGAAGAAACAGAGTCAGACGAGAGGAAACCGAGTCAGACGAGAGGAAACAGAGTCAGACGAGAAGAAACAGAGTCAGACGAGAGGAAACCGAGTCAGACGAGAGGAAAAAGAGTCAGACGAGAGGGAACAGAGTCAGACGAGAGGGAACAGAGTCAGACGAGAGGAAACAGAGTCAGACGAGAGGGAACAGAGTCAGACGAGAGGAAACCGAGTCAGACGAGAGGAAACAGAGTCAGACGAGAGGAAACAGAGTCAGACGAGAGGAAACAGAGTCAGACGAGAGGAAAAAGAGTCAGACGAGAGGGAACAGAGTCAGACGAGAGGAAACAGAGTCAGACGAGAATAAAAAGAGTCAGACGAGAAGAAAGAGTCAGACGAGAGGAAACCGAGTCAGACGAGAGAAACCGAGTCAGACGAGAGGAAACCAGAGTCAGACGAATAGGAACAGAGTCAGACGAGAGGAAACAGAGTCAGACGAGAGGAAACCGAGTCAGACGAGAGGAAACAGAGTCAGACGAGAGGAAACAGATCAGACGAGAGGGAACCGAGTCAGACGAGAGGAAACAGAGTCAGACGAGAGGGAACAGAGTCAGACGAGAGGAACAGAGTCAGACGAGAGGAAACAGAGTCAGACGAGAGGGACAAGGGGGAACAGAGTCAGACGAGAAGAAAAAGAGTCAGACGAGAGGAACAGAGTCAGACGAGAGGAACAGGTCAGACGAGAGGGAACAGAGTCAGACGAGGGAACAGAGTCCGAAATAGGAAACAAGTCAGACGAGAGGAAACATGAGACAAGAGGAGAGGAGGAAACCAGAGTCCGACGAGAGGAATAGGGTAGAGAGGAAACAGAGTCAATGAGAGGACCGGTCAGACGAGGAAACAGAGTCAGACGAGAAAACCGGAGTCAGAGAGAAGAAACGGGTCAGACGAGGGAACAGAGTCCGACGAGAGGAATAGGTAAGACGAGAGAACAGAGCGACGAGAAGAAGATCAGCGAGACAAAGAAGACGAGAGAAAACAGAGTCAGCGAGAGGAACAGAGTCAGACGAATAGAAAGATCAGACGAGAGAAACCAGAGTCAGAATAGGAAACAGAGTCAGACGAGAGGAAACAGTTAGACAAGAGGAGAGGAGAGAAACCAGAGTCCCACGAGAGGAAATGGAGTAAGACGAGAGGAAACAGAGTCAGATGAGAGGAAAGAGAGTCAGACGAGAGGGAACAGAGTCAGACGAGAAGGAAACCGAGTCAGACGAGAGGAAACCGAGTCAGACGGAAAACCGAGTCAGACGAGAGGAACAGAGTCGACGAAACCGAGTCAGACGAGAGGGAACAGAGTCAGACGAGAGGAACCGAGTCAGACGAGAGGAAACCGAGTCAGACGAGAGAAACCGAGTCAGACGAGAGGGAACAGAGTCAGACGAGAAGAAACCGAGTCGACGAGAGAAACCGAGTCAGACGGAAAACCGAGTCAGACGAGAGGAAACCGAGTCAGACGAGAGGGAACCGAGTCAGACGAGAGGAACCGAGTCAGACGAGAGGGAACCGAGTCAGACGAGAGGAAAGGTCGAACGAGAGGAAACCGAGTCAGACGGAAACCGAGTCAGACGAGAGGACAGAGAGACAGAGTCAGACGAGAGGGAACAGAGTCAGACGAGAAGAAACAGAGTCAGACGAGAGGAAACCGAGTCAGACGGAAACCGAGTCAAACGAGAGGAACCGAGTCAGACGAGAGGAACAGAGTCAGACGAGAGGGAACCGAGTCAGACGAGAGGGAACAGAGTCAGACGAGAAGAAAAAGAGTCAGACGAGAGGAAACCGAGTCAGACGAGAGGAAACCGAGTCAGACGAGAGGAAACCGAGTCAGACGAGAGGGAACAGAGTCAGACGAGAGGGAACCGAGTCAGACGAGAGGGAACCGAGTCAGACGAGAGGGAACAGAGTCAGACGAGAAGAAAAGAGTCAGACGAGAGGAAACCGAGTCAGACGAGAGGAAAACCGAGTCAGACGAGAGGGAACCAGAGTCAGACGAGAGGGAACAGAGTCAGACGAGAGGAAAAGAGTCAGACGAGAAGAAACAGAGTCAGACGAGAGGAAACCGAGTCAGACGAGAGGAAAAAGAGTCAGACGAGAGGAAACAGAGTCAGACGAGAGGGAACAGAGTCAGACGAGAGGGAACAGAGTCAGACGAGAGGAACAGAGTCAGACGAGAGGAACGAGTCAGACGAGAAGAAAAAGAGTCAGACGAGAAGAAAAAGAGTCAGACGAGAGGAACAGAGTCAGACGAGAGGAACAGAGTCAGACGAGAGGAAACAGAGTCAGACGAGAGGGAACCGAGTCAGACGAGAGGAAAAGAGTCAGACGAGAATAAAAGAGTCAGACGAGAAGAAAGAGTCAGACGAGAAAAGAGTCAACGAGAGGAACCGAGTCAGACGAGAGGAAACCGAGTCAGACGAGAGGAAACCAGAGTCAGACGAGAGGGAAACAGAGTCAGACGAGAGGGAACAGAGTCAGACGAGAGGGAACAGAGTCAGACGAGAGGGAACAGGAGTCAGACGAGAGGGAACAGAGTCAGACGAGAGGAAACAGAGTCAGACGAGAAGAGACGAGAGAAGAGTCAGCGAGGGAACAGAGTCAGACGAGAGACGAAACAGAGTCAGACGAGAGGGAACAGAGTCAGACGAGAGGAACAGAGTCAGACGAGAAAAAAGATCAGACGAGAAGAAAGAGTCAGACGAGAGGAACAGAGTCGACGAATAGGAAACAGAGTCAGACGAGAGGAAACAGTTAGACAAGAGGAGAGGAGAGGAAACCAGAGTCCGACGAGAGGAAATAGGAGTAAGAGAGGAAACAGAGTCAGATGAGAGAAACCGAGTCAGACGAGAGGAAACAGAGTCAGACGAGAAGAAACCGGAGTCAGACGAGAAGAAACCGGAGTCAGACGAGAGGGAACAGAGTCCGACGAGAGGAAATAGGAGTAAGACGAGAGGAAACAGAGTCAGACGAGAAGAAAGAGTCAGACGAGAGAAAGAGTCAGACGAGAGGAACAGAGTCAGACGAGAGGAACCAGAGTCAGACGAGAGGAAACAGTTAGACAAGAGGAGAGGAGAGGAAACCAGAGTCCCACGAGAGGAAATTGGAGTAAGACGAGAGGAAACAGAGTCAGATGAGAGGAAAGAGGGAGTCAGACGAGAGGGAACAGAGTCAGACGAGAAGAAACAGAGTCAGACGAGAGGAAACCGAGTCAGACGGAAACCGAGTCAGACGAGAGGAACAGAGTCCGACGGAAACCGAGTCAGACGAGAGGGAACAGAGTCAGACGAGAGGAACAGAGTCAGACGAGAGGGAACCGAGTCAGACGAGAGGAACCGAGTCAGACGAGAGGAAACCGAGTCAGACGAGAGGGAACAGAGTCAGACGAGAAGAAACAGAGTCAGACGAGAGGAAACAGAGTCAGACGAGAGGGAACAGAGTCAGACGAGAGGAAACCGAGTCAGACGAGAAGAACAGAGTCAGACGAGAGGAACAGAGTCAGACGAGAGAAAAGAGTCAGAGAGGGAACAGAGTCAGACGAGAGGAAACAGAGTCAGACGAGGAGGGAAACAGAGTCAGACGAGAGGAAACAGAGTCAGACGAGAGGAAAAAGAGAGTCAGACGAGAGGGAACAGAGTCAGACGAGAGGAAACAGAGTCAGACGAGAATAAAAAGAGTCAGACGAGAAGAAAGAGTCAGACGAGAGGAAACCGAGTCAGACGAGAGGAAACCGAGTCAGACGAATAGGAAACAGAGTCAGACGAGAGGAAACAGAGTCAGACGAATAGGAAACAGAGTCAGACGAGAGGAAACAGTTAGACAAGAGGAGAGGAGAGGAAACCAGAGTCCGACGAGAGGAAATTGGAGTAAGACGAGAGGAACAGAGTCAGATGAGAGGAAAGAGGAGTCAGACGAGAAGAAACAGAGTCAGACGAGAAGAAAGCGGAGTCTGACGAGAGAAACAGAGTCAGATGAGAGGAAAGAGGAGTCAGACGAGAAAACAGAGTCAGACGAGAGAAAGCGGAGTCTGACGAGAGGAAACAGGTCAGACGAGAAGAAACAGGAGTCAGACGAGAGGAAACCGTTAGTCAAGAGGAAACCAACACGGATCACAAACAATTCTAGCACTCAAATTGATTTGATCTTCTCCAATCACCCAGAACGGATTGTAAAAACATATAACATGCTAACTGGACTATCAGATCATAATATGGTGCTAATATCAAGAAAACTAACTAGACAACGTTTCTCAGCATATTCTGGAAAAAGGGAATTCATAGGTATCCCTAAGAATAAACAAGAAGAGTTCAACTCTGCAATAAGAACATAAACTGGGCACTTTGCTATCAAATAATAAACTTGAAATTTACAGAGTGCTTACGGTCAAAAATAAATGAGTTCACAATTAAGGTTAAATATAAAAGTAAAAAGTCTTCTTTCCCATGGGTCAATGATATTATAAAACAATTAATGAAAGGAAGAGACAATGCTCTTAAGTAGCTAACAAGTCCAAATTAATTTGTGATCGACAAACATTCACTACGCTCCGGAATAAAGTGACAAGACAATTGAGGAAAGCAAAGGCAGACTTTTTCATAACTATTATTAATAATTGCCATGGTAACTCTAAAGCCATCTGGTCACAGATCAATAAACTAACTTGCAAAGCAACCTCTTCTCATAAAACAATACAGCTAGACTATTACAGAATCCATTGAATGTGGCTCAGATTCTCAATGATTACTTTGTTGACTCGGTGATGACAATTAGGCTGGGCGATATGACGATATTAGACCGTCTTACGATCTCCAGAGCTGACGATCTGTTATTTTTGTGGGATCGTTTTATCACGGTTTTATGCACTTCAGCAAAGTTGACTCTTTTCAGTCAGTGACGCAAACCCAAGCGCGCACTTTCTGCTACGCAATGTCGGACGCTAATGCGAGCGTTTGGCAGCGAGCCGCTCCTCTACAGGGCGCATACTGTACACGACCAGCCTCATCAATCTAGAGCTTTTAACCCAGAGTTCTGTCTCTATTTCAGCGGTGCTTATGTCAGTGTCTTTATCCCGCAACGCCTCTGCTCTGCGCAGATCGCAGCGTGTGTTTATTTATTTACCTGACACATAAGAAGTCCTTCGTCCTTACAGCTCTGTCAGGCGCCGCATCCTTCTCATTTGTTTAATTTAAATCCTGGACCGTATTCACAAATGCGCTGTTTATCCGTGTCTTTGAAAGTATAAAAGTTCTCCAAATACACCATCAGTCAGAGTTCATTATTGTAAATTCGCCTAACAGTGACAAACTTTCCTGTTGAGTTTTACACAATAAAAGTCCCTGCATGTTATCGCTTTAGTAAGACTCTTATTGTGAAACGGTCAGACAGCGACAGAGCGTTACATTTACAGCAGCTCGACGTCATGAGAGAGACGTCTCAGAAAAAATGCCAAACCGCAACAGACACTAACAACAAGCCTTCTACTTAATTTTATTATCTGGAGTTTTATTGTGTTTTTGATGTATAAAGTGAGTTTGCTTTAGGTCCAAGTGCTGTGTTGATTATCACAGTTGAATAAAGTGTAGTATTTTTCTTCTTCAGTGTGTAATTTAAGTAATTTGTCATTATAAAAAATCGTGATAAAACCGAAATCGTAAGTTTATAATTCAAAAATCGTGATATTCTATTTTTGCCATATCGCCCACCCCTAATGACAATAGCTAAAAGTTTTCCTTTACAAAGCCTGTTGTACAGTTGTATCAAATGAGCCTCCGCTATACCCAAGCTCTGTATCCACATCTGATGTGGCAAAAGCAATAGCGCTCATAAAGACATCAAGAGCTAAGGATGCATATGGTCTGGACACGTATATGCTAAAACAAATAAGTCAATCAGTTATCAATCCGTTAACGCACATCATCAATATGTCAATCAGTGAAGGGATATTCCCTGAATCATGGAAACTTGCACGTGTAATTCCAATACTTAAAAGTGGTAATGCTCACTGACCTCTAATTACAGGCCAATTAGTATTCTACCTACTGTGTCCAAAGTATATGAAAAGCTGGTTGTCGAGCAAATAGTTGATCATCTTAATAACAGTTCCTCCTCATTGCATCCAATGCAATTTGGATTCAGGTCCAATCATTCAACTGACACAGCAACTTGTTATTTTCTGGAAAAAGTCAAGTCATCATTAGACAAAGGGGGAATAGTGGGGGCAGTTTTTCTCGATCTGAGGAAAGCATTTGACACAGTCAACCATTCATTCTATTACAGAAACTTCTGAATTTTAACTTTTCCATAAAATATATCAATCTTATTAAATCATACCTTTCAGCTCGCACACAAGTCGTACAAATCAACAATCATAATTCCCATCCATTACAATTATCCACCAGAGTGCCACAAGGCTCAATAATTGGCCCTATTCTTTTTAGCATGTACATTAATGATTTACCATCAGTATCCAAGACCTGTAACAGCCTTATGTATACAGACAATACATTCATCTTTGCACATGACAAAACAGCTGAGGTTCTTGCTTCAAAGCTAACAGAGGCCATGGCATTGGTCACATCCTGGCTCCAAAAATCTTGCCTTCAACTTAATCTATCAAAAACAGTTGTATGTTCTTTGAAACAAAATAAAATAAATAAAAAAACACCATGCATTACACCAGATATTCAATAGCAGAACAAAAATACAAGCCGTTACAGAATTCAATACCTAGGATTATACATTGATTCAAACCTCAGCTTCAAAGCACACCAAAACACCAAACACCAAAACACTAGCAATAAGATCAAATTCTGTTTATCAAATTTTAGGTTCATTAGAGACTGTTTGTCAAATCAAGCTGCCAAAATATACTTTTTTTCCATGATCCTCTCACATATCACATATTGTATCATAAGTTGGTCAAACACACATGCCACAACAATTAATCCCATGAGATCCTTATATAAACAAGCTCTTAAAACATTGGATAAAAACCCTACAGATATCACCATTGTCAGATTTTACAGAAATATAAGTTACTAAGTTGGGACAATCTTATAAAATCAAAAATATTTGTTTAATGTATAGAATTAAAACTGGCTCTGCTCCCCCTTCACTGAGCGAGATCGTAAACTTCAGATCGAGTGCAGCCAGAGTAACTCGAGGGGCAGTGAGGGAAGACTGCGTCCTCCCCCTCAGAAAAACTGCATTTGGTCAGGCCGTGTTTTCTTATAAGCCTCCCAACAGTGGAACACAGTGCCTGAGTCAATTCGCGAGTCTTCCTCATTTAATTCATTTAAAAAGAATGCCAAAAAGTGGCTCGTGGAGACACAGACTTGTGAGCACTAGTTATATTGAAAATGTATACTTGGCTCATTTATGTACTATGTATGTATGTAACTATATTGTGTTTGTAAATTGCTGTGTGATTTTAATCCTGTTTTTTTAGGCGGGTTTTGACATCTGCCAAAGGGTCTACCGATGAAAATTAGCTTCTTCTGCTAACTCGGGCATATTTACATTGTAAAATGTTGATTAATGTGCACTGTCACTTTTCAAATAAATAAAACTAATCTAAAGAGTCAGATGAGAGGAAACAGAGTCAGATGAGAAAAACAGAAACAGACGAGGGGAAACCAGAGTCAGACCGAGTGTTGTCGGAGTTTACATTAGTTTAGAGTCACTGACCAGCCACCAGGAGAGGGCGCCGTCCTCCAGGCTCTGGTTCTGACGCAGGATTGGCTGCTGCTCAGGGTCGAACCTCTGCCTGAACCAATCAAAGCCCCCACGTCAGAGGACACAGGAGCTACAGCCACACGACCTGCAGAAGTATACAAAGACAAAAACAAATATATTAAATGTTAATAGATTAATCAATGATGAAGCAGTATTTTTACAAACCTCAGAAATATGTTCAATTGTCCTGCAAACATCTTCATCTACATTTACTTTGCTTTGTCGCTCAGAAAGAGACTTGGCATATTCCAAATGTGTTTATGCTAGCTCCTTTGACCTGAAGCTGTGGGCGCCAGTACTTCCTGTCCATATTCACTTCATATGGAGATGAGCTCAGACCCACTCGAATCGTCATATTTCTTAAAGATTCTGAGGTGGACAGTGAGTTCCCAGTGGATGATCACTCACTGTGTGGTTAAAACGTGCTGTAGGATGTAAATATTTCAATGGAGGAGATGCCTGTGTTTCTAAAGGTCGGAGAGTTTGACTTTAAGCTAAAGGCGGAGATGAAATTGAAAATCTAATAAAAATAAATACCAATATGAAATTAAAACGAGGTGATTGTTTTATGCAGATTAGTTCACATTTGTGGCACTATTTCAAATTTTATAATGCATGAAATTGATGTTAGCCTTTAGCTTCAAGACAAACCGACCTTTATAAACACAGGTGTGTTCTCCACTGAATTATTTACAGCGAGTCTTTAACACACAGTGAGGGATCATCTACCGGGAACTCACTGTCCACCACGGAAACTTAAAAAATATGATGATTTGAACGGGTCTGAGATAATCTCCATAGGAATGAATACGAACAGGAAGTGCTGGCCAGTGTTTTCGTCAACGAAGACAATAACGATATCATGGCTGTGTCGCTCTCTGGTCTTTCCCATGCTTATTAATTGGAGCTCATTTGAAAGCTAAGAGCAACTAAACTGATATAAATTGATCTTTTTCCATGCGTTGTTGCCGTGTTTTTTCATTGCTTTTGTGCCACTTTTCAGCGTTTTTTGTTGTCACTTTGTCGTGTCTTCGTAACACATTTGTCACACGTTCATCGCTTTTTTGTCATGTTTTTGTCACTCTTTTGTTGCTTTTTTGAAGAAGCTTTTCGATTTGGGTAAAGCCGAACTGGTGAAAACGTATGCAGTTAACCTGTTAACTGCCAGGGTTAGGGTTATGGTTAACAATTATTTATATCCAAATCTCAAAGCGTATTGCCTGGAGAGCTTACAGCATATATGCCAGTGTGATAACTCATTGAAAGCCAAGACCTTCTAGTTCTAAAAATACGTGTCAGATCTGTGTGAGTGAAACACAACTTAACCCTAATCATATCCTGATTATGTTTAACTAACCCTAACCCTAGGCAGGGAACAGGTTAAAGTGGGAGTTAAGAGGTTAACAGGTATTTGATCTCTTATTGCATAATAATATTTATCAAAATTGTCTTGGGGACAAGAGGTTCTGTGCTGGGTGCCGGATTTGGCCCTCGGGCCTGATATTGCCTATGACCGCAGAAAGCTGTTAAAGGAACAGGCCACCGTTTTTCCATATTGAGATATGTTCTTGCATGAGCTTAGACGAGTTGATACGTACCGGTTTTGTCTTTTTGTGTGTGCTCAGTCATGCAAAACGACCAGGGATGTTGTTAGCATTTGGCCTCTCCCAGCATATTCCTATGGCCCCAAACGGGGGTGACGTTACGGTGGTTCCACACCAAACGCTTTTCGGGCTTCAAAAACGCGCCTAAAGCCCGTAGTTGGACGCTTGTGCTTACTGAAGTCAGACGCTTGTCACAAATGTCACCGAGCGTCAAGACGGCCTGGCCGCGCGTCAGCTCAGAGTGCGTTCGTAGCCATCTTGGAAGCAGCTCTTGCCTGAAAAATACCTGCTGTTTGGGACAAACTAGTCTCCCTCTTTGCTACCATGTCCTATGTAAGGATTAAACAACGAGGAGCCGTGCATTAGACGGTTATAATGCACGCGAAGTGCATTATAACCGTCTAATGCACGGCTCCGAGTTGTTTAATCCGCTTATACCATGGTCCCACAAACGTAACATTTTATAACAAATGTTGTTTTCATTTACTAAACTCGCTAAATATGCCAAACTACAGGGACTATTTTATGTGGGCTTTTAAGCGGCCACTGTCTGAACGGCGAGCATTCTCTCGCTGCTGCGAGGATCTCCGTCAGGCTCAACGAAACAACAGAAGCACACGCTGCATCGTCAGACTCACAACACAACAGGACTAACCTTGCTCTTTTCCGTGGAAGTAAACACCGATATGCGGCACTCCTGGGCAGGAGTTATTTCACTTTTACGCTGTTTAACCTAAAGCTAGTTAGCTAGCTAGCTAGCAACATGTAGCTCAACGACCTCAACTGAAACAGATGCAGTGGAGTCCTTGAAGTGAGTGAAGTCCGCGTACACCTTGGCCCCACGAACTGAAACTTTTATATGTGACTTTACTAATCCAGCCAAATATGCTTAAGTGCAGGGATCATTTATATACGTCTGAAAATAATGAATAGTAGTGCCTTAACCGTTTTCAGTAGAAATTTGACCTTGACCTCATATTTTATTAACAGAAGCCTAACCTAGCTGCTTGCTCTCCTCTATTCCCCATTCATCAAAAGTTTTGTTTTGGCCAAAAACGTTGAAATTAACCTCAAAATCCATCTCATTCGTTCATGTCAGTCAAGCGTTTGTCTGATTCAGCTGTGTTATGCGTTGCTATGGCGATGCCCGCAGCGGAGTGATATCCCAGTGATTTAACTACCGACTACGTGTGTGGTTATACGAAAATAATGCACGCTTGTCAGCGCCCACCAGCCAATCAGAATCGAGCATTCACCCAGACCATGGTATAATGATCATTAACTATATTCCCATGGTGTACACGAAATCTCCCTAGTATATAAGCCTATATCCAGCCCATACGATTGAATATGGGACATATTTTGTGCCAGTAGCAAGTGGCTATTGGTCCAGTTAGCCCCATTAGCATGTCGTCAACAGCTCATTGTTGATTAAAAGTCTGCAATAAACCACAAATGCGTTAAGCCCAGCTCAGTGTATGATCATCTTAAAGGCTGCTCTATGTAGTTATGGCTTTATTGACGTTATTAGTGCATAATGCTTGTTTTCACGGGAGAAAACCAGAGCTCGATGCAAGCTAACTGAGCTAACATGCTATGGTTTTCTCCCGGAGCTAATTGTAGATGATGTGAGCAATAAACTACAAAATCAGCCAGTCCAGCTCAGTGTGTGATCATTGTTAAACGGTTGCTTTATGTAGATGGTGGTGTTATTGTCTTTATTTGTGCATTTTTCACGTGATGACCAAAGATTTAGCTTGTAGCATTAGCTTTCTCAAGGGTAATGCTACAACAGGCATCATCGAGGCCCAAACACATTCCCAGCTCAGATCCAGCCACTGAAATAAGTTTTCTTGTCGTTGCTTTTAATCCTGGGTGTTTAGGTAAAAGAAACACTGATGTGTGTCTTTGTAAAAGTCCCAGAGCTGCTGTAGCTCCGGTTTACAATGAAGCTAATCCTCCGTGACTTGTTTACATCTGCGAGCCGGCATAGCATCTGCCCCAGTGGCTGCTCAGCTACAACCTATGTCACTGTTGGGGAAAGCTCCTGATGGGTCGACGCTCGCAAATTTCTCCAAAAGGTTCAATTGTGAATGATTTTCATCTTGTCAGGCCAATGTTGTAATAATTATTACGTCATTGGTTCCTACAAGGCCAGTCCTCGTGTAACCCCAGAGAAAACACAAAAGCTTTGGCACTACTTCCTTTACCTTTCCACTTCCTTTTCCTGTTTGGAAAAGGGCGGGGCTTGATCAGGAGGCGGGCGTTTCCTGGGGTCAGAGGTCACGGGCTGCACACCTGCGGACACAGATGCATCATGGGAGATCAATCGCGGCGTCGTCAGAGCAAGCAGCGTGAACGGGGAAAAAGAGCTCACCTTTATGAGGGGGCGGGGCCTCAGCCTTCTGCTGCTCGGGGGGCGTGGCCTCAGCTTTCTGCTGCTCGGGGGCGGGGCCTCGGCTTTCTGCTGCCGGGTGGACGTGGCCTCGGGCAGCGGGGTCAGAGACAGGAACTGGCAGCGCGTGGCGAGCGTGAGGAAGAGTGCGGCGGCGGCGAACGACAGCACGCACAGCCTCCTCCTCATCGCCATGACGACCGGGGTCAGGTGACAGCCATAAAAGGCACTTCCTGAAAGAGGGAAAGAGAGAAATCACTGTGAGCTTCGGACTCAACTTTAATACTTTGGCTATCATCTTTAATACTTTCAAGGACCCACCCAGTTTGTTCTAAGTAGCGGAAAATGAAACAACAAAAGATTTCATTATGTACTTCATTGATATTCAGGAGTACAGGGTGGGCTTGAGACAGACAAATTGTGGTGTTGCCAGGTAGGTCATTTTCCTCTCATATTGCGATTGCATGGGTTTGGAGATGTTTGCTGATAATGGCAACGTCAGACATTTTTTAGGAATTCCTCTGCAACAAAAACGAGCTCGAGCATTAACAGAGTTTCATCTCGCTGATCACCTTGTTGATCTCCTCCATAAAGTGGATGACAAAATCCACCAACCTCTGCTTTGTGTGGAAATTGGTAATCAATAGGCTTCCTCCGCAGAATGAAAACGTTTTCGGCTCTCATCAACATGAAGCGCATGAATCTACGGCAGAGGATTTTTCCCCTGCTCCTGACTCCCACTTTGGGCTTGTTGTGGCCTCCCATCTCTACTTGAGATGAGAAGTTCTCCAGACAGAGGGCAGCCTGCAGAATGGCCCTCACAGCATTCAAGTAGGGGCGTAAAGTTGCTTTCATTTTGGAGCTGGCTCGGATTCTTCTTCTATATGCAGATTCCTGGCCGTAGTTTGTTGCTAATTTCTCTGTAATTCACATGAAACAAAAACTGTCCCGAAGTTCAAAGCGGTCTCTTCCAGCTCATATGAACTATGGTCTAATTATTCCCTCATAAAGCTGTCCAAAAGTGGAGACAATATTCAAAAACACGAGGGTGTTGTTTGTCAGTAGAATAAGAAAATAGAGGAAGTGCCTGATGCACACACCCTCTGAGCGTCTGAACAGATGTCATGTTTGCACCCAAAGTTGTGAAGAAGGAGCTCTTTCTAACCTGCTCTGGAGTCTGGACATCTGTTCTTTTTTCTTACCTCACGATAATGTCACGGAGAAAAGAGAGTTTGGCTGCGAGGACAGGACTTTATTCAATCTTCCTAAAGAAGAGGACACTCGCCAGAAGTTAGAATTTCTTTCCGGGATTCAGAGACTGTCAGCCAGAATAATGTTTGTCTGTGACCGTCACTGATGGATGTTTGGTGAACCTTGGCCAGAATCAAAGTGGATTAACTTTTATAACCAACGCGAGTCCCATAATGGAAACATCAGAGCGGTGAGTCAATCAAAATGTGTGTTAGCCATTTATGAAGCTGTGTTGCACATGTCAACTCCTTATAACTGCATCATGAAGTAACTTCACTTTTTGCTGTGATATTTATATTTCTACTACTGCTAAAGTTGTATGAACGGAGAAAGGGGGCGGAGTTAACTGAATCCAAGCGTCTTGTCTTCCGGGTTTAGAAAATACCTCCAGAAAATACTTATATTTATCATAAAAATGAGTACTCCATAGTGATAGAGGTACAATATATCATATAAATGCCTATACTTTACTTTGGAATGGCTAAAATAGCCTGATACAGATCCTTTAAAGTCAAACTGGAGAACATGCACTTGTCACTTTTTCGTCGCCTTTTTCGTCACTTTTCTGTTGCTCTTTTGTGGCGTTTTCGTCACACATTTTTGTCACTTTCCTGTTATCTTTTTTGTTGTGTTTATTCTACACATTGCTGTCACGTTTTTGGTCGCGTTTTCATCCTCGTTCACGGCTCATTTTTGTCGCTATTTTGACACTCCCCCCAGCCCCCAAGAAGCTTTTCGATTGAACCAAACTGGAGGAAATGCACTGGGTTCAGGCCGGGGGTTAAGAGGTTTTAAACCAGGCCTTGCTCCAGAAGACGAGGAAACGCCGTCATTATTTTTCACTCAAACTCGGATGGAAACATTTTGGCTGAGTCCTTTTCCAGACTCATATCACAGGCTGACACAGAGCAGAGTCTGACGAGGCTCAAACGGTTTCCTGACCAAACTGTGTGGAACATTCTGTCAGAGCGAGACTGGAAACCAATAAACGTGTGAAACTTCACTGAAACGTGTCCGCGTTTTGCTGAGTCACTGTTTCTGCTCTTTAGTCACTCCCACAGACTCTGGACTTCACATTTGGAAGGATTTTTTACAGGTGGAATTCCTGACACGTTTATTTTTATTTTCACTAATAACTAGTTTATTCCAAAACTAAACCAGATCCTCGATTTATAAATCAAGTTGGTAGGTCAAATCGATTCATATTTTCAAAAAAATCTATACTTAGATTTTTTTTTTTTTTTTTTTAGCTCTCTGCCCCCCTCTCTGAAGAAGGTCCTGCTGTATAAATGTGCCAAGAAGAACAGAGCCCACCTCAGGATTTTTTGTTTTATTAGCTCAATGGAAATACAGCAATAGCCATACCGCCTTTGCTCTGCCCAATCCCGTCAGACCTTGGAAGCTAAGCAGGAAGGGCCTGGTCAGTTCTTGGATGGGAGACCGTTTGGTAACACCAGGAAGCCTGGTGAATGTAGTGAGTGAGTGAGTGAGTGAGTGGGTGATGGTCGGAGGGGCCGATGGCACAGACTGGTTGCCTCGCTTCCGTCAATCTATCCCAGGGCAGCTGTGGCTACAACAGTAGCGTACGACAGTGACAGTGTAGCGCTTTGAGAAACTTGGTAATATAGGCTTGTAAAGCGCATTACAAGAGCAAAGCATCATCATTATTATCAATACAGTATAAATAACACTGCACAGTGACTTTTCAGTTAGAGAAACGGTTGCCTTTTCTCTAACTGAAAGGGTTGCCTTTCAAAAAAAAAAAAAAAATCGCAAATTTTTATTTATTGATTTATTGACTGAAAAACATCATTAAAACTAACATTCCGAGAACCCCTGGTTGGGAAACACTGCCATAAATGACAGATAACGATTTATATTTGAGGCGTAATATCTATCCTAGGTTCATTTATAAACATTTGTACTTATTTTTTATCATATTTTTGTAAGACTTTTACAGATGTTTCATGTGAGCTGCAGCTGGTGTTACTCTTAGATTCCAGAGGTTTCCTTTTGACTAAGGCAGGCGTGTCAAGCTCATTTGGAGCGGGGGCCAAAAATGATTTCTTCTTTGCTCCCAAGGTTTCCTTTTATTATGGTTATAGTCTGTATCTTTCTTTTGTTACTATCACTGGGATCATGATGATTACCATGATCACTACTAATTTTATTTATTTATTTATTTAATTTATTTAATTTATTTATTTATTTATTTATTTATTTATTTATTTATTTATTTATTTATTTATTTATTTATTTATATATATATATATATATATATTGTTATTATTATGTTTTATTCTTTATTATTATTGCCCTCAATATCTTATGATTTTGTTTCATAATACATCCACGCACACATTCACTCCACCCACCCCAATATTTCACACACAAAACACTCTTTGTATGTCCTGTTCCACCTACCTTTTGTTATTTGTGACCCCATGTGCTTCTCCTTGTCTATGTGTTGTATGAATGTTTTTGTCCTGTATGTCAATTAAATAAAAAAAATAAAAAAATGTAAACACAGTATTGGTCGAGGGCCGAAACGGAAAGTCTGTTTTGACAGAATAAATATTAATTTAACTATTTTTATAATTTTACATAATATGCTTTTAAAAAAGACTGCACATAACCTATCCACATTTTTTTAAGCTTCCAGGGCTTCATAATTTGTTGTACTTTGTTGAAATAATTTGCAACAAACTGTAATAAACTCATGTTAATGAATAACCCATGTATTAACTAATGTCAGAGTGACCTGTATCAGACTGGGTATTTCATCAGCTGGTGGAAAATGTATTTCGATACATCGGTGGGTCAGTTTTAATGCAAGTTAGTGAGCATTCAGGGGTCCAACAAAAATCATCTCGGGGGCTGGATTTGACCCCCAAGCCGGAGTTTGACATGTATGTACTAAGGCCAAACAATACCAACTGAAAGCTTAGGGCCCGACCGATATATCGGGGCTGATAGTTGGGTGTTTTACAATGTCTGCTCATATCTCCGAATGTGAAAGAGACTCCTGTTTGTTGCTTTGGAAAGAGCTTTAAAATGAGCTCCACACGGTCACACGTTGTTCACCTATTGTATATGTTTTATGCTGCAGACTTTTGTTAATCATTTCCAAATCAACAGAGACAGAGACTTAAGACATGAACCTCACCCGATTAAGATGCATTACGTAATGTCACGCATGATGGGAAAATGTTCGTACCCATGTGTAAGGGTCACACTAACACTGCAGATTCATATTCACTGAGGTTTACAGAAAGTTGTGTTTTCAAAAAAGTGAGAAATTAACTGGTATTGGTTCAGTGATTTTTAGGGGTGTAACGATTCATCTATGTAATCGATGTATTGATATGTTATGTCTTCGATCTGCTACATCGATCGGCACTCGGCTAGTTTGCATCGATCCTGGCCACACATCAATGTACATCGCTTTTAATTAATAATGATTGATTTGTATCGATATATTGGAGAAAAACGTTAAATCAAAATACAATTACATTATTTTTAAGTAAGTAAGTGCTTTATTGTCATTGTACAACTGTACAATGAAATAGTGTTCAGGTGTTAGTCCTGAGCTGCTGCGGCTGAGCCGCGCTGCCACTGTGTGTCAACCTGACCCGCATGACCTTGGAGGTCGGGGGAACTATAGCACTCGGAAGAAACCTGGCTCTGCCCTCTGTCTCCTCTGATCCTCTGAAATGGTGCCGCGCCTCCTGGGTTTGTCCCTGTTTCAGAGCGTGGTGTCCTGCACTGGTCAGCTCCACCTCCTCTTTCCTCTTCCTCCCTCCGCTCCCTCAGCTTCACAACAGTCTTTCACCATCTCTCGTTTGTCATTTTTTGTTTCTTGTAGCTCCTCCTGTGATGCCTCCTCTGTGCTGCAGCTGTGGGGGCTCTTGGTGCCTCTTCAGTGTCTCAGAAGAAGAAATGTGTAGGTCTTAAATGGGTTTAGCTGATAAGCTAGCATTTTGTTTACCTTTAAAAAGCTGCTTTCTTCAGGACCATTTAGACTCTCAAAGTAAACAAATCCACCAAACCTCCACAAAACACGGCAAAGACGTACAAAAGTATCCAGAAAAACAATGTGGAACACAGAAACCACACATGCAGGTCGCAGAAAAAGGAAAAAAAAACTCAGCTGCACAAGGAGAGAGCGAGGTCGCTTTCTGTTTTCACGTCACCAATTTTGCTTAAAATATTGGGCTAAATGTTACTTTATTCAAATTTTAGCCCGTTTTTGGTGAGATTGCGTAATCATCAAGCGCCTGCAGCGGCCAGTGGGCGCAGGGGAATTACGTCAGGAGCAACAATAACAGAAGCACGCTGTTTGCGTGTTCATCGAAGACACGTTTATTTTTGCAAGAAAGATAAAAGACTGTATAAATGCCAAGGGAAATATAACGGCAGCCTGACAATCATATGTTTACAAGAGCTGCCTCTGTATATTAGACAGACTGACTCCCTTCCTGTTTTTAAATCACGCCTTAAGACGCATATGTCCTCTTTGGCATTTAGCTAGTTTGGAAGTTGACTTTTACTGTTCAAATCGCCCTCTTATGCCACTATATATGTGTATATTTGATTGTATTTATATTTTCTTTTTTGTACGGCACTTTGGTCAAATATGTTGTTTTTATTAGCGCGTTATAAATAAATTGGATTGGATTGGACAAGAGCATTGGCAGCATCGAAGGAAAGAAGAGCAGATAAAGTTCTGTTTCGGGTCTAAAGCTGAGTGTACACAGCAAGATATCCTTTTGTCTTATACCACTTTTAGATGTTACATTGCAAGACGTGGTGATGGTAAAATTAACGAGTGCACGGGCCTGGGCCGTATGGGTCAAAGTTTGAATTCTTTCGTAGCATTTCAGGCTACAGATGAACTGGTGGCGCTCGCTAACTATGTTTATAGCTGGGTGTTGTTGCTTTTGGCTCTGGCGATGCGCTGCTAGTGTTGTATTTTATTGGCATTGCTGTTACAGAGGTTGTAGTGAGAGGATGAGGCGCTCTGCGTTCAGAGTCCAAAATATAGACACTACAGTGTCTGTGTGTGAAACCTAACGGTCAAACTTGTGCAGTGTACACCCAGGTAACTTTGTTAGGTAACTTGTAATGTGACAGCGGCCCTTTTATTTGTCCTGTCCCACTCACTGAAAAGCTGTATGCTGTATTTATGGGCTTCACTCAAGAAGATGTAACTCCAAAAGAGGAGAGGTCTTAAAGAGCAACTAAACACCAAATCAAGTTTTTTTTACTGATAAACTGTCTCAATGGGTGTCTCTTAGTGTTGTCTACTGGTCCCTGACATTATTCTGACATTCAGCGTAAACTCTGCTACTAAATTAGAATTTCCTGATTGACTGGAGACGATAATAAACTGGAAAAAAGATTATGTTGAAACTAAAAATATAGTGAATTTTTAAATAAAATCTGGTGCAAATGCCTTCTGTTGTATTTATGTTCAGTTACTTGCAATAATTATTGCTTAATATGCTGAAAATACAATGTTAAAAGTATCGAATATTGTATCCACTGTATCGATCGAATCATATCGGTCCAAAAAAAAATTATATATCGTTTTACATCGAATCGTTTGGCCTCAACTCGATACGTATTGTATCGGTCAAAAACGTATCGTTACACCCCTAGTGATTTTGTATTGTATTCCTCTGTGACAGGAACAGAGCTTAATCCTCATTAAGCTCTGTTCCCTTTTCAATCAATCAATCAATCAATGGTTTTGTATAGCCCAATACCACAACAGGAGTTGCCTCATAGGGCTGCACCGAACATTAAGGCAGTAAATAAGACAATGTAAAGTTCAGGTGAATCAAGTATCCAGGCAAACATAATGTCCATATAAGCGTCAGCAGTGGGTGGAGACGAGCGGCGCGGGTGTTCCCTGTCCTTAGACTCTCCAGCACGGCAAGGAAAAACTCAAAAACCCAGTGGGAGAAACGAGAAACCTTGGGGAGAACCACAGAAGGAGAGATCCACTCCCATGGACGGACAGGCTATAGAGACCCAGGGCCGATGGAGTCCCTGAAGCAGACGGGCCAGGATCGGAGACCGTCCATACTTTTGGCGCCGATCAAACGTTTGCAAATTTAAAACTAACTATCAGAGTTCATGAGTCCAACCTTTGGACTTTTATTTGTTTTTTATGGTTTTATGAATCATCAATTAAAGTGAAGCTCGCTCCTGTTAAAGGGAGACATTCATTTTTTCTGACTCGTTTTGCTCAGGTCTTTAAAGAACTGGGCCAAACATGTCATTTAGGATCAAATAAAGGATGTCAGGGACAAACACAGGGGAGGGGAGGTTTTGGGCCAAATTGTTTTTCTTAACACATAAACTCTCATCTGGAAACAAAAACAAAACAAAAAACTAATCTTGACAATAACATGTTTAATTATTGCACTGATTCTTTTTTTCGGAGGGATTTTTAATATCAGTGATAAAAAAATGGTAAATGGACTCAGCTTATATAGCACTTTTCTACCTTTATCAGGCCCAAAGCGTTTTACAGTAAGGAACCAGTCACCCATTCACACTCTCATTCATACACCAATGCACGCAGACACTGAAGGCAAGGTGGGTGAAGTGTCTTGCCCAAGGACACAACGACAGTGTGCATTTGCGGGAGCAGGGATTCGAATCCACGACCTTCCGATAACGAGACGACCCGCTCTACCACCTGCGCCACCGTCGGCCCCACTTCCTAGCCTGATTTATTGAGTTTTCAATAAAAATATAAAAAAACAAGGCCAAATTTCTACTTTTACTGATTTTTCCACTAAAAACCAAGATCCAAAATCCTTCTGAAAAAGTCGTTGTAACAAATATTTCACAAAATAAAACAATAATAACAATAATAATAAAAACAAAATAATCTGTAAATTCATAAAGTTTCCCAGTTCACCTGCAGCGTCTCGCCTTACAGTGCCTTACAGGTCATTTCACTCGTTCACCTCTATATTTAAGTCTCTGAGTGTAAACCAGCGTCAGAGACAGAATGTTTTTGATGACTATAAACGCACATGCTGTTTCTTGCGGTCAGTGTTTGTGAATCAGAGCTGAAGGTTCAGACGAGAGAGCGGCGCCGTTTAAGAAACGTTTGAGCTGAAACGCACTTTTAGAGCCGAGGTTTAAACTCGGGATCATTAGAGTCAGAGCTGTTTTTATCCGTCATTAATTCATCTCATAAGTGCTGGGATAAACAGAGGGAAACTAAACCTGATCTATATCAGTGTGAGGACGGTTCCCTCTTTATTTCATTTACAGTGCCTCTCAAAAGTACTAATACACCTTGAACTTTTGCACATTTTGTCATGTTTACAACCCTAAACATAAAGATTATATTTTGAATGTTTTACTGAAAGTTCACACACAAGTAACAGACAACTGTGAAGTGAAAGCAAAATGATACATGATTCTGTTATTTTTCAAAAATAGAAAAGTGAAAAGTGGGACGTGCATAAGTATTCATACAGCATTTTCTGAGTGCATTAAATTGCCTTTATAACATTCCTAATGACTGCAGAATGTTCACACCTTGCCCTAACCATTAATAGAGGCCACCTGTGTGTAATCTACTCTCAGTATAATTCCAGCTGTTCTGTGAGGGCCTCAGAGCTATGGTCAGAGTGTATTGGTCACTAAACAACATCATGAAGGCCAAGGAGCACACCAGAGAGGTCAGGGATAAAGCTGTGGAGAAGTTTAAAGCAGCGTTAAGTTATACAAAGATTTCACAAGATTTGAACATCTCACGGAGCACTGTTCAATCCATCATTCAGAAATGGAAAGAGTATAGCACCACTGCGAACTTACCAAGACACGGGCGTCCACCTAAACTAACAGACCGAACAAGGAGAGCACTGGTCAGAAATGCAACCAAGTGCCCTAAGATAACTCTGGAGGAGCTGCGACGTACTGCCGCTGAGCTGGGGAATCTGTACATGGGACAACTATAAGTCGTACTCTACACAAATCTGGCCTTCATGGACGAGTGGCAAGAAGAAAGCCATTATTGAAAGGAGGACATAAGAAATCCTGTTTGAAGTTTGCTAGAAGTCATATGGAGGACACAGCTACCATGTGGAAGAAGGTGCTTTGGTCAGATGAGACAAAAATTGAACTTTTTGGCCCAAATGCAAAACGTTATGTATGGAGCAAACCTAACACTGCTCATTGTCCTGAGTGCACCATCCCCAGTGTCTAATATGGTGGGGGGAGCATCATGCTATGGGGCTGCTTTTCCTCAGTGGGGACTGGGAAGATTGTAAGAATAGTTGGGAAGATGGATGGAGCCAAATACAGAGACATTTTGGAGGAAAACCTGCTGGAGTCAGCAAGAGAATTGAGGCTGGGGTGGAGATTCACCTTCCAGCAGGACAATGACCCTAAACACAAAGCTAATCTACAATGGAATGGTTTAAAAACAAACATATTAATGTGTTAGAATGGCCCAGTCAAAGTCCTGACCTAAATCCTATTGAAAATCTGTGGAAAGACCTGAAAACTGCTGTTCACAAACGCTCTCCTTCTAATTTGACAGAGCTTGAGTTGTTTGTAAAGAGGAATGGGCTAAAATGTCAGTCTCTACATGTGCAAACCTTGTAGAGTCATACCCCAGAAGACTTGCTGCTGTTATTGCAGCAAAAGGGGGTTCCACAAAGTATTAAGTCATGCTGTATGAATACTTATGCACGCCCCACTTTTCACTTTTCTATTTTTTATAAAATAACAGAATCATGTATCATTTGCTTTCACTTCACAGTTGTCTGTTACTGGTGTGTGAACTTTCAGTAAAAAAAAATCAAAATATAATCTTTATGTTTAGGGTTGTAAACATGACAAAATGTGCAAAAGTTCAAGGTGTATTAGTACTTTCGAGAGGCACTGTAAATGAAATAAAGAGGGAACCGTCCTCACACTGACATAGATCAGGTTTAGTTTCCCTCTTTTTATCCCAGCACTTATGAGATGAATTAATGACGGATAAAAACAGCTCTGACTCTAATGATCCCGAGTTTAAACCTCGGGTCTAAAAGTGCGTTTCTTAAACGGCGCCGCTCTCTCGTCTGAACCTTCAGCTCTGATTCACAAACACTGACCGCAAGAACCAGGATGTGCATTTATAGTCATCAAAAACATTCTGTCTCTGACGCTGGTTTACACTCAGAGACTTAAATACAGAGGTTTTACAAACAAGTGAAATGACCTGCAGTAACCCCGGACCATGTGACTCTCTGGGAGGAAACTGCCACTTCCTGCTGCGCTCTGACATCACTTCCTGTCCCTCTGCACGCCCCAGATAACACTCTGGGTCAGACTGAACTAAAGTAACTCTAACATCTCAGTGTGGGACTTTCTCCAAAATGATCAGATATGACTTTTTAAGACCTGGAACGACAAACTTTAAGACCACGGGCTAAAGATAGCCCATGTCTTAGTGACATTTACATTACAAAGATCCAAGAGCAGAGAAACCAAACTCGTACAGAGGGCGGTAGGAGCACTTAGAGCGGACCCGGGCGAGTGAGAGGAGGAAGAGAAACAGCAGCCCTCGCTTCAGTCTGAATGACTTAAACCCTGAGGCGCTGGGACTTCCAACGCACAAATGTAACAAGCAAAATGGATTTAATTGATCAGAAACACACTTTAGTTGCGCATAAGTCGCAGAGTTAAAAGCAAATATATGGAGTTTAAAAATGTTAAAACTAAGTATTTTCCTCCCTCTACATGTTCCAGCCATGTCCTAATGTGTAGAATGAGCCCAGACCTGTTCACCACAACTGCCTCTAAAATCCTGCACTGTCACTCAGAAAGGTGTTCATTCGGGTCTGAAGTGCCGTCATGCAGGAGCTTAATATAGAGACTGCAGTTACACGTAAGACCTGAGGCGGCAGTAGTGAGTATAAAAATGACCGACTTGCATCTAGTCCCTTTAAGGAATAGTTGAAGGAAATTGCGGATTATTGGAATAGCTGTGGGAAAGTTGCAAAGCCGCACTGATTTCGCAGAGTTTACTTGATTTTGTGTTAATAGTTGCAGCATCATGAAATCCTAGAGGGACTGGTAAACATTAATTACATTTTACAGAAGGGGTCCTAAGTTGTTGGTTGAGAGTTTCGATTTCAGCGGAGTCTCCACATGGTCTCCGAGAGGTCTACGCGGTCTCAAGCAGCTGTGGCAACGTTGCGAACACTTTTGTCGTCCTCAACGTTTCTGTGACGTCCCTGAAACGTCTCCGAGACCTGTCGGAGACTTGCAAAAGCCTCAGTGCAGTCTCAGCTGAGACTGCTCACCTCCATGACCAGCGGCCTCTCGAGTCTCCAACGGGTCTCTGGGCCTTAACCGTTTGAAGGAGCCACTCTGGTGCGTAAATGAATTGAGCTTCACCAAACACCACCGCGCTTCCACTCAGGTGCACAAACATTCTCAACCCCGGCGAAGCTTTCAGATTTGGATAAAGCCGAACTAGAGAAAAGCGCTCGTTAAGGAGGGGGTAAGAGGTGAATCCTGTTAGATTCCTTCATTGTTAAATAAACAAAAAGATCATGTTCATGAACAGACCACAGAAGGTCCATTTCTCGCCCTTGGAGCTAAACTGGATGTTGTGAATGTGCAGAGCTTTCGTCCTGATCTTGGAGACGATCCAAAAGCCTAAAGCTCTGGTCCGGACTGAGCCTGAGTCTGTCATTAAGCGTCCAATCAGAGCGCAGGACGGCCAGTTCTGCCCGGCAACAGCTCCACCCTGTGATTAAGCGCCCACAGAGACTCCACAGAGACTCCACGCCACTGCAGCAGCAGCGGAAAATAAAGGAGAGAGAGGAGACGCCGGGCTCTTGGGCAGTTTTTGTTTCATGTGGATCAGTCCAGTCATTACAGAGATTAAGGCCAGACGCTGCAGAACAAACTCTACAAAGACTTTTTTTTATCACTTTAGAAGCTCCTGCAGACTCCAGACTGTTTTACAGATCTATGTCCTGACAGATTTTGAGCTTTGAACTAGAAATGCACCGATACTGCTTTTATGCTACCGATACATACTGGGGGTTGAGTATCTGCTGATATCCGATATTAAACGATACCAAGAGACTTTCTTAAAAGTGGTTTTCTGTGAGTGAAAAACTCTTTTCTCCATTGTAAGATCAATAAAGTCATATTACACTGTCATGACGTTACAGATCAATTATATCTACTGATAAACTCTCGGATAAATATTCAAATTCAAATTCAAATTCACTTTATTTATCCGTTAGGAACTTCATTTGCAGAGGAAGTGCCAGTACGGGCCCAATAAAAACAGCACATCCACAGACATACAACACAATCAACATGTGCAATAAATACATATTTAAGAAGGATCACTGGACTTTTCTACACTAATATACTTGGGTATATGACAGGCTTCAGGTTACATTAAAGGGACTATACGGAGTTTAAAAATTTAAACATTAAGTATTTTCCTACCTCTACATGCTTGTAGCCATGTCCTAATGTGTAGAATGAGCCCAGACCTGTTCACCACAACTGCCTCTAAAATCCTGCACTGTCACTCACAAAGGTTCATTCAGGTCTGAAGTGCCGTCATGCACGAGCTTAATATAGAGACTGCAGTTACACGTAAGACCTGAGGGGGCAGCAGTGAGTATAAAAATCACCAACTTTCATCTCGTCGCGCTCACAAGAAGTGATCTGATCATTACAAATATGTTAGATCAGTTATTTCTTAAACTAAAATACAAACACTTGGCTTCAGCAGTGGTTATTTTATTTTATTAGGCCACTTTAGGTATTTCTTTCATAGTTTCTGTCCCAGCCTTGATTAGTTGACGTCAAAAATGCATTGCGGAGGTTGAAACTAACTCAGTGATTGAATTCTCCAGGTTCTGCCCTTCAAAATGATATACCACATGTTCATATTCACTTAGATTTAGGTGGTAAAAGTTGTGTTTTTAAGGTGTTCAGAGCCAAAACTGGTATCAGATTTGGCTTTGAACGTATCGGATATTTGTAGCCGATACCTGATGTCATTAATAATCATTAATAATACCAAGAGAATGCTCCAGATCATGTTCAGTGCAGTTTGGGTTGAAATGTACCACATGTTTTGCTCAAAAGTTTCCCGTTTTGTCCCAATTCTCTTTCCTCTGTCTGATGAAATGTTTGCTAAACTTAAGAAATGAAGTATGTGCAGATTTTTTCTGCGTTTGTGGCATTCAAATGTAGTCGTTGTAGTTGCTGTTGATGTTTTTAAGAGCAAACTGAAACCTACTTGTTTCAGAAAGCGTTTTCTTTACAGCGGATTAAGGGTTGTTTAATGACCATCATGTTTTGTGACTGTAACTGTATTTTGTATTTCTATTGTCATTTTGTGAAGCACTTTGTGACTTCTCTGGCTGTGAAAGGTGCTTAGTATTTGGGCATTAAAAAGCATTAAACATGGCTCGCTTCTGCCTGGATAAACCCTGATTTTAGTTTCACAAAGTTTCCTCCTAAAGCAGAGTTTCTTCCTGAGCCTTTGTATTTGCAGTAGAAACACAGAGTGCTGTGGATGCTCCGCTGTAACCCAGGAACGCAGTAATGAAGTAATGACGGCAGCGCGGCCCTTCATTAGTCTGAGATTAAATCAGAGCAACATCAAACCTCGTTAAGGAGCGGCGTCTGGACCGGGCAGAACCAAGGCTTCCTTCACGTCCAAACACTTCACTTTCCTCCTCGCTTTAGTTCTTTTGTACTAAAAGAGAAAAGCAGAGACGTGTCACATAAAGTCCCTCAGAAACATGTCGTCGTCTGAAGCTTCAGGGACAGAGGAACAAAGATTATTTTGACTATTTTATTTATTTATTTTTATTACGAAAAAGCCGACGTTTATGAACTGAAGTTAGAAATATCTCTTTGTTTAGTCTGAAGTTAAGGCGATAACTTTGGGTCTGGCATCCATTTCCATTTTATTTATTTTTCTCTATTCCATTCCATTTCTTTTCACATTTTTTGGCCCATTTTTTTAACACAATTTCTCTCAATTTTATTAACTTTTTTTTGTCTTTTTTTGCCCAACGATTGCCCCATTTTTTTCCTCTTTTCCCAATTTGTTCCCTTTATTTTCATTACTAATATTTTCCCATTTCCCCCCATTTTTTATTTATTTTCCACCATCTCTTCAAATCTTTTGCCCCAATTTTTCTCGTTTTACCATCTGTTTCCCTCATTTTTTATCACTAATATTTTTTCCATTTTCCCCACATTTCTTGACATTGAAGATGACCCTGATATTGTAAATGTGCAGATCTTCCACACGTTATTGTTCAGTTTCTGGTTCTAGACAAGTATTTTCTCATAGGTATCGGGAAAATTATCGTTCAGGTATCGGTATCGAAAACCAAGTATGGTTAAAGTATCGAAGAAAATGTAACGGGGCCCAGCCCTGAATGTTAGTAATAACACATTACCAGAGAACTAGGGAAACAAATTGGAAAAATTAGAAGAAAATGTGTTGGGGAAAATGGGGCAAACATTGGGCAAAAAAATGGAAAGCATCAAAACTTAACCTACTTTGGATACTTTCATTTTTCCGATCCCAGACTGGTTTGGGTCAACATTTCCACCCGTGCACATGACTCTGGAAGTATTTTATCTGCTCTTTGCTTTTTACTGTAATTGATTAACTTTCATGTTGATTGTGGATTGATTTGATCTGCGTCATGTCATTTTATGCAACTGTGCAGAACTTTGAATTGTGCTCTACAAATACACCGGCCTCGTTTAAAGCAGAACAGAAGAAGGAACAAAAACTGAAGAATACAGAACTGCAACCGCACGTGACGTTTGGATTCAACAGGTGAACTTTGTGACGGTCCAGAAATGAACTTCAATGGGATCTTTAGCTTGGAAATGTGTCAAGACAGTTTAATAAACCATGGGGATTAAAACCATAAGGACCATATCGTCAGACACTAAATATGACTTTCCTTCAACTAAGTCCTGCTGAATCCTCGTTCTATAGAAGCGCTGGGACAAAAGGTCAAGTGTTAGGTCCTGGTTTAGTTTGATCGCTCTGGGATTTCTGAGAGTCGGTCTCTTTCCTGAAAGCTCTTCTTTGTGTCGGCCACAAACTAAAACACGGTCAGAGCATAGAGTTTATTGGCCTCTTAACCCCTTAAAGCCTGAATTTATTTCCAATTATAGAAGAAAATATATCATCAGTGTTTGCTTTCAAGCTGATGCTAAATTAAGTGGAGATTGTTAATTTATCTGTAGCTCATAGTACAGATATAGTTTTAGGTATGTCGCTAATTAGCAACAACATGCATAAATACAGCAGCTCACTGCTGCTGCTTTCATCACCTGATGTAGGAATAAAAAAAGCACTTTAGAAAGGTGCAGATGATTTATCTACATAACATAGACATGTCACCATTTTATTACTAATTATCATATTTTACTCCCTTTTTTGAGGTTATATTAATCATTGTACATAAGATACCTCCATTTACCATTACTTATTTGCAAATTATATTGTAATTGCACATTATTTTCAGACGGTTGAACTCTTGTTTGTGGTCCAATAGGTCCACCTTGTGGTCGCTTTGCATACAACATGAACGGTTTCATTTTGTTCTGTGTAAAATAAGGGATTTTTTTTTAAATATATCCTTATATGTTATTGTTACAATGATTATAGAAATTCACTAGAATGGCATGTTCTAAAAAACGTTTTAGCACTGTAATAGAAATACTGTAAATACTATTAAAATGCGTTGACTGTGGATGGCTATTGCAGTTTGCCATTATGGCCTGACGTCGCTAATTCGTGACGTACCTGAATTGTCAAATAACCAAAAAAATATCCATCGGAAGTTCATTCTAATAAATAATCTAAAGATGGAAATGATGAGCTGCTACATATTTTTATTTAGCACAACTAAAGAAGTGTCTGAAGATTTCATTGAAGTTGCAGCCTCGATTTGCAGAAATGCTATTTCCGCTAAGTAGCTACCATGACCCGGATGTGGTTCCTTCTCTAATTGGTCCTACGAGAAACTAGTGCTTGCAAAAGGTTCCGAGGTATGGCGTGGATGTGGGCAAACAGGCATCAAGGGAAAACATGCATTATTTTAGCCACAGTCTTGCAAGAAGAGGTATGGCACTAATTATCCACACCAGGCGTTAACCCCCACCTGAACCGAGCACGTTTTCTCCAGTTTGGCTTCACCCAGATCTAAAAGCGTCTTCAAAAAAGCATCAAAATAGCGACGATAGCAAGGATGAAAACGTAACAAAAAAAGAGCGACCAAAATGCAACAAATGAAACGACAAAGAAGCAATAAAAAAGCGTGCCAGACAAGCAACAATAATGCAACAAAAAAGTGACTAAAGAGTGACAAAAATGTGAGGAGAAAGGTGGCGAAATATGGCCAAAGCAACGGAAAACGATGAAAAAGCAACAGAAACACTTCCAAAATGAGACGAAAATGTGGCGACAACGCAACAAAAAATGGTAGAATCAGTTTTGTTGGCTTTAGCTTTCAAATGAGGTGTTACTCTTGGCCTATAGGCTGGGAGCTCCGGTCCAGAAGCTTTTAGATTCGGGTAAAACTGGAGAAAATGCGCTCGGCTAAAGTGAGGTAAGAGGTTAATTCCCGTGGACAATTTCCGACATTGAAGCCTTTTGCAGCCCGGGGTGGAAAATAAAAAACGAGGCTCTGATTTGACCAAAAAACAGTAAAATGACGAGTGAAATGGAGGCCTGTCACGATAAGAAATTTGAAGTTCGATATATTGAGGCAGGTAAACGATATTATTGACTCTAATGATACTGGATACTGTCAACAGTAAACCTTTGTTTTAAAAGTGCGTCACCATATCCTAAACAAGCTGCAATAAATATAATGACACTCAATTTGCCTCAGGTACAAAGAAGACATAGAGGGAAATGCTCATAAATGTACAGATGATAAATATCGAGCCAAAAACTGTATCGTTTATCTGTCATTTATTGAACGATAGGTCGATTATCGTGACAGCCCGAGAAACGTCCTGTTTACGAGGCTATAGGGCCGAGCGGGCTCAGACGTTCTGCTTTGGTGGTTATTGTGGAACAGTTTAACATACACAAACGGTTTGCATCATTAAAAATCGATGTTGGTCTAAAATAAAGTGTCAGAACCTCCAGATTTAAAAGGTGAAACTGACACTAAACATCATCAAATCTTATCCCCAAAAAAGTCAATATAAAAAAAACACATAATTTAGCCTCTTAATCCCCGTTTTTTTTTTAACAGAGCACATTTTCTCCAGTTCAGCTTTACCCAAATCTAAAAGCTTCTCGACTGGAGCTCACAGCCTATAGGCCAGAGTGTAACGCCTCTTATTTGAAAGCTAAGACCCACAAAACTAAAGTTATCAGGTTTTGGTGCGTTTAAAAAAATAAAAAAATCACGTTTTCAACTTTTTTTTGTAGCGTTTTTGCCGCATTTTGGCTCTTTTGTGCGTGTGTAATATAACTGTGAGCGAGCCACAAATATGGGACCAAAACACAAACAAAAAAGGACCAAAACGTGACAATCATAACGAGGAAGAAGCTGAAATGAGTTTTGTAGGTCTTAGCGTTCAAATGAGGCTTATCGTCTGTAAGCTTATATGCATTTGCTATTTACTAAGAACATATTTTATAAGTACATTTGTTTTACCAAACCTCCCCATTGTGGCCCAAAGTTTTTAAAAAAACAACACATTGTCTGTAAATGCCAATGTTTTCCATTGTGTGCAGCACCGGTCAAAAGTTTGGAAATGCTTTTCAAAATCTTTTTGAATTTGTGATTATCCACAAAAAGTGCGTTTGGCCAGTTGCACGGACTGCCTTGACATTTTTCATCACTCTTTAGTCGTGTGTTTTTGTCGCTTTTATATTGTGTTATTGTTGCTTTTCCAACTCGTTTGGCACTTTTTTTTTGCTTTAGTTCTGGGTAAAGCCAAACTGGAGAAAAAGCGCTGGGTGCAGATATTCTTTGTCCGAGTTTGTGACCTGATGCAGATGTTGTTTTTTCAGACAGATGGGATCCTGGACCTTGACTCCAATAACACTCCATGCATCAGAGTTTTACGACTGATATAAAAGCATAAATATAAAAGTGTTGGATCCTTCTCCTCCTCAGCTGCTCTTCCCTCTGTTTATCCACAAATATATTCTTTAGTTTATATTGGTGTAACTTGTCTGGGATATGAGCCCTGATGAGGAAACACGTTGGGAGTGCCTACATACTGCGTACACAGAGCGCTCACAACTCCTTTCTCTAATATATGTCAGCATTTCATTTTGAAGAACAAGAGTCAGATTTGACATTTTGACTGTATTTTTTCAGTTTGGACTTTGTTCCTATTGTCGGCAGGTGAATGAAATTGTGGTATTTTCCCATTAGAATATAATGGGGCCATGGCAGAACCTGGGACTTTTCTGACATAAAACTTCAGATTTTAAATCTCACTGCAATAGAGGAAAAAAGTAACATATCTGTGATGTCAGCATTTCATTTTGAAGAAAAGGAGTTGAATTTGACATTTCCACTGCATTTCAGAATGTTCCACTTTTCTAACATTGTACACAGATGCATGTATCTTCAGTCAGCTTATACTGAAGCTGTGGCCGAGGAGGAAACAATAGGATTTGTTTGCCTTTGTGTTTCCTATAAAATATATGAATAATTTTAAAATTAACAAGTGATTTATCGACAATAATGTTTAGTGTGAAGATTTTTACAGTTTAGAAATCTTAGACACCAAAAAAGCTCAGTGGGAGCGTCACAATCACTGGTTAGTTTTGAAGCAGAAAAGTCTCTGTTTGGAAAATGAGGCCATGTTTGTAAACCTGAGGGAAACACATGAATAAATCCAGACTGCAGGTCTTTGTCCAGGTTATTTGTGTGTTGAGGTCACTTTGAGCTGCTAATTCATATTTTTGCACAAAAAAACTCAAAAATGAGTTTAGGCTCCGCCCACCGCGCTCCTGTTATCACATAAACACAAAGTTTACACACTGTCGAATATGAAACAACACTGGCATTGCCAACTGTTAAAAACAAGTTGAAATTTATAAAATACTGTAAAAATGTCAAATTTCACTAATTTTCTTCCAAATGAAACCCTGATGTCACAGATTGAGTGATTTTATGCTGTATTTCAGTGAGATTTAAAAATGGAAGTTTTCAGGGTAAAGTCCAATGGAAATGCCTTATTTCCATTATATTCAATAGGAAAAAATACAGTGATTTTATTCATGTGCCAACAATGGGAATGAGGTCCAATCTGATGAAATTCAGTAAAAATGTTCAAATTCATTCTTTTTCTGCCAAATGAAATGCTGACATTGTAAAAAGTGAAGTTTTAAACGGCTCTGGAAGAGCAAAGAAAAACATGTGTTTATAATGGAAGTCAATGGGGCTGTTTCAGCCGCTGCCATTTTCAAATAAAGAATCGTCCACTACAGAAAAACTACAAATGCTTCAAATCTATTTTTGGCTCAACTTTGACACAAACAAGGCCCTAAAATCCACCAAAGCCCCAGCTCTGTACTGTTCATTATTCTAAAGATAATGAGGTTTTTATGTTCTTTTGTAACACAAACTTCAAAGTTTTTGTTTTGAAACTGGCATATAAAGGGTTAAAAACCCAAAAACAAACAACATGTTTGGTAGTTTTGAGAAGGTGAGAAGTGATTCTTCAGATTTGTGAAAAAAGTTTGAAAAAAGATGAAAGTATGTGGTTTTTATAGCAGTTTGAAAAGCGTGTACATTTTTGTACACTAGGGTAATGAACGTATAGAAAATGCAGATCTCCAATATAAAAGACATGAGAGAAAAACAAAGACTGGATTCGGAAAATTTGGCTCGATAGAACATTTTCTGCCGAAACCCACATCTCAAGCTGCAACACAGACAAAATGGTCAGGAAATGGGAAAAAAAAAAATCTTGCAAAATGTACAAAATGTACATAGGATAACATAAGGGTTAAATGTACTGTTTGTTATTGTTTCTTCAGGCCGTCCCGCCTGGTACTTGGATGGAGACCGTTTGGGAACACCAGGAAGCCTGGGGAAAGTAGTGAGTGGTTGGTGGTGGTCAGAGAGGCTGATGGCGCCGACTGGCAGCCTCACTCGGTCTACCCCAGGGCAGCTGTGGCTACAATAGGAGCTTACTACCACCAAGTATGGAGTGAATGAATAGTGCAATGTAAAGCGTCTTTGAGTGTCCAGAAAAGCGCTATATAGAAAGGGACAGAGGGATATTGCACATCCAATTACACAATGGCAAAGAACGCAACGAAAAAAGTAATGAAAACATGATAAAAATGTGACCAAAACGTGAGAAAAGTGTGGCAAAAAATGCGAAAAAAGCAAAGAATACGAGACAAAACATGATCAATAATCTGGCAAAGAAGGCAACTAAAACGCAATGAATATATGATAAAAATGCAATAAAAACATATAAAACATGATAACAAAAACAGGGCTTAGATCAGTTTTGTCGGTCTTAGCTTTCAAATGAGGCTATGGGATATAGGCTGTGCGCTCCAGTCGAGAAGCTTTTAGATTTGAGTAAAAGAAAATGTGCTTGGTTCAGGCGGAGGTTAAGGGGTTAAAACGGGCTGTGTTTCTTGATTCTTTGACAGATTTTTCTTCGGAAACGTGTTTGGATTTTCATCACTTCAGGCTCAGTTCTTCTTCCTTTGTGTCAAACTGAATCAGTTCCTGTTTTACTTCAGGAGTCATGTGTTATTGATGAACACATGAAACATAAAGAACCTGATGTTTAAGGTCAGTTTGTTACAGAAACAAACCGACTTTGCCTCTAAACTTTCCCCAAACGGATCAGACTCGCTCTGAAAGGAGCGAGGTTTCCGGAAACAGCCGAACTCTGAACCCAAACCCGAGTCAAACCCGAGTCAGAACCGAGACTAAAACGGCACTAAACGGGACTTACCGGGGCCGTGCGTGCTCCAGGCTCGTGCGCTCGGGTCCGTGTGCGTATGAGTGCGCGAGGCTTACCGTAAGGCCCCGCCCCCCACAGGAAGCAGCGGAAACGGGGCGGAGCCTCGAGATGAGACAAAAGTTTTAGAAACACCACGTGACTCCGGGTTTATTCCGGTTTGTTTAAACTTTCACAAACTCAAACAGCGGGAATGAAATACATATAAGTGTGAATAAAGGAGAGAAGAAGAAAACTGTGAACCTCTGACTCCAACACGAGGAATATTATTATGACACAAAAAACACAGTTTAGTCATTTTTAGGCACATAATAAACCTGTCTATTACATTAATGTGTTATATTAGGAAAATAATAGGGACAAATGAGGAACATGTGAGGAAAAAACTGGGGAGAAAATTGTTAAATTAAAAAAAAAAAAAACACAGGAGAGAATTTTTTTTTAAAATAAGGGAAAAGAATAGGAACAAATGAGGAAAAATATGAAAAAAAAAACAGTTTTGAAAATTTGAAGAAAAAAACCCAAACGAGGGAACATTTTTTGGGGAAAAAAGAAAAAAATGTAAATAAAAATTAAGAAAAATGGGGGATGAAGAAACAATGAGAGAAATGTAAAGAAATAAGGGAAAAGATAAAAAATAAAAATGGGGATAAATCTGGAAAATAATTTTAATTTTTTGGGGGAAAAGATTAGGGGAAAATTGGAGAATCTATGGAGAAAATATGAAAAATATGAGAGAAGAAAATAGAAAAAATAAGGGAAAAGATTAGGAACAACTGAGGGAAAAAATACTACACCACAGTAGTTCTCCACAAAGAATAATATTTTAAAAGAAGGAGGAGATCCGTGCCCTCCGATTCATTAAATAAAGGACTTTTAACTGATGAGGAAATCCTTTTATTCAAGTACTTTGGATTAACTCGATCCTGAAGAGCCCTGGGTTTGGACTCAAACACCTTCCCCCCTCTTCACCAAAGGATCAAACCGAGCAGAACATTCAGATCAGACTTTTATTGGAACTGTTTATTGTGAGCAACAGTTTCCAATGAAGGTGACTGAAACAGAATAAAAAACTAAAGAATATGTTTTGCTGATAAACTCTTCTCTCTGTCATTAAGCCTCTTCTAAAAAAGAGTAGCCTTGATCCTAAGGTACTGAACAACTACCGGCCCATATCAAACCTACCATTCTTAGGAAAAGTCCTAGAGAAAGTAATATATCAACAGCTCACTTACTTTCTCCTATCTTAGTTTAGTTTATTTATTTGTTTGAGCAGTTAACCTGCTCAAAGGAGTGGGCTGAAGCCAAAGGCTTATAAGCGCCCACCCCAAAATAAAAATAGTAACATTACATTTAATATTACAAGGTAGCAAATCATAAACAAAGGAACATAGGGCAAAGTAACAATAAATGATGAAGAATAAGACAAAAACAACAGCAAAATAAAGAACAAAAGAATGTGCTACTTTTATGTTATAAAGGTGCATTCATACATATTATACTCTGAGATCTTGCTACTTCCCAGTTGTCATTACTATCCTCAATATAATTTAATTTGGGTTTAATTATCATTAATTATCATTATTAAAGGTGCATTAATACATATTATATTCTGAGATCTTGCTACTTCCCAGTTGTCAATACCATCCTTAATATAATTTAATTCGGGTTTATTATCATTATTATTATATTTGTTTAATTGAGTTATATGTGAAGTATGATGTAAGCCCTGCATAATGAGGTGCATTAAAAAGCCAGGGTGTAGAACGGCCAGTTGAAGAGGCAGTAACTCCCCTCAACAAACCCCACCAGCTGCCCTAACAGCTGATTTTGTAGATGATGTTCCTATGCTGAGTGGTGCATTAAAAGACAAGGTTTTGAGCCCGTTGGGAGGGTCCTCTCAACAGATCATAACATGTCTATCTAACAATGTGTTTGATATTTTCCAGTCAGGATTTAGGCCCCACCACAGCACTGAGACAGCTCTGATCAAGGTGACAAATGATATTCGTATGAACACCAACGCAGGTAAGGTCTCAGTTTTAGTTCTGCTGGACCTGAGCGCTGCCTTTGACACAGTGGACCACGGATCTTACTTCACAGGTTAGAAAACTGGGTGGGAATCTCTGGTACTGCTCTAAACTGGTTCAAGTCCTATCTCGAGGATAAGACGTACTTTGTCGAAATTGGCAACTGTGTCTCAGACAAAATTTCCATGACCTGTGGAGTCCCCAGGGGTCAATCTTGGGACCCGTCTTATTCAATTCTTCCATTGGGTCAGCTAATAAACAGCAACAATGTGTCGTACCACAACTACGCAGATGACACTCAGATCTACGTGTCACTGACAGCAGGTGAACATGGGCCTGTAGATACTCTCTGTCACTGCATCGAACAGATCAGTTTGTGGATGCAAAACAACTTTCTCCAACTAAACTCAGACAAAACTGAGATCATTGTCTTTGGCCCACAGACACAAAGACAAAGTGTTATCAGTCACCTTGAGTCTCTCGCTCTGAAACCAAAAGATCAGGTTAGAAATCTAGGAGTAATCATGGACTCAGACCTGAACTTAAACAGCCACATCAAAGCAATAACATCATCAGCTTTTACCATCTGAAGAACATTGCTAAGATCAGAGGAATAGTGTCAAAACCAGACTTAGAGAGACTCATCCATGCATTTGTCTCCAGCAGGTTAGACTACTGTAACGGCTGCTCACTGGCCTTTCTAAACGAGCTGTTAGACAGCTGCAGAACATCCAGAACGCTGCTGCTCGAGTCCTGACAAGAACCAGGAAATACGACCACATTAGTCCAGTGCTCCGGTCTCTGCACTGGCTTCCTGTCACTCAGAGAATAGAATTTAAAACAGCTCTGCTTGTGTACAAGTCTTTTCATGGTTTAGCACCAAAGTACATCTCTGACATGTTAGAGCCGTATGAACCATCTCGGGCCCTGAGAACTTCAGGGAGGGGTCTCCTGGTGGTTCCCAGAGTCAATAATAAACACGGTGAGGCTGTGTTTCAGTTTCATGCAGCTAAAATCTGGAACAGTCTTCATGAGGATGTGAGACAGGCCTCAACTCTGACAATGTTCAAATCCAGATTTGATTTTATCTGTTTTCTTGTAATTTTCTGCAACTGTGAAGCACTTTAAATTGCCTTGTGTATGAATTGTGCTCTACAAATAAACTTGCCTTGCCTCTTCCCAGCTGCTGCAGAGGAGGATCCAACACTTTTATCTTTATGCTTTATTTCAGTCGTAAACTTTGATAAAGTGGCTCACGTTATCGGAGCCAAGAGCAGGTCATGTCAGGTACAGAAACATCCGTCAGTTCACAAACTCAGAATATATGAGTAAATCTGAAAATAATCTCCCGATGGAACAAGTGTTTTTACTGTAAATCAGGAACACATGTCCATGAGTCAAATGAGAGTTATTTTCTAATAATAAGACATTCTTTTTGTGGCAATACCAGTTTTTAGTAACTGTATTTTAAATCGTATTATATATAAGCTTTTTAAATATTGAAACTGTCAGCAGATGGCGCCACCACTCAAAGTATAAAAGCCCACCCTCGTTCACACGCACTTCCTCTGTCTCCCTCACTGGCGTCTTCCGGCCTGGTTGGGCTGCGCCCAGGGTTGTGTGTGCTGTTTCATGGGTCCAGCGTCACGGGTGGTTGAGAGCCTCAACGCGCACCACTCCATGGCGTCCATTGCTCGCTCTCGGTGCATGGTGGCTCGGGGTCTGCTGGGGCCCTCCTGTGACGGAACTCGGGGCTATCGAAGCACCGAGCCGGCCGAGAAGGGCTAGATGTGGGCGTGCGACGGTGGACCGAACCACGCTGCTGTCTTGTTTCTCCCTGTCTTGCTTTCTCCTTGTTTTGTTTCCTTTTCAATGACCTGTTCCGGGCATTTTGTGAGCCCAACCGAATGTAACGTAAACGGATCTGTGTAAAGAAAATATGAGATCCCAAAGAAGGACATAAAAGTAAACCATAGAAATAAACTATATGTACAAGGAACATGCTGCCTCTGTCCTTATGGGTCGAACCTGTGTGCCTTAAAGCACATTCATTTCCAGTTTACACTGGATGGCGTTGTCAGGCTTTAATTTATTATATATACCACTCGTCATGCCACACTTGGCGAATGTCGGCAGCACCATTTGGATTATTAGAGGCCCAGTCATGTTCCTTACAGAAAGACCAGTGTTAACAAGAAAACAAAAGTAACGGCTAAATTCGTTTTTGTGGAATTCTTGTGTGTTTGCTGCTTAAAACGTGTTTTCACCAGCCCTATTAGTCCATATTTTATTTTGTACTTTTGCATGTTTTGTTTAGCATTATTTTCTTGTGTGCTTTTTCTTTATTTGCTGTGCATTTAATTTATATGGCAAAATGGCACAACTGGAATCGAAGCATTGTTCTGTGTAGTTGCACTGAAAATTTCGCTAAAGCTACGAAGAGTGCTGCTTATTTGTTTTGAATAATGTGGTTCATTGTGTGAGAACCCTGTTTGAGAACTGTTTTATGTTGAAGTAATCCTGTGGCAGTAACGTGTACCTTTTTGTTCAGAAACAAGACAGCAGCTTAGGACGCTAGTGTGGACAGACACAGCACCTCCTTGGCCTCGTGTTTATAGCTGTACCTGGCATCTCTGGGGCTCATACCCCTTGTAGCGGTGGGTAGGTGTGAGATGTGTGTGCCTCTACTACCGATAGCCCAATGGCAGCCGTTGCAGATGCGTGGGAAGCCATGTACAGCCTGTGTAGAGGCAAGTTTTTAATCTTAATGTTCCCCAACTCGTAGCCGTCAAGGCCCCTCGCAACGTCGACCGGTGGGTCAGGTGGGGTAGAGTGGGGATTTGTTTTGTTGCGACGTCCGGTGAAATGTTTGCCGTGGCCCGCGTTATGTTCGGACACTGGTCCATGGTGTCTTTTGGTTTTAAATTCGGAAAGGGTAAGCCTCATAGCCCCTTCCCGTTACCTGTGTGTCTGTGTAGCGCGTTACTGTGTGAATGTTCATCGTCGGGACGCCGATGCAGTTTGGGGGGTACATGTGGCAATACCAGTTTTTAGTAACTGTATTTTAAATCGTATTAAATATATGCTTTTAAATATTGAAACTGTCAGCAGATGGCGCCACCACTCAAAGTATAAAAGCCCACCCTCGTTCACACTCACTTCCTCTGTCTCCCTCACTGGCGTCTTCCGGCCTGGTTGGGCTGCGCCCAGGGTTGTGTGTGCTGTTTCATGGGTCCAGCGTCACGGGTGGTTGAGAGCCTCAACGCGCACCACTCCATGGCGTCCATTGCTCGCTCTCGGTGCATGGTGGCTCGGGGTCTGCTGGGGCCCTCCTGTGACGGAACTCGGGGGCTATCGAAGCACCGAGCCGGCCGAGAAGGGCTAGATGTGGGCGTGCGACGGTGGACCGAACCACGCTGCTGTCTTGTTTCTCCCTGTCTTGCTTTCTCCTTGTTTTGTTTCCTTTTCAATGACCTGTTCCGGGCATTTTGTGAGCCCAACCGAATGTAACGTAAACGGATCTGTGTAAAGAAAATATGAGATCCCAAAGAAGGACATAAAAGTAAACCATAGAAATAAACTATATGTACAAGGAACATGCTGCCTCTGTCCTTATGGGTCGAACCTGTGTGCCTTAAAGCACATTCATTTCCAGTTTACACTGGATGGCGTTGTCAGGCTTTAATTTATTATATATACCACTCGTCATGCCACATTTTACTTATCTAAGCGTAGAAATCCACTGACAGACGTTTATTTCCTCCATTGACGCATTAAAAAGCATTAAGTCATTCAATGAATTGTGCCAAAATCAAGGCCTTAACCCCTTAACTCCCACCTTAACCGGGCACATTTTCTCCAGTTTGCCTTCTTCTAAAAGCTTCTTGAAAATAAGGGCCAAAATAGCGATGAAAGCGAGACGTCAACAAGGACAAAAACAGGACAAAACAAAGTGACAACGCGGTAACAACGTGGTCTTAGCTTTCAAATGCGGCGTATAGGCCTATACTATAGGCTGTGGACTCTCCAGTCGAGAAGCTTTAGATCTGGGTAAAACTGAACATGGAGACAATGTGCTTGGTTAAGGCGGGGTTTAAGAGGTTAAATGTCATTGAAAAGCATTAAATTAGATTCAAACTGGCATTAAATCTACATTTATTGGAAAATTATGACATCGCTCAAAACACAGGGGCTGGGGCTTTGTGAGGTAACCACTGGCACAAAATAAGAATATGATTTTATATTTCACTTTAGCAGCTCATGTTTAAAAGACTCCCCCAGGAACCACCTTCAAATACTGCTCTAGTGTCTGAACAGCTTTGGTTCAGACTGGACACTTCAAAATGTACTCTTCAATACTGATCCATGAGATTTGCTCAAAGTTTGATTTTAGCCTAAATTCTCCTAAGAGCTGCATTTGCACATTTGCATATTGTCAAGTCAATTAAACCCATTTTGAAAATGAGTGAGTGAAAGTTAGGCCTGACTCCGGCGTGTGTGACTTGACTTGAGACGCACGGAATCCCCCCGACAACACTCTTTTTACAAACCTCTTCAGAATTGTCTTTAAATCCGAGAGGCAGCATAATTATTTCATTTGGTCAATAAAGTAATTTCACATTTAAGGTGCGCCTGTTATGTTAAAGAAAAGTTGATCTAATGCTGCCTTTACGAGCTCTGGTAAAGATGATTCTTTCCGTTCATGGAAACAATAACACAATAAAAAAAGCGACAAAAACACGACTGAAAAGTGACAAAAAGCGAGTGAAAAAAAGCACTGACAAAAGCAACCAAAATGACAAAAACAAGACAAACACGTGACATGAACGCGGCGAGAAAAAAGTCACAATCAGTTTTGTAGGTCTTAGTTTTCAAATGAGGCGTTACTCTGGCCTAGAGGCTGTAAGCTCCATTCGAGAAGTTTTTAGATTTGGGTAAAACCGAACAGGAGAAAATGTGCTCAGTTTAAGTGGCCGTTAAAAGGTTAAATGTTTTTAGACACCTGACAAAAGCATTAGTTTGTAACAGGTTCTTGGTGATGTGTTTGTGAGTAATGTAACATAACTCATGTGTTCAAGTTAAAACTTGTTCCAGCAACAGAAACCTTTTTTTTATCCCAGAGCAGAGGCTTCTTCTCCAGGGAAACAGCGAGTCAGGGGTGGACTGTGCTTTGACAAACTCTTCACTGGCGTTCAGGAAAAGGACACAAACAAAACAAAACCGCAGCAGGTTCATCCAACACGTTATTGAAGATGATGGGTTTGTTTTAGAGTCTGAGTCTGGAGGGAAAACTGGAGCTGTGGCGCCCCTGCTGACAGACCTCTTCAGGGCGAGCTGTTATCAAATGCAGAGCTACAGAGTTAGTGGTTAGTTAGTTTTAAGTTAGTTTTAAAGGTGCAGAATAAAGAGTAAATACAGCGGAACAGGGAGAGTTTGGGTCACGTGACTTTTCATCTGTGACTTCACATTTGGATCTATATTGTCGACAAGATCATATCGACTTCATCGCCAATGTCATGTGGAAAAAATGTGGAAAGGAAATGCCTGTTCAGGACAATTATCTTTTGTGCGACAAAGTGATTTAATTAAACTGTTTGACAGCACATATTTGCACATTTCCCATGTTTGCAAAAATATCGCTTTATCGCCGTTATTCTGCCCTGTGTAAGTTTGATGAAGGTTCTATACACTGCACAACAGCACCCTCTTGTAGTCAGTGTGGGGTAGTAACGGAACACATGTATTTAGAATACAGTGGGGGAAAAAAGTATAAGTCAGCCAACAATTGTGCAAGTTCTCCCACTTAAAAAGATGAGAGGCCTGTCATTTTCATCATAGGTAAACCTCAACTATGAGAGACAAAATGAGAAAAAAAAATCCAGAAAATCACATTGTCTGATTTTTAATGAATTTATTTGCAAATTATGGTGGAAAATAAGTATTTGGTCAATAACAAACAAGCAAGATTTGTGTCTCTCACAGACCTGTAACTTCTTCTTTAAGAGGCTCCTCTGTCCTCCACTCGTTACCTGTATTAATGGCCCCTGTTTGAACTTGTTATCAGTATAAAAGACACCTGTCCACAACCTCAAACAGTCACACTCCAAACTCCACTATGGTCAAGACCAAAGAGCTGTCCAAAGACACCAGAAACAAGATTGTAGACCTGTAGAGGATCAAAGAACTGACCGCTCCAATCATCCTTGGGGGTCTTGGGGGTCCACAACCCCTGTACCCTATAAAAGGGGGACTCTCCCTTCAATCGTCTCCTTTTAACTCAGCCATCGAAGAGAGGTCGTGCCTGCTGGGCCCGTAGCTAAGGGCGGCGCACACATTTCGTAGAACTATAGTTACATAGGTCACTTAGATTTCTACTTCAATAGTGTGCTTGCCCTTAGGCTGCGCTATTGCATAAAGCAACGCGCAGCCGTGGCCGACCAATGTACTCCCAGCAGGCATGGTCTCGCATGATTGGAGCGGGGCCGGGGCAACTCTATGCGTCCCAGGGAGTGGCCATACGCTCCCTAGGTGGCAGGGCCCACAGGCAGGGTGAGGAGCAACCAGTAGCCATTAACAACGCCAGTGCGTCTCACCCAGAAGAAAAAAAGGCAATTGGGGAACGTCTGCACTAGCCGCCTCTCCCAAGAGCGCTAGTGCAGACTCAACCCCTGATAACGAGGGTGTCCAAAGCCGCCTCTCCCAAGAGCGCAACGAACCAAACCAAACCAGGTCATCCCCTCCCGGACCAACCCTGGGCTCGGGGGGGGGGCGTTATGACAAAATGTCATAACGCCGTTTCTCTCTCCCACTTCTCAGCGGTAGAGAGTTGGAGGGCGGAGAAGGGCCTGAGCAGCTGGAGTAGAGCCAAAACACAGGCCTGCTCCTACTCGAGCCTCCTTTCTCCCCCACGTTCGCTGTCTTAGAGACAGTCGACCAATCACCGTCGAGGAACAGCACATTAGGCCTGGACCTCGCCGTCAGAGCAGCAGAATGCCCACATTGACTCATGTGAGATAATGCGCTCGCGGTACAGGTAGCAGAGGTGACATGGGGAATGGCTCGTGCAAGAGCTCGAGTGCAAGAGTCAGAACATGTTTCGCACACGGCCTTGACAGGCAGCAGAGCGGAGCGGTAACAAGTTCAGCAGAGTCTCCTGAGCCCTGCTGACTTTAACCACTTTCCCACTCCGAGTGGCAACAGGCAGACTCGTAACGCTTTCAGCATTAAAGGAATACGAAGCAGGCTCTTTAGTGGAGTAACGAGCCGAGCGGCCTTTATTCACATTTTTAACCCCCCCCTTCTTCCTGCTCCTCCCCCTGGAACCCCGGAGAAGGACGGCGGTCACGTCTCGGGCTGGTGGATTCATCGCCGCCCAGCTAACGATCCGGACCCTGGGGCATCGAGGAGCTGCACGCTGAAGAGGACGCAAGGCCACGGTGAGAGGAGATCTGGCCTCGTCTACCTTGTTCCAAAGCGCCGTCGTGAGGAGGAGCCCTGTTCGCGCTGAGAGCGGAAATGCCGGCGCCAGTTTGAGCTGAAAGGCTTTGCAGTCTCCAGGCGATCCACCATAGCCCGGATGCCAGGTCTCCAAAGAGGGTGGACTAATCAAGTGGGCAGGCTCAGCAGACTGCGTTTGTCAAGCCTCTTCAGCGTTAGACAAAAACCCCAGCCAAAGATGGCGGCAGCCGACCTGTCCGGCGCAACTGGTCCGACCACTCCGCGAGGGCCAAGGCTTCCCGACATGCGATCGGAGTCGCCTTGCATGCGTCGGTTTCAGCCTTCCACCAATCTCATCATGAGAAAGCTGGTCACGGCCGCGGATCAGTTTGTCCAGAGAGGCGGTGAGCAAGGCCATATTGTTTGCTAACGCCACGGCCTGTGCAGCGTTAGCATAACAGCGGTTAAGGATGGAGGCGGTGAACCTATCCCGCTCTGAGGGAAGGTCCACTCTATCGCCAGGCCAGAGAGAAGAGGACGGGAGCAGGGACATTCTAATCCTGTCCTCGATGGCGGGGACGCTCCTCGGCTGGCTCCAACCCTCCACCATAGCGTACGCGAGGGCCGGTGTACAAGTGGAGTAGGGATTTTCCCAGTCACGCTTAGCGTAGTGGAGGAGCGAATCCACGCGAGGGGCAACCACCACCAGGCGCTGCCTGTCACGGGCGTTACCAAACAGGTCGCGGAACAGGTACGACGCTGGGGCTGGAGGTTGAGGAGGCATCTTCAGCTCCATTCGGGCCGCAGCAGAAGCGATGAGGCCGGGGAGACGATCCATGGGATAGCGCTCACGGGGCTGCACCTCCTCAGAGAAGATTCAGAGTGCATCTTCATCGAACAGGCGTTGTTCATCGTTTTCGTCGCCAGCAGCCCAATCCCTTCTTGGAACGGCCGAAGGCGGCGGGCTCCTCTCCTGCATCGGGGACGCAGGAGGCGGGCTCCGCTCACGCACGGGAGGGGCTGGATCCGGGGAATAACTCGAAGTATCCGAGTCCTGATCGGATAGCTCCGGGGAGGCAGGAGCCAGAAAGGCGCAACGCACAGCCGCACACCCGTTGCTTGACGCCGGAGGCGACGGGGTCTCAAGCGTTGGAGTGCAGTGAGACATTCTTCTTTCTTGATATCTTCTGTTCAGATCCAGATCTCAGAGTAAGCTGAGAGAAAAAGGAGACGATTGAAGGGAGAGTCCCCCTTTTATAGGGCACAGGGGTTGTGGACCCCAGGGATGATTGGAGCGGTCAGTTCTTTGATCCTCTCAGGGAGGGAAGCTGGCGCTTCTGACAGATATGCGATAGCGCAGCCTAAGGGCAAGCACACTATTGAAGTAGAACTGCAATTGGTAAGCAGCTTAGTGTGAAGAAATCAACTGTGGAAGCAATTATTAGAAAATGGAAGACATACAAGACCACTGATAATCTCCCTCGATCTGGGGCTCCACGCAAGATCTCACCCCGTGGGGTCAAAATGATCACAAGAACGGTGAGCAAAAATCCCAGAACCACACGGGGGGACCTAGTGAATGACCTGCAGAGAGCTGGGACCAAAGTAACAAAGGCTACCGTCAGTAACACACTACGCTGCCAGGGACACAATTCCTGCAGTGCCAGACGTGTCCCCCTGCTTAAGCCAGGACATGTCCCGGCCCGTCTGAAGTTTGCTAGAGAGCATCTGGATGATCCAGAAGACTCGTCGTGTTTGGAGGAGAATGTCATAAACCTGACCCTAATCCTAATGTTGTAAACCTGAACCTACTCCTAATCGAATGTTGTAAACTAGCCCTAACTTTTCCTTCGCCCTAACTTTAGGATAGTGGAGTTTACTAAAGGTGTCTTTCAGGTGTGAGTACTCAAGCATTACATTCTACCATCATATTGCATGATATTGAGAGGGAAAAGATCAAAGTTACCAGGGAAAGGTTTTGTGATCCCTGCTGCGTTCATGGTGAGCTGTTGCAAACTGCTTTTTTCCCCCTTCCTGATTAATGACAAATACATTCATAACAGGAATAAGCACACACTGTATTTAAACAGAAATATAATGCAAATTAATTCATGTTTTTCATAATATATACGCCACATTTGTGCAGACATAAAACAAACTAATGTGAAAGTATTCTAAGTAATCAGAATACAGTACTCTGATTGGACATGTAAAAATTTATTCTGTAACCAAATACGTTACAGAATACATTTTTAGGCAAGTATTCCGTATTCACAAACAAAATACAATTTCAAAGTATTCTCTCCAACACTGCTTGAGGTCACTTATAAAAAGTGTTTGGCTACCTTGTTAGAGAAAATTAAGATGGCGGCACGCAATGCAGAGCAGGCCGCACATTTTTCCCCAAAATGGGAAGACGTCGGCCAACATTAGCAGCTAATGATAAGAGGAGCTCCAACTAAGACATCACCTAAACAAAACAAGAATAGCTTAAACTCTTAGTACCTCTCACGCAGGCGTTCACCAAGTGCATTTTCTCTGGTTTCCCTGAAGGTAACAGACTTTGCACCAGAGTAACACCCGATGTGAAAACTAAGACCTACACAAGTGGTCAAAGATATCACAAAGATATTATGTCACATTTTGTAAAAAAAAAAGAAAAAAAGACATTTGCGTTTTGGCGCTGTTTTAAGAAAAAACATTTTTAAAGTTATTTTCATGACTGTTGTGTTGCATTTTATGAAGCGGTTTTGTAACGTTTCTGTTGCGTTTGGAGTGGAATGTTCTGTTGTTTAGGTGATGAGTGGAATGTTCTCTGTTGTGTAGGTGATGAGTGGAATGTTCTCTGTTGTGTAGGTGATGAGTGGAATGTTCTCTGTTGTTTAGGTGATGAGTGGAATGTTCTCTGTTGTTTAGTGATGAGTGGAATGTTCTCTGTTGTTTAGGTGATGAGTGGAATGTTCTCTGTTGTGTAGGTGATGAGTGGAATGTTCTCTGTTGTTTAGGTGATGAGTGGAATGTTCTCTGTTGTTAGGTGATGAGTGGAATGTTCTCTGTTGTGTAGGTGATGAGTGGAATGTTCTCTGTTGTTTAGGTGATGAGTGGAATGTTCTCTGTTGTTAGTGATGAGTGGAATGTTCTCTGTTGTTTAGGTGATGAGTGGAATGTTCTCTGTTGTGTAGGTGATGAGTGGATGTTTCTGTTGTTAGGTGAGTGAATGTTCTCTGTTGTTTAGGTGATGAGTGGAATGTTCTCTGTTTGTTTAGGTGATGAGTGGAATGTTCTCTGTTGTTTAGGTGATGAGTGGAATGTTCTCTGTTGTTTAGGTGATGAGTGGAATGTTCTCTGTTGTTAGTGATGAGTGGAATGTTCTCTGTTGTTTAGGTGATGAGTGGAATGTTCTCTGTTGTTTAGGTGATGAGTGGAATATTCTTGTTTAGGTGATGAGTGGAATGTTCTCTGTTGTTTAGGTGATGAGTGGAATGTTCTCTGTTGTTTAGGTGATGAGTGGAATATCTTGTTTAGGTGATGAGTGGAATGTTCTCTGTTGTTTAGGTGATGAGTGGAATGTTCTCTGTTGTTTAGGTGATGAGTGGATATTCTTGTTTAGGTGATGAGTGGAATGTTCTCTGTTGTCTAGGTCAGTGGTTCTCAACCTTTTGGAGTCGCGACCCCTATAATAACAATTAATGGCTTCGTGACCCCGCCCACCGCCGCTACCCCCCACGCCACACACACATAGCCTAATGACTTTCTTTATGATCTTTGTTACAAATAGAATGATTATTCCTTTCATTTTAAACGTTTATTAGATGGGGAATGCATAGGAAATTAGGAAATATGCTAAGCCTACAGCTTTTCTTTTTCATAACAAAAACATGGCTAATAAAATTCAGTCTTTTTGTCCTTGTTGTCGAATGCGTAATTTAATAATTATCTGAATATAACCGACCAACAGAAAGAAACAATAACTATTTACATTTATTCATGACATTAAATTGACAATATTAATGAGCTTCTTTGAACAAAGTAGTGGTATTCTTGGCTTTATTTCAGACACTGACACGTGAAGGTCATCCTCAACCCTCCTCAGCTGGATCTGTATTTGTTTTTAATGAATGTCAGCGCAGAAAATGTCTTTTCGCAAAGATACGTTGACGCAAACGGATACAGTACATTAGTTGCAGCCTGTGCTAACGCTGGGTACTCTGGGGCAACCGACAGCCAAAACTCTTCCAGTGTGCGCGTTGGAAAAACGGACTGTAATGTGCGGTCAGAGGAGAGTTCCAGCAGGGCGTCCTGTAGCTCTGACGGCAGGTGCGGCGCAGCTTTCTTTTAAATGCAGTGATTTTATCAGAAAGTGTAAGGACATTTGCGTTTGGGCCCTGAAGAGACGTGTTTAAGATGTTCAGTCTGTCAAAAATGCTGGCTAAATATGCGAGGCTTGCAACCCACTTAGGGTCAGAAAGGTGTTCAGCGAGTGGGGAACCGCAGTCAGATAAAAATATGCGGACTTCTTCACGCAGCTCAAACAATCTTGTTAACACTTTGCCACGAGAAAGCCATCTAACTTCTGTGTGAAACAACAGCGCTTCGTGTTCTGATCCCATTTCATGACAAAGTTGAGCAAACAATCTGTTTTGGACAGGCCTGGCTTTAATGAAGTTCACCATCTTAACGGACGTTTGGAAAACATTGCTCAGCTCTGGCTCAAGACATTTACTGGCAAGTGCTTCCCTGTGGATCATGCAGTGTAGACATTTTACATGAGGAGCAACCTCCAATACGCAGGCTTTAAAGCCTTTTCTCGAACCCTGCATAGCGGCTGCCCCATCTGTGCAGACTGACACGCAGCTCGCCCACCGCAGTACTGCCTTCTCCAGGTCACTGTCCAGCTGCGTAAAAATGTCCCGTCCTGTGCATTTCCCTCCATTGCTGAACAGAACAGCAGATCATGGTGCATTTTTCCTTCAAATGTACCTGATGAAAGTTAACAGCTGCGCGGCTCCTGACAGATCTGTGCTCTAAAATAATACACCTTTGATAAAATACCACACACATGCTACAATAAAATAATATTTTTCTAATTGATTTTTTTTCTTTTTTTTTTTTACTAGCCTGATCTGGCGACCCCCGAATTTTTTTCGCGACCCCCGCGGGGGTCCCGACCCCAGGTTGAGAACCACTGGTCTAGGTGATGAGTGGAAAGTTCTCTGTTGTTAAGGCGATGAGTGGAATGTTTTCTGTTGTTTAGCTGAGTGTAATAATCTTTGTTGTTTAGGTGATGAGTGGCATGTTCTTGTCAAGAGTCTGCTGTTTCCTCATTTTCCCCTTCCCTCTCCTATGTTGTGTGCGTGTGTGTGTGTGTGTGTGTGTGTGTGGTGTGTGTGTGTGTGTGTGTGTGCCAACTCACCTGGGAGCCTGCCATTTTCCCCACACCTGCTGTCATCACTCACCTGAGGCCCATCTACAATCAGTCCAGTCCTTCATTACCCGGGTTCAGCAGCCATTCTCAGTAAAGCAACAGCGGTACCTGTCTCTTGGCTCTAAACTAAATCTGATCTAATCTCCAGTGAACTTTTGAGCTGGTTTGCTGTGTTTCCTGTTCAAGGATAGAGGTCTCATCTATGGAAGGTTGTTTTTACACATTTACATGACTCTTTGTTGGACTGAGTTTTCCTCAGTCCAAAAAGGAGGTGTTAATTATAGGACGATTATAATTGGGCTTATTTTGGGCACAGGAAAGAACAAATGCAAATATATCTAAATACAAACAAAAGGTGACAAATTGATATTTGTATGGCAAACTACGATATAAGACATACGTTTCAGATCGATACATTTTATAATGCTCTGTTTTCGGCATTTGTTGCAGTTCTGGGTCGACACTGAATTGTGCAAATGTGGAAAACCAGAAGCTAATAAGGAGTTTATTCTCTACAAATTTAAGATTAATGAAACCTGTGTGCTTATATCCCTGAATTTTCCAGATAAAATTGACAACATTCCAACAGATAAATCAAGTTAAATAGCTAAATTTGAGTACAGCCATATTTTACAAAATTAGCTGGCATGGTCGTTCTCCGGCTCACGGTGAGCGATCTTGATGAGAATTTTTTTGTAACTTTTTTTTTAATGTCTGTTCTTTTGTGTTTCTGTTACAGAACTCTGTTTTGGTTCCTTGCCTCTGTGGGTGCACGTAAGTGGTTGTAATTATGAGAATAGTTGACCCAAATGATTAAATGTGGAAACACACCAAACAAAACAAAACACACCAAACAAAAAAAACACCCCAGTGGTGAGTATATGATTCTATAGCCCAGACGCCGAACCTGCGGAGGCAACGACTAGCTCAAGAACATTTCATGACTGTGATTTCATGATAAATATTCAGTCTGATTGCGATGTCTTAGGAGACATCGAAAGGAGGATTGTTGGCCATTTCTATATCTGTTTTTGTTATAATAGGCTTTAATGATTATATGAAACTGTGTTGATTGTAATCTGTGCGTTTGGGGTGATTTGAGTTGAATTGTTGTCCTTACTCTTGGAATCCGCTGGGGGCAGTGTGTTATAATGTGGAGTCAGATCGCGCAGAAGCATTCCAAGGACATTGATTGGTTCTTCAACAAGTAGCCGCCTACTTCCTGTGTCTATAAACTGTGAAGCTATCGAGCCGCGCCCCCTCTTACCCGCTGACCATCCCAGAGCAACATGTAGCTTTTACCATAGCCTTTGTTTTAGATTGTAAATTCAGGGAATAAAACAATGATTTTAATAGAATGAGCATCCGTATTCATTTTGAACATTTTCTTTACTAACCTGTCTTTTTGGATCCTTATAATTCTTTGTATCCTGTTCCCAGCATTTCCCTGGATCACTCACCTGTAGGGATGGGCAACATGAAGCTTCATGAAACACCAAAGCATTTGAAGTGATTGTGCCGAAGCTTCGAAACACAGTTCGAAACCGACTCCACAGTGACATCAAGTGGCAATGTTTCAGTACTACAAGATTCACAAAGGTTCAGCCGAGAGATGAAACACTACACCCGTGGGTGTTACGGCGCTCAAGCATACACCCGCATCTTTTGCTGTTTTTGTTTGTTGTTTCTTTTGCTTTCTTGTCGTTTTTGTTTTTCAGTAGGCTTATGTGTAAGTTAATGTTGTTGCGCTGTGCCCTATTTCAGTTATCCTTCATTCAGTGTATGCTTTAAATCAACGTAAACATTAAGAAAAGAAAAAAAGACCACGTCTTTGGGCGAAGTTGCCTTGTCAACAATATGATTCAATAGATATAACCCGTAAATCACGAGTGTTCTTTGATTCTCTTCTCACATGTGAGCATGGTCGGCCCATTATTGACTTAATAATGGGGTTTGTCAGATCAAGACTCGTCTATTTCTTTGGTTCAGTCGTTTGATTTCAAACGACTGTTGTGTAGGTGATGAGTGGAATATTCTTGTTTAGGTGATGAGTGGAATGTTCTCTGTTGGTTAGATGATGAGTGGAATGTTCTCTGTTGTTTAGGTGATGAGTGGAATGTTCTCTGTTGTTTAGGTGATGAGTGGAATGTTCTCTGTTGTTTAGGTGATGAGTGGAATATTCTTGTTTAGGTGATGAGTGGAATGTTCTCTGTTGTCTAGGTCAGTGGTTCTCAACCTTTTGGAGTCGCGACCCCCATAATAATAATTAATGGGCTTCGTGACCCCGCCCACCGCCGCTACCCCCACGCCACACACACATAGCCTAATGACTTTCTTTATGATCTTTGTTACAAATAGAATGATTATTTCTTTCATTTTAAACGTTTATTAGATGGGGAATGCATAGGAAATTAGGAAATATGCTAAGCCTACAGCTTTCTTTTTATAACAAAAACATGGCTAATAAAATTCAGTCTTTTTTGTCCTTGCTGTCGATGCGTAATTTAATAATTATCTGAATATAACCGACCAACAGAAAGAAACAATAACTATTTACATTTATTCATGACATTAAATTGACAATATTAATGAGCTTCTTTGAACAAAGTAGTGGTATTCTTGGCTTTATTTCAGACACTGACACGTGAAGGTCATCCTCAACCCTCCTCAGCTGGATCTGTATTTGTTTTTAATGAATGTCAGCGCAGAAAATGTTTTTCGCAAAGATACGTTGACGCAAACGGATACAGTACATTAGTTGCAGCCTGTGCTAACGCTGGGTACTCTGGGGCAACCGACAGCCAAAACTCTTCCAGTGTGCGCGTTGGAAAAACGGACTGTAATGTGCGGTCAGAGGAGAGTTCCAGCAGGGCGTCCTGTAGCTCTGACGGCAGGTGCGGCGCAGCTTTCTTTTAAATGCAGTGATTTTATCAGAAAGTGTAAGGACATTTGCGTTTGGGCCCTGAAGAGACGTGTTTAAGATGTTCAGTCTGTCAAAAATGCTGGCTAAATATGCGAGGCTTGCAACCCACTTAGGGTCAGAAAGGTGTTCAGCGAGTGGGGAACCGCAGTCAGATAAAATATGCGGACTTCTTCACGCAGCTCAAACAATCTTGTTAACACTTTGCCACGAGAAAGCCATCTAACTTCTGTGTGAAACAACAGCGCTTCGTGTTCTGATCCCATTTCATGACAAAGTTGAGCAAACAATCTGTTTTGGACAGGCCTGGCTTTAATGAAGTTCACCATCTTAACGGACGTTTGGAAAACATTGCTCAGCTCTGGCTCAAGACATTTACTGGCAAGTGCTACCCTGTGGATCATGCAGTGTAGACATTTTACATGAGGAGCAACCTCCAATACGCAGGCTTTAAAGCCTTTTCTCGAACCCTGCATAGCGGCTGCCCCATCTGTGCAGACTGACACGCAGCTCGCCACCGCAGTACTGCCTTCTCCAGGTCACTGCCAGCTGCGTAAAAATGTCCCGTCCTGTGCATTTCCCCTCCATTGCTGAACAGAACAGCAGATCATGGTGCATTTTTCCTTCAAATGTACCTGATGAAAGTTAACAGCTGCGCGGCTCCTGACAGATCTGTGCTCTCGTCTATTTGTAAAGAGAATCTCCTTGTATGTGCTGTGTTTGTCTCTAAATGTCTCTTAAGCTTAGCTGGTTTCAAGCTCTCGTGTGCCAACACTTCAGAACAAACTACACACTGAGGATATTCAATTCATTTTTTACTGTGCAGACAAATCCATATTTTAAAAACTCCGTCTGATATCTACGAACTTTTCCGAGGGCCTTGACACCCTAGTCAGGCACCTTGCGCTTCTCAGCCACTGGATCCGCTGTTTGGGATGAGTCAGTAGGCTGTTCTGTGGTGGTTGTCTCTTCCCGCTGTCTGTGTGGAACAAAAACTGCTTTTTTCTAAAGCTAACGATCCATTTGTTTTAGCTAGGCTAGCCGCTAGTAATGCATTCCGCAATGCTGCAAGTTTGTTTGCTAATAGCCCAAGTCCGCCAAATGTATCTTATTTATTCCCGCTGTTGGGTCACACCGTAAACGGCCATTATAGCCCCTATAACCTATATTCTTAAGATAAATTAATAATTGGCAAAATCTAATAATTAAGAACAAATAATACACCTTTGTTAAAATACCACACACATGCTACAATAATAATATTTTTCTAATTGATATTTTTCTTTTTTTTTTTTACTAGCCTGATCTGGCGACCCCCCGAATTTTTTTCGCGACCCGGCGGGGGTCCCGACCTCCAGGTTGAGAACCACTGGTCTAGGTGATGAGTGGAATATTCTTGTTTAGGTGATGTAAACAACATATAAATAACAATTAAGAAAAGGGGATGAAGAAACAGTGAGAGAAATGTAAAGAAATAAGGGAAAAGATAAAAACAAAATGGGGACAAATCTGGAAAATAATTTTAAATGTTTTTGGGGAAAAGATTAAGGGGTGCACGGTGGTTGTGCGAAGCTCTGTCTGTGCTCTGTTTGTGACGTTTGATATCTTGGATTGCCTTGGATTATAGGAGATTTGGTTGCGGATGTGGTTGCAGTTAAGGAATGTGGACATTAGCAGTGAAGGGAGTGTGGACATTGCAGGTGTTGACGGGAGCATCTGGAGGAGTGCGTTGTGAGAAGCTAGCTAGCTAGCTAGCTCTACAATAGCTAGTTGGCTGTCTCGACAGAACAGCATACAACAACTAGCCAGCCTGATGCCCGTACACCCAAAAACTCGAGCTAGGGAGGAGGTGGAGGATATTCAAGCGCTGGACTTTCTCTCGAAGGACGTAAGTGATATAAGGATAAACAGGACAAGATTCTGAAACTTGTGGAGGAAGTATCGGAGCTACGTGTGCGTATTGAGGAAAAAGACAAAGGATATCCGTGTTGGAAAAGAGTAGAGGACCTAGAACAATATTCAAGACTGAACGATGTTATTGTGACTGGACTGAAATCAAGCCCCGCTCATATGCACACGCTGTGGTGGCGGGCAGCGGGGGAGAGCCAAGTGAACAGGAGGTGAACTCTGCAGAGAAGCAGGTTGTGGACTTTCTCGTGTCCAACAACATACATGTGGACGCGAATATGATTGAGGCCTGTCATCCTCTCCCCACGAGGGACAACATTCAGCCAGCTGTGATCCTGAGGTTTGCCAATTGAAAACACAAGATCGCATTGATGAAGCAAGGAAAAAAACTGAGAGGTACAAAAATTTTCTGAATGATCACCTGACTAAAAGAACGCGGACATTGCTAAACAAGCCAGATTTTTGAGGAAACAAAACAAATACAGAACACCTGGGTTATGAATTGTAAAATATACATTAAACTTAATGGACCACCTGAAAAAGCTAAAGTATTGGTTATAAGAGACATAGAAGAACTGAATAGGTATGAATGAATCCAGTAGTGGGTCAATGAGATAATAAGGAAAAAAATAAATAAATAATGGTAATAATTTAATAAAATAAAAAATATGTATGTGTATATATGTATGTGTGTGTATATGTATATATATTTATGTATATATATATATATATATATATATATGTATGTATGTGTATGTATATATATATGTATATATAATGTGAACATGTATGTGTGTGTATGTATGTGTGTATGTATATATATATATTATATATATATATATATATATATATATATATATATATATATATATATATATATATATATATAATATATATATATATATATATATATATATATATATATATACATATACACAATATCTGCGCATACTTATACAATGACATCCAATCATACTACATATACTGATCTAGGATTACAGCAAAGGATCTTGGATTATGAGCTCTTAGAGCTGAAAACTTCAGAATACACCGAGCATAATGCACTAGACTTGGAGGATCAGATAGACCCAGATAACCTCTTTTTAACATCTAATGCAATTAATTGCAAATACTACGCTGAGAATGAATTCAACAACTCTGTTAAATCAGAAGGGAAATTCTCAATTATCCATTTCAATAGTAGAAGCATGTACGCGAATTTCGATGCAATCAAAGAATACTATACAACAGTTTGAACAACTATTTAGTATCATTGCAATATCAGAAACATGGTTTAATGAGGATAAAGGCATTATGTTTGAGTTAAACAATTATACGCTAAACTATGTAACAGAACCAATAAAGGGGGAGGAGGAGTTGCTATATACGTCCTTAAGAAATTTAAATTCAAAATATTAGAAAATATGACAGCATCATAAACAACTTACTTGAATGTTTATCAATAGAAATTATTAATGAAAAAAAGAAAAACATAATAGTCAGTTGTTTATACAGGTCACCGGGTTCATGTATGGAAATATTTACAAATTGGGCAGAAAAAACATTCTCAGAATTGAGTAAAAAGGTATTATTTATCTGTGGGGATTATAACATCGATTTGATAAATCCAAATAAACACAAGACAACTGATGAGTATATTAATCGCATGTACAGTATGAGTTTATACCCGACTATCACAAGACCTAGCAGAATAACAGCGAGCAGTGCTACCCTCATTGATAACATCTTCACTAATAATATGCAGTTCACAAATGTCAGCGGTCTAATGGTTTGTGATATAACGGATCATCTGCCCGTATTCACGGTGTATGATGATAATGAGTTAGATCAAAAATCACCTCAAAAATATTTTTATAAACGAGCAAGAACTGAAGACTCAATATACTCACTTTATAGTGACTTAATAAAACACGATTGGAATGAGGTATATAACAAGAATGATGTAGATAGTGCTTATGATACTTTCATGGAAATTTTTAGTTTAGCATACAATAAACACTGTCCAATTCGGCAATTCAGTAAAAACAGAAAAACGACAAATGTCTGTGGCTAACCAAGGGTTTACAAAATGCTTGTAAGAAGAAAAACTCTCTATATAGACAATTCATTAGACTAAGAACAGATGAATCTGAAAGCAGATATAAAATATATAAAAATAAACTGACCGATATATTAAGGAATAGTAAGAAACTATATTATACCAATCTATTATATAAAAATAAGAGCAACATGAAAGGGGTATGGGGAATACTAAACACTATAATCAAAGGTAATGCAAAAATAATTCATATCCAAACTATTTCATTGATGGGAACAATGACAATCATAATATGAATGATATTGTGGAAAGTTTAATAGTTTTTTTGTAAATGTTGGACCAGATCTGGCAGCAGAAATTCCTGAGTGTAGTAGCAACTTAATGGAGTCATTGATAGACATTAATTCAAAACGATGTTTTTGTCTGGAGTAACTGAAACAGAAATAATAGATGTGTTAACGGGTGTAAGAACAAATCGTCTACAGACTGTTTTGATATAGATATGACACTAGTTAAACAAATTATATATAGTATAGTGAAACCATTAACCTACATATGCAACTTATCGTTTCAAACAGGAACATTTCCAAATAAAATGAAAATTGCAAAAGTTATACCTATACATAAAAATGGGAACAAACACATCTTCACCAACTACAGACCTGTCTCTCTGCTCCCCCGGTTTCCAAAATCTTAGAGAAACTTTATAACAGTAGAATGGATAATTTCATAGATAAGCATAAACTAATCAATGAAGGTCAGTATGGGTTTCGAGCAGCAAGGTCAACTTCAATGGCCATCATCGATGCAATAGAAGAGATTACTAATAGCTTAGAGGGAAAGAAACATGCAGCTGGAATATTCATTGACTTGAAAAAAGCATTTGATACACTTAATCATTCTATATTATTAAAAAAATTAGATAGATACGGCATAAGGGGAGTGGCTTTGAGTTGGATTCTGTTGGCTATTTCTATATCTGTTTTTGTTATAATAGGCTTTAATGATTATATGCAACTGTGTTGATTGTAATCTGTGCGTTTGGGGTGATTTGAATTGAATTGTTGTCCTTACTCTTGGAATCCACTGGGGGGCAGTGTGTTATAATGTGGAGTCAGATCGCGCAGAAGCATTCCAAGGACATTGATTGGTTCTTCAACAAGTAGCCGCCTACTTCCTGTGTCTATAAACTGTGAAGCTACCGAGCCGCGCCCCTCTTACCCGCTGGCCGTCCCGCTGACCATCCCAGAGCAACATGTAGCTGTTACCATAACCTTTGTTTTAGATTGTAAATTCAGGGAATAAAACAATGATTTTGATTTTAATAGAACGAGCATCCATATTCTTTTTCATCATTATTTTTGAACACTTTAATTCAAAGCTATTTAACTGGGAGACAACAGTATGTGAAGATGGGGGAGTTTACATCAGGTTATTTGGACATTGGTTGTGGGTTCCACAAGGATCTGTCTTAGGACCAAAGTTGTTCAATTTATATATTGACATTTTAATGTGTCAAAACTATTAAAATTAGTCATTTTCGCAGATGAGACAAACATTTCTAACGACAATTATAGTAATTTAGTAACTAACATAAATTGTGAACTAAGGAAATTAAAAACATGGATGGACATTAACAAATTGTCCCTCAACTTAAATAAACAAAGTAATGTTCTTTGGTAGTTATAATGGAAAACCAGACTCAGTAAATATAGACGGTGTAGTTTTAGATACAGTATCTGAAATTAAATTCTTAGGAGTCACCATTGACAGTAAATTAACTGGAAACCACACATAAGACACATACAAGGTAAAGTCTCCAAAAGCATCTCAATCATTAATAAAACAAGTTTTTCTTAAATTACAATGCATTATTTCTATTATATGGTTCATTAGTTTTGCCATATCTAAATTACTGTGTAGAAGTTTGGGGCAATAACTATAAAAGTTCATTACACCCCCTTGTTATACTCCAAAACGGGCTGTAAGAATTATACATAAAGTAGGATATTATGATCACACTAATATATTATTTCTGCAGTCAAAACTGTTAAAAATGTCTGATTTAGTTGAATTCTCTACTGCCCAACTTCTGTTTAAAGCCAACAAAAATGTGCTACCTGCAAGGATACAAATGATTTTTACATGAACAGAAGGGGAATATAACCTGAGGGGGTGTGACAACTTTAAGGTTCAAGCAGTGTCTTCCACTAGGAGTATGTGTGTGTCTGTATGTGGAGTTAAACTCTGGAACAAATTGGGGGCAGAGCTCAAACAATGTCCAAATATTCATCATTTCAAATCAAGATATAAAAAATGGTATGGTCAAAGTACCAGAAGGAGGAAATGGGTACTTGATTGCTAATGGGTGTTACATAAAAATAATACCATTACTGGTATTATTATTATTATTATTATTATTGTTGTTGTTATTATTATCATTATTGTTATTATTGTAAGAGGATATAATATTTAATTTAGTAAATAAGAAATAACTAGGTGATTATATTGTATTAGTAATATCTTACATTAACTATACTGTATGTCTTGACTGTATTTTTGTTTTGCTGTGTTTTCTTTTTCTTTCTCTATGTATTGTGTCATATTAGTATAAGAATTGATTAGGAGGGTAATTGTTATTGCCATTGTTATTACTATTGCTGTTGTGTTATCAGCATTATTTTAACAGCACAGGATAAATACCTAACAATTTATATATTATTCTAAAATCAAATTTAATCGATCCAGACAGCGGTATTGCTATTGATGCTGATGGTAATATAAAGGAATTAAATTCTTACAAGTAAAACATGCACATATCCATGCACTCCGCATTCAACATAACTCGTAGTACAGGGCAGACATGTGGGGGCCGGCTGCTCGAGAAAAGCCTCTTCTGGCAGCAGACTCCTAAATCTTGTCTCTTTTAATGCACAGCATAGGACACCTCACGAATGATGGTCCTGTTGCTCGGGGGCTGCTCCCCTCTGGCAGCAGGTCCAGACACAGGAAAGAAAAAAGAAAAGCTCCGAATCCCTTTTAACACACATCATTAAGACTACTCTTGTTATCATGAGCATCAATCAGTCTGCGACTATTGTACCTTTCATGAATAAATGTGGAGTATATTATGTATCATTCAAACACTTTGATCTTATATGGGCTGTAGTGATGATGGTGAATAACAGTAATACCAACGTGGCAATAAAATAGGTATAGGGAACAAAATTATACACTTGTTATAAAGTGTAACATACTATGAATGTGACTTAATATAATACATTGTTGCGTCTGTAAATATGTAATTAACTTAATTGTTAATTGTTCTGTAGGATAAGTACTAAGCAATGTTATTGTTGCAACCACATTATTATTAAGTTTATGAACAGGGGTGGGAGTCAATAAGCCTGTCTTCTTCCCACTCCTTTTCGAGCTTGAATGTAACTATTTATTTAATTTTGTTTTTCTTTGTTGTGTTTTTTTCTGGCTTTGTGCCTGTATTGTGTGGCTCGAAATAAAATAAAAAAATCTAAATCAATCAAAATCAAAATTGGAGAATCTATAGAGAAAATATGAGAGAAAAAATAAGGGAAAGATTAGGAACAAATGAGGGAAAAAAACTACTCCATAGTAGTTCTCCACAAAGAATACTATTTTAGAAGAGGAGAAGGAGGAGATCCGTGCCCTCCGATTCATTAAATAAAGGACTTTTAACTGATGAGGAAATCCTTTTATTCAAGTACTTTGGATTAACTCAATCCTGAAGAGCCCCGGGTTTGGACTCAAACACCTTCCCTCCTGAGCAGAACATTCAAATCAGACTTTTATTGGAACTGATTATTGTGAGAAACCAATTAAAGTTTTCCCCCTCCTGAGACCACCTTAAGGTTTGACCTGAATGATCCTGGAGCTCTGTTGTCGGAGGCTTCGTGCCCCTGGTAGGGTCTCCCATGAGAGCATTTTACATCCACTCCATAGTCTGTGGTGGTAAACTACATTAGTAGCTTCAGTTTCCCCTGGGGGAGACTGACAGAAGCGCTGTCACAACTGCACACATCTGCGCCAACAGTCCCTCTGACCACCTCCATGCATTCACACACACGCTCTCATTCATCCTGGCCTATTGTACATGTTTTTAGTGGTAGGGGAAACCGGAGTACACAGACACAGGGAGAACATGCAAACTCCACACAGAAAGGCCCATCCAGGTGGGAATTGAACCCAGGACCTTCTTGCTGTGAAGCAAGAGCACTAGCCGCTGCGCTACCGTGCCGCCATTAGGTGATGGTTTGGAATGTTCTCTGTTGTTTAGGCTCGGGAATAGAAAGTGCTTGTGGCGGTGCCAATTTACATAGGATCCGTAGGCGTTAGTGGCCGTCCACTTCCACTCACTCAGGTCTGTAGGGTCATCGTACAGGCCGATCCACACGGGGGCGCTGTAGCCTGGAGGGCGGGGCAGTCTGAGATTGTCCTCAGAGCTGCTCACACAGGCCAAGTCATTGTAGTGCTGTCTGCAGAACTGCTGAGCCTCGCTCCAGGTCAGATTCTTATCCACAAAGTGGTACCCCCACAGGGGGATCTCAGAGCAGAGACTGAAGCACATGGCTGAAACACAAACACATCTGACTTCAGGGTCACATGGGACACACAGACTGGATCAATACTCTGTTCATCACTGTTCACTCAACTCTTTAGGAAACTAGTTATTCTACAACAGATAAATGAGATACATGACTCTAAACTGCTTAAAATAAGACGATGCTGAATTTGAGAAGTTTGTTCCAAAGCGCAGAGGCATCAGGGGTTGACAAGAAAAAAGGTGAGGCATGTTTATTTATACCACACATTTCATTCACAAGGAAACTCAATGCACAAAACATTTTCACATGATTCAAAATTATTTGAGAGCTGTCACATTATTGTTATACAAAGATATGATAAAATACCATAAAAAGTCTTCTCAAGTGTGTGTATATATACAGTGGGGGGAAAAAGTATTTAGTCAATTGTACAATTTGTACAATTGTGCAAGTTCTCCCACTTAAAAAGATGAGAGAGGCCTGTAATTTTCATCATTGGTAAACCTCAACTATGAGAGACAAAATGAGAAAAAAAATCCATAAAATCACATTGTTTGATTTTTTTATGAATTTATTTGCAAATTATGGTGGAAAATAAGTATTTGGTCAATAACAAACAAGCAAGATTTGTGTCTCTCACAGACCTGTAACTTGTTCTTTAAGAGGCTCCTCTGTCCTCCACTCGTTACCTGTATTAATGGCCCCTGTTTGAACTTGTTATCAGTATAAAAGACACCTGTCCACAACCTCAAACAGTCACACTCCAAACTCCACTATGGTCAAGACCAAAGAGCTGTCCAAAGACACCAGAAACAAAACTGTAGACCTGCACCAGGCTGGGAGGACTGAATCTGCAATTGGTAAGCAGCTTGGTCTGAAGAAATCAACTGTGGAAGCAATTATTAGAAAATGGAAGACATACAAGACCACTGATAATCTCCCTCGATCTGGGGCTCCACGCAAGATCTCACCCCGTGGGGTCAAAATTATTACAAGAACGGTGAGCAAAATCCCAGAACCACACGGGGGACCTAGTGAATGACCTGCAGAGAGCTGGGACCAAAGTAACAAAGGCTACCATCAGTAACACACTACGCCGCCAGGGACTCAATTCCTGCAGTGCCAGACGTGTCCCCCTGCTTAAGCCAGGACATGTCCGGCCCGTCTGAAGTTTGCTAGAGAGCATCTGGATGATCCAGAAGAGGACTGGGACAATGTCATATGTTCAGATCAAACCAAATGGAACTTTTTGGTAAAAACTCAACTCATCGTGTTTGGAGGAGAAAGAAAGAACACCATACCTACTGTGAAGCATGGGGGTGGAAACATCAGGCTTTGGGGCTGTTTTTCTGCAAAGGGACCAGGACGACTGATCTGTGTAAAGGAAAGAATGAATGGGGCCATGTATTGTGAGATTTTGAGTGAAAACCTCCTTCCATCAGCAAGGGCATTGAAAATAAAACATGGCTGGGTCTTTCAGCATGACAATGATCCCAAACACACCGCCCGGGCAACGAAGAAGTGGGTTCGTAAGAAGCATTTCAAGGTCCTGGAGTGGCCTAGCCAGTCTCCAGATCTCAACCCCATAGAAAATCTTTGGAGAAGATCTGCATGGAGGAATGGGCCAAAATACCAGCAACAGTGTGTGAAAACCTCGTGAAGACTTACAGAAACGTTTGACCTTTGTCATTGCCAACAAAGGGTATATAACAAAGTATTGAGATGAACTTTTGTTATTGACCAAATACTTATTTCCACCATAATGTGCAAATGAATTAATTAAAAATCAGACATTGTGATTTTCTGAGAGGGGTCTGGCTGCAGACCTCCACTGTCAGGTCCCTCCGCTGTCAGGACCGGACCGGAAGTGCATATTGAACGGAAGAGGGCAGCATAACGTGTACAGCGCCGGAAACCATTAGAAGAAGAAGTGCATATTTATTAGTTTCCCATACTATATCTTTTCTTATCTTTTTTAAGCAGGGGTGTGCTGGGACCTAATTTCAGCCCGGGAATGTGGAGAAGACCGGCCCGGAATTATGGCTCCGTAATAGTGCGCTGGTCTCAAGTACAAGAGGTCGCTGGATCGAATACCACACATTGACAATTTCTAACAATTTCTCTTTCACATGGGCCGCTGCACACACAGTCTGAGCCTGATACAAACCCACAATCAGCACAAGTTATGTAGATAAAAACATTTATTTGACCACTTTTCTACCTTTCACTGCCTTTTAGTCTCTTAACTCGCGCAGACACTTGTCTCCGCTGGATTGGACTGCACCAACTTGAACTAAAGCGGAGGGGTGTTCCACTTAAACACCCCTCTGAGTTAGTTCAATATGAAATGGTATCTCCCCGCCGCAAGAATGAAAAGTTCGATGCGAATATTTTTTAGATTTTCATTCATCAGTCGTTATTTTGATAGATTTCCATGACAATTACGCTTGTGTTACTTCATTTATATCTGGAACAGCAGCTCATGCTCCTGCTGCAGCCCAGTTAAAGCCTTTAGGCCTGGAATAGTGAGTTATTATTTCATTATTTTATTCTGATGGCCCCTCTGTTTTTAAGTCAACGTGATTACACGTAAATAATACTTACATATTTAGACATAAATGAATGCGCCAAGAGCTAAAGTGTGCTCACATAGAAAACTAAACAAAAATTGAAATGTCATCTTGTTCAGCGCTGGTATCGAACCTATGTGGTTTGCATTGGGAGGCGCCCGACTTACCCACATGACTACCAGACAAGTATCTGTAATGTAATCATTGTGTATTATGAAGCGTAGAGGAGTGAGATTTACCTAACGTACTTCTGGAAGCCAAGCAGCCTCCGTTACATAGGCTACTCCTGGAATACTTGCTTTTGAATCATATTTACATTATATACATAAAATATGGCCCCAATAAATAAAGTATATTCACATGGGGAACGACAAATACGTCCTCCGGTATGCCTGCTTTTCATTTTGGAAGGGGAGTGTGGAGGTCTGCAGCCAAACATGAAGGCTACTACTTATAGTTGCTTTTATATCATATTTTTATACATATATTATACATTTTTATATCATATTATCATATTACATAAAATAAAGCCCAAGGAACAACGACAAATACGTGCTCCCAGTATATCCGGTTTTATTTTGAAAGGCTTCGAATAAACTTCCGCTCCTGACAGCGGAGGGGACCTGACAGTGGAGGTCTGCAAGGCAGGGTCCTGAGAGTGGAGGTCTGCAGCCAGACTCTCTTGGATTTTCTTGATTTTTTTCTCATTTCGTCTCTCATAGTGAAAATTACAGGCCTCTCTCATCTTTTAAAGTGGGAGAACTTGCACAATTGTTGGCTGAATAAATACTTTTTTTCCCCACTGTGTATATATATATATATATATATATATATATATATATATATATATATATATATATATATATATATATATTGGAAACTGCCAAACAAAGGTGCCAAGCCTTGGCCAGCCGCCTAAAAAGGTACACGAGAGACGAGAGACAATGAAGCCAGACGAGTAAACCGGCTGTTTGCAACTACACCAGTGAAAGTGTACGTTCAATGGCAGGGTAACAATAGCAGAGCAGACCCACCAAGGCTGGAAACTGAACAGTACTTAAGTAGGCAGCGCACAACAGTGATGCGCAGTGGCTGGTGGCTCTGAGAGAGGACCATCACAGTGACAGACATCCAAGAAGAGTCTCATGTATGAAAAACTGGACAGCACCAGGCCCTGACATGATACACGACTACTGGCTAAAGAAACTCACGGCACTCCATGAGCGCTTGGCAGCACAAATGAACCAGATGCTGAGAGATGGGAATCACCCTGAATGGTTAACCGAAGGGCGCACAATCCTGATCCTGAAGGATCCCTCAAAGGGTACAGTCCCATCCAACTATCGGCCAATAACCTGCATAGTCACAGCGCCAAAGTAGATCTACAAACGATTTCATGAGACATTTTGCACTCAACAAAAATATAAACGCAACACCTTTGTTTCTGCTCCCATTTTTCATGAGATGGACTTAAAGATCTAAAATTCATTCCAGATACACAATATTACCATTTCTCTCAAACATTGTTCACAAATCAGTCTAAATGTGTGATAGTGAGCACTTCTGCTTTGCTGAGATAATCCATCCCACCTCACAGGTGTGCCACATCAAGATGCTTATCTGACATCATGATTAGTGCACAGGTGTACCTTATACTGCCCACAATAAAAGGCCACCCTGAAATGTGCAGTTTTTTGCTTTATTGGGGGTCTGGGGACTCAGAACCAGTCAGTATCTGGTGTTACCACCATTTGCCTCATGCAGTGCAACACATCTTCTTTGCATAGAGTTTATCAGATTGTCAATTGTGGCCTGTGGAATGTTGGTCCACTCCTCTTCAATGGCTGTGCGAAGTTGCTGGATATTAGTGGGAACTGGTACACACTGTCGTATTCGCCGGTCAAGCACATCCCAAACATGCTCAATGGGTGACATGTCCGGTGAGTATGCTGGCCATGCAAGAACTGGGACATTTTCAGCTTCCAAGAATTGTGTACAGATCCTTGCAACATGGGGCCGTGCATTATCTTGCTGAAACATGAGGTGATGTTCATGGATGTATGGCACAACAATGGGCCTCAGGATCTCATCACGGTATCTCTGTGCATTCAAAATGCCATCAATAAAATGCACCTGTGTTCTTCGTCCATAACAGATGCCTACCCATACCATAACCCCACCACCACCATGGGCCACTCGATCCACAACATTGACATCAGCAAAGCGCTCACCCACACGACGCCACACACGCTGTCTGCCATCTGCCCTGAACAATGTAAACCGAGATTCATCCGTGAAGAGAACACCTCTGCAACGTGCCAGACGCCATCGAATGTGAGCATTTGCCCACTCAAGTCTGTTACGGCGACGAGCTGGAGTCAGGTCAAGACCCCGATGAGGACGACGAGCATGCAGTTGAGCTTCCCTGAGACGGTTTCTGACAGTTTGTGCAGAAATTGTTTGGTTATGCAAACCAATTGTTTCAGCAGCTGTCTGAGTGGCTGGTCTCAGACGATCTTGGAGGTGAACCTGCTGGATGTGGAGGTCCTGGGCTGGTGTGGTTACACGTGGTCTGCGGTTGTGAGGCCGGTTGGATGTACTGCCATATTCTCTGAAACGCCTTTGGAGACGGCTTATGGTGGAGAAATGAACATTCAATGCACAAGCAACAGATCTGGTTGACATTCCTGCTGTCAGCATGCCAAGTGCACGCTCCCTCAATGCTTGTGGCATCTGTGGCATTTTGCTGTGAGACAAAACTGCACATTTCAGGGTGGCCTTTTATTGTGGGCAGTATAAGGTACACTTGTGCGCTAATCATGATGTCAGATCAGCATCTTGATGTGGCACACCTGTGAGGTGGGATGGATTATCTCAGCAAAGCAGAAGTGCTCACTATCACACATTTAGACTGATTTGTGAACAATGTTTGAGAGAAATGGTAATATTGTGTATCTGGAATGAATTTAGATCTTTAAGTCCATCTCATGAAAAATGGAGCAGAAACAAAGGTGTTGCGTTTATATTTTGTTGAGTGTATGTTCGTACATAAATGTTTATTCGAGTAGGAGGAAAATATCAGATTAACATAAACCAGATCAAACCTGATTTGTCTATGCCTTTCGTGATGTTTAGTCTATTTGCGCAGGGAAACTTGATAATAAAGTACAAAGTAAAGTATTGTATATATGAAATACATTTTTTTTTTTTTTACTGAAATAACAGGCTCAACATCCCAGGAGTAAGTATTGTGTTTACCTTATTCCGGATGTTTTTATGTTTCTCTGTTTAATGATTGTATTACTATCAGTCATGTTTGACGAGCACGTATTTTACTGCATTTTTAAACTCTTCACACAGGATTTTGTTTGATTTTTGCAAATGTCAAGAAAATAAATATGTGCTGATTTTTTTTCTGCGTTTATTTAAAATGTAAAAAACTGTTGCATTGAAAAGCATTACATTTGAGAACAGGGCATTTTACTAAAGATCTTTATATTGATGGGCGTCTTGCATCTTTTCAACTGCAAAATACAATCTTCCATTATTTCCCATTTTTCTTATTTCTTTTTTTTTTACAGTTTCGACACGTTCTCAGGGACGGTGTTCCACAGTATGAGTCTGCTCCTCCGAACTCGGCTCTTGACAGCTTTATGTCTATTGAACCATATACTAAAGCTGTTGTTTCTCGCTTCTACATGTTTTTTTAATCAAATATACACCCTCTGACATTTTCAGGGATCAATGGCAGGAAGAATTGGGGATAGAAATTTTCCACGGAATTTGGCAGGATTGTATTGATAATATACTGTATATAGCAGCTCTATAAATGCCAGACATGCTCTAATACAGTTTAAGGTTGTTCATAGATTTCACTTCTCTCCCACCAAATTAAAAAAAGATTTATCAGAATGATGTGTGTGTCAAATGCATAGACCGTTAAAAAGAATAGACAGCTCCTCCTCACTCCTCCCCGTTTACCATAATGACCACGTTCGAGGGGGAAATCATGGCGGATTTACAGACTCCTCCTCTCCAGCTCTGACGAAGCATGTTCCTAAAAAGGGCATAAGGGAGGGATCTTGACCGTAGACCCGGCCCTGCTTGGCCCTCGCGGGGCGTGTAATGGACGTGTATTTCTGTTGTAATCGCGCCCATTCTGCTCCCGCGCCTTTAGCTCTGATGCTAAACTTGGCTAGCTAAGCTAAAGGCTAATTTCTGCTCCCGCTCACTCCGCATCATTCTGCTGCAGCCATCTGTGCGCCTCCGACAGCTCTCCTTTTTTATCCCCAATCTAATAAGGTAAGAAGTCGTAACTTAAAATAATTATTAAAATGTAGTGTTACTATAATTAAAGTCGAACGAAATACAGCAATTTAAAGTGAATTATCACAACGTGATATCGAAGATAATTGGGTAAAAAAAGAGTCTCAAGACAGATTGCTGTCAAAATGTATGTAAAGCCGAGTGGAGGATGTTTATTAGCCTAGTCTAATCTGCAATGTTTACATGTGTGTAATACTGTGTCAAGTATTAAATTCCCTGAATGAAAAGTGCTTTCTGTGCACTGTATGTGTGTTGAAGGCGTGTGGATGAAGGTGCTGCTCTGAATGGATTAATACAGTCCATCCATCCATCCATCCATCCATTTTCTTCCACTTGTCCGTTGCCGGGTCGTGGGGGCAGTTGGAGCTGCCCAGGTCACATAGCACCGGCCCCCATGGCTCCTTCTGCAGGTGGTGGGTCCACGAAGGACGGCCTCACGGTTCAAACCGGGCCTGTTGGTCTCTCCTAGGGGGCTACCAGTGTACGCAGACACTGGAGGCAATGTGGGTGAAGTGTCTTGCCCAAGGACACAACAACAATGTGCACCTTCAGGAGGCGGGATTCGAACCCCTGACCTTCCGATCATGAGACGACCCGCTCTACCATCTGCGCCACTGTCGCCCCAATTAATACAGTAATAATAGTAATTTAATAATGATTTAAATTCTACTACCCAGAAATGAATCCAAATAAGGGCAATTACAGTAAGTAAAGTTACACTGAGCACAGCAATACTGCATTTAAAAAGAGGTACCGATTGGTAATGAAGTACTCTTGTCCAGACCCTGAACCTGAGCTGGTCCACCAGCCTCACTCAGCCGAGCCTGGACCAAGCCGCCAGCCAGAGCCGGACTTCGAGCCCGCCCTGGCCCACCAAACTAGCCCACCAACCTGGCCCCAACCATAGTAAGTACAGCATCTCTGTTATGTCTCTCATTGTTATGTTTTCAGTCATTGATAATATAGGGAATATTGTTAGCATTAAAAAATGGTGCAGATGAAGTAAGAAAGTAATCTGGATTGTTCGGACACTGCCTGCAGACCTGAGCTGGTCCCCCCGCCCCAGCAGGCTGAGTCTGGACCAAACCGCCAGCCCGTCCTCGAGCCCGCCCTGGCCTACCAGCCTGCCTCCAAGCCTAGTAAGTAAAGCAGCTGGTCAGTGTAACATAATTACACTGAATGAAAATTGTGAGTTATCAAGTGAGTTAATTTTGCTAGTGTTTTAAAACAGAACTTTTTTTTAATGTTTTGCAGAAATCGTGTGGATCATTTGAACCAGAGAGCTGTAGAGAGAGGGATGGACCATCTCAGCCTCTCCAATGCTCGAGTTCTGTGGTTCGGCTGGGGTGGCCTTCGTTGGGAGAGGCTGGTCCCCTTTTTCAACCAATCCCTGCGAGGACGAGCTCTCACCAGACACAGTTGGATCACCTGCACAGTGTTTGCTTATGTGGAAAATGTGTACTATATGCTGTATATAAATTATAAATTAGTTTAACATTTAGCAATTGCCTTGATAAATGACCTTGTAGTTTAATGTAACATTTAACAATTTTCTTCAGGGTTTTATAATATAAAGTACTATGGAGTGACTTTACAACACAAGTTGACTATTGCACTTTGTGATACATTCCGGTATGTAAAGCCCTTTATAAATAGTTTTATTTGATATAGATTATCACAAATATAGTTTATTAAATCTTTTTCTTCAGTATCTAATGTAAGTATATATCAATATAAATTTTTTTTAGTCAAAATCATTATCTATTCATTATCACCCACCTGTAATTTTAACACATTATCTATAACATACCCAATAAAGCTTTAAATTGAGAATAAAAAGAAAAAGTTGTATTATTAGCCAAATCATTGAATGTCTTTTGAGAAACATTATGAACAGGAATTAATACATATCAGCAGTAAAATGTTACTAGTGGTCAAACAGACAAGGAAAACATTTTTAAAAACTTTAATTTTGTAATTACAAACATTTTTCATACATTATTCAAAAGTCTAACTGATATTTCAAATTGAAAAGACTCAGAATGTGTTAGGAGAGTTTATTCAACATGAATCAAGATTGGGGCTCAGACCCCAGCGTAACATTTAAATAACGACATAAAATGCACGGCGTCGATGAATGATTGCCAGAATTGTCCCCGAAGACCCTGCCAGTCGACGACAAGCAGAGCAGAGGAGAGGCCAGGTTGCAGCATGGCTGGGAAACGGCTGAGTGATTGACCAGGGAACTTAAGAAGGGGATCCTGGGCGATGAGTGGCTGGAGCAGGAATGAGACATTGATGATTGGCTGACATCAAGGCGGAGCTGGCGGTTATAAGGGGATGAATGAATGCAGCTGGTAGATCTTCCAGGTTGAATCTGCGCACAAGCTTTATAAAGCAAAAAAATAAACATTGAATTACGCATACGCAAGTTAATATTTCAGTGACTTAGAAAAAACTTAACACAACAGCATAGACCTTTCTAAGCAAAGAAGTACAATGAGATGAGATGAGCATTTTTCTGTGTAGCACTTTGGTCATTTGCTTAAGAGAGATAACTTTAGCCTTTAACCTTTTGATGCGTCTGATGCACTTTTAAGTGTATTTTTTTACGGGCCTCAGTGTATTTGTCTTCCAAATTCCACACCTTTCTTTTGATTTTTCTGGGAGACTCCGAAATACAGTAGGTATGATCACATTCACTCGCAACTATGTTCTTAGAATAGGCGTGATCCACCCTTTCGCTTGTGTGTCCTCAGCAGGAATGCTGCTACTACTACTACATACAACTTCTTCACAACAACTGACATCATCACAAACAAGTGGACTAACAACACTGTCAGACAAATTGACACACACAGTACTGCTGTTTCCCCATCTGCAACATTTACAGTGGCACTTACCTGCTTTGGGCTACCTACCGGTCGTCTTTGGTCTGGCATTTTTTACTCTGTAAAGGAGAAAATAGTAGGCACAGCAGTGCTGGTCAAGACGGTCCTCCCCTATGGAAACAAATAACAATAAATACAGAAATGATTAAAATACATTCCATGAAATGTACATTATAATACACACTTAAGTTTAAGTTACAGAGTACGGCTGCAACAATTTATTGATTATATCGATTAAGTTGGTGATTTACTATATTAACATGGCTCAAGCAAGAAGAAACTCAGACAAGAGGTGATTATCAGATAACGCAAAAGGGCACTGCACTTTATTATTTAATATCCATTTATAATAATTTGTACTAATTGTTGTTTTTGTCCATCTCTGTCCTACATGTCAGCGGCATCTGCACTATGTACCCAAAACAAATTTCTATCCACCACGGTATCATCTCATGTTTGTTCTAAATGTCTATATACTGTAACTATGTCTAAATACGGTGACATACAAGTACAAGTAAAATATTTATATCAGATTACTTCATTAATAGATGTAAATAACCAAATGATTAATGGATTACTAAAAAATCAAAGTTGCAGCCCAGGTTCAGAGAAATATTTTCAGTTATATTAGTCTGATCATTTTAATCCAATGAATAAAAGGAAACATGTATTCATAAGGCTTGTGTGTAGTCTGGGTACCCCAAGTCTTTGGTGAAACAGTCGCTCTCGAAGGGTTCACTGCACAGACGACTAAAGGAGTTAGGCGTCCAATTCAGTCTCCTCATCTTCAGCACCCACTGGTCCAGCTGGTCTGGATCACCTAAAGGAAAACTGCACTTTTTTTTTTTTTTTTAGATATTATTGTAAATTCATAGACAAAAGACTTACTTTGGACACACAGTAAAACTTTGCATGCTACAAAAACATAGCATACCAGTAGCCTATACGATATTCAGCGAATTTTATGTCGTGTTTTTGTTGCCTTTTCATCGCTTTTTAGTCACTCTTTTGATGTTTCCTTTTGCTCGGTTCAGGTGAGGGTTAAGAGGTTAAGCTCCCTTGCCAAAATCACATTTTCTCACCGAACCAAGCCCACATGCCAGCAGCATTACGCATAAACCTCGATTAGTAATTCCAACATCAATCATGTACATATAGCATCTAAAACATAACATTCATGGCTCTGTTAATTGAAAGTAAATGAGGTTTTGCACGTCATATTGACACAACCTTCATATCTCTACCCAACTTAAAGGTCCTATATCATGCAAAATCGACTTTTTGGAGTTTTTAGCCATGTTGTTATGCTATTTCCTTCTCAAAAACACCCCCAGAGCGGTTTTTGGCTTCATTCACGCAGTTCTCAGTAATCCTCCTGAATCCTGCTCTCTGAGCAGCTGTTCTGCCCTCTCCTGGTAAACCACTGAGCTGTTCAGTTGTGTCGTCACAAAGGAACGGAAATGCTCTATGTCTATAATGTAATGCCTTACGGCCTGATTTTAATTTATAAAACAGCTTTTTTTGATGTTGTTGTTGTAAGAGAGAAAGAAAGAAAGAAAAAAAAAAGAAAAAAAAAAAAAAAAAAAAGAAAAAAAAAACTCTCCGTCTCCGACCGTCTGTGCTGTCCTGGGACAGTAAGCAAGCGCTCCCGCGGCCGGAGGGTGCATTGTTTGTGAAGACGGAGCTCTTTCTAACCTACTCTGGACACCGCCTGTTCATTTTGCTTTTTTTTTCTTACGAACGATAATGTCACGAATGCGCATTTGGCTCTATTAGATCCATGGTTTGGCTACAAGAGGACTAGTCAACCTTCCTAAAGAAGAGTGCACTCGCCAGAAGTTGGAATTTCTTTCTGGGATTCAGCTAGCTACTATAGCAACCAACCTGATGGATGCTTGGTGAACCTTGGCCAGAATCAAAGTGGATTAACTTTTATAACCAACACGAGGACCATAACGTAAACACCCGACGATGGGGAGGCCATGCTGAGCGGTGAGTCACTCAAAACGTGTGTTAGCGTGTGTGTTAGCGTGTGTGTTAGCGTGTGTGTTAGCATATGTGTTAGCCATTTATGAAACTGTTGCACATGTCAACTCCTTATAACTGCATTATGTGAAGTAACTTCACTTTTTGCAGCGATATTTATATTTATAATACTGCAAATGTGGAATGAGCGGAGAGAGGGGCGGAGTTAACTGAATCGAAGCGTCTTGTCTTCCGGGTAGGGAAAATACCCCCAAAAATACTTATATTTCTCTCAAAAATGAGTACTCCATAGTGATAGAGGTACAATATATCATATATATGCCTATACTTTACTTTGGAATGGCTAAAATAGCATGATACAGATCCTTTAATTTTCTACATTCGCTAGCGAAACGATTTAACATAAATAACTAATAAATTAATACAGGTCATACGTAGATAATATAGAAACTATTTTCAATTGACCATTTGTATTTTTCAGGGTTAGCATCAGCACATTTCGGGTTACAATTACTAAGAGAAAATTATTTGATAAAAAAAAACAAGTACTTTATTGGTACATCCAATAGCACAGCAAAAAGGCATTTTCCCTGAAAAGCCAAGCCAAGGTCTAAGACGGCACGTTGAACTCGGGCCCAGATAGCCTCTGCTAGCACCATATGGCTGCGCAGCGAGCTATTAGCCTAGCCGATGGGCCAGGCAGCGACGTAAACGGCCTGTCAATCAAAGTCAGGTCCTCATTAATTATGCAAGATTTCTACAATTTATCCTACGATAACCAGCCCGGTGCCCCAGATTGTTTTTAACCCAGCGGAATCACAGGAGGAATATCTAGCTCTAGCCACTTCTAAAACATTAGGCACCGGGCATTAAAGCTGTTTTTAACGTGTCTAAAGTCCAATGCATTCCAATGGGGGAATAGCGGCTATATGGAGGTACTACAGCAATGGCGGAGCAATGGCGGCCTCCAGTGTCGTAGTCACAAAGCAGAGCAGCCAGGGGCCATTGGGTCTAATGGGCTGCAGACTGCATTAGTCAACATTATTGACTAATGGTATAAATAATATTATTGATAATTCGTGGCCTCTGGGAACTTTGAGCAAACGTCCAAAAGACCTACTCCTGGGATGTAGAGTTTATTTTCAAATAATAATTTCAGTAAACATTTATGTAAAAACGTAAAAATCTTTTTAGGCGCAAGTAGGCCTAAACTCCATGACGTATCCAGGGACTAGAAGCAAGTTGGTCATTTTTATACTCACTATTGCCACCTCAGAGCTAACGTGTAACTGCAGTCTCTATATTAAGCTGTGCATGACGGCACTTTAGACCTGAAGTAACACCTTTGTGAGTGACAGTGCAGGATTTTAGAGGCAGTTGTGGTGAACAGGTCTGGGCTCATTCTACACATTAGGACATGGCTGGAACGTGCAGGGGAGGAAAATACTTAATTTTAACATTTTTAAACTCAGTATAGTCCCTTTAAAGGAATAGGCCACCGTTTTTACATACTGAGATATGTTCTTACCTTAGCTTAGACAAGTTCATCTGTACCTGTCTGGTCTTCACGCGTGGCCCCCCTCCCACACGTAAACACAGCACAAACAGCGTTAGCATTTAGCCTCTCTCTTCTCCTCTATAGCTCCAAATATGCACATGCACTGTCCCTGTGAATCAGAACAAGTGACTTGGCATTTTATTTTTGTTTTTATCGTGTGCTGTGGTTTTAGTGTGGTTTTTATATTTTTATCTTTGCAGTGCATTTTAAACTATTTATAGTTTTATGGACTTGCTATAGTCACATGTTTTTATCACCTGACTTTTACCCCAATCCCTGCTGCGGGACAATCAAAGCACCTGTGTCTGGCGGGAACCGGATTAAACAAAAGGGAGCGCAGGAGCCACGACACGGCAGGGTGAGCTTTCTGAAGTGTTGGGAATTGATAACGGCACACCGCAAGGTAGTGTAATAAGTCCTGTCCTTTTTAATGTAATGATTAATGATATTTTTGTAAGGTTGGAGGGGGCTTGGCCTGTCCTTATTTGCAGATGATGGGGCAATGTGGAAGAGGGGCCGAAATATTGATTTTATAATGAGGAAAATGCAAGCGTCACTGGACAAGGTTACTGAATGGGCAGGAAAGTGGGGTTTTAAAATTTCAGTGGATAAAAGTAAGTATCTTATATTTGGCAATAAATGTAAAGTAGGGCAGTTGAGTCTGAGTTTATATGGTAGAGTGCTTGAAAGGGTCAAGGTGTTTAAATTCCTAGGGGTGCACTTTGATGAAAGGTTGACATGGAGGTCCCATATTGATAAAATTATAGTGAAATGTGATAAAATTGTTAATATACTGCGGTGTCTTGCAGGTAGTAGTTGGGGTGCAGATAAGGGAACGCAGCTGATGATCTACAGGGCGATGGTTCGATCGTGCATTGACTATGGGTGTTTAGCATATGGGAGTGCAGCTAAGACAAACCTCTCGAGGCTGGACGTTGTGCAGGCTAAAGCGCTGAGGGTCTGCTGTGGGGCATTTAGGACGACAGCTATTCCTGCGCTATTAGTAGAGTGTGGTGAGATGCCCCTTGAATTGAGACGCGTCAAGTTGGCCCTTCAGTATATTGGGAGGGTACAGAGCCAAGAGCAAGGAAATCCTGTGAAGAAAGTGCTGGAGGAGAGTTGGCAGCCAGCCAGGAAGGGAAGAAAGAGGGTGAGCTTTGTAAGTGAAGTGAGAAGTGAGTTCCCTGAGTTGGGCAATGACATGTCCCTAGAGTGGTCTGGCCGTGTGTTCCGCCCTGGTTGCTCCCAGATCCAGACATAGAGTGGACTGTAAAGGATAAGTTTAAACAAAGGGGCAAGAGCAATCCAGTCGGGGTGGTTAATGAAACTATTGATGAGAAGTGGGGGGGTTTTATGCAGTTTTATACAGATGGTTCTGTGGACCCCATCAGTAAAAAGGCGGCCTTTGCTGTCCACGTTCCTGAGGTTGGTTTAAGTCAGGGTCATCGGCTCCCAGATGGAGTGTCAGTCTTTATTACGGAAGCCATAGCTATTCTGGGTGCACTGGAGTGGGTAGGAAAGATCTGGCCCCAGCAAGCTTTAATATGTACTGATTCGGCTGCTGCTTTGATGGCACTGCAAGCGGGAGTGTCCCAGGCTAGACAGGATATTATCTCTGAAATTTTAATGACGTTACATAGAGCTGAGACAGCAGGGCTATCGGTGGCTTTCATGTAGGGTCCGGCCCATGTGGGAGTCTCTGGGAATGAGAAGGCAGACTCTATTGCAAAAAGGCTTTAAAGCTGGAAAATATTACTGTGAAAACAACATTAGGATACTCTGAGCTTTGCACCATTATAGGGCAGGAGCTTGTGGGTAAATGGCAGAGGATATGGGATGTAGAGGAAAGAGGGAGACATTTTTATTCAATCCAAAGTAGTGTCAAGGGGGAGACACCACCTGGGGCAAAAGTAGAAGGGAACAAGTGATTTATACTCGGTTAAGGCTGGTCCACTGTGGATTTGCCCCAGACCTTGCGCTTATGGGAAAGAGTCCGGATGGATTATGTTTGTGCGGCAGGAAAGCAGAGACAGTCCGTCATGTGCTCTTGGAATGCGTCCGTTATAAGCAGGAGCGGAGTCGCTTGTTTAAAGCTGTGATGGGAATGGGAGTTGCCGGAATATCACTAAGGACACTTTTGGACCCGTGGACAAGTCGTTGTGATGTAGTTGGCGCTGTAATGGAGTTTGTGTTTTCTACCAATCTACATGTGAGGGTTTGTCCGTGATGCAGTACTGCTAAGAGACAGTGGAAGGCAGCATACGCCTGGTGGCGTCTAGCCTGCCGGAAAAGTACAAGAAGAATAAGAAGAAGAACGACACGGCAGGACAGAGAAAGACAGAGAGACAGGCAAATACGCAAGAGCAGGAAAGCCGCGGCACACCACCACGAGTTGGACGAGCAGGACGGCACACGCATCGGGGACTACAGCGCGCTGAGACCGCAGTGTTGCAAGGCGATATACACTCAGAGTACCTTTTGGGGACGTAGTAACACTTGTCAGATGAAATTAGATTGAGAACATCACTGTTTAGAACGTTTGACTGCCGCTAGTGATTTCCGCGTAGGTGTCTCAGCGTGCGGAGGACGAGAGCCAGACGGGAGGAGTCGAGACTGAGTGAAGGAGTGTTGTGACGCTGAACACACGCAGGGGCAGAGGATAACTCTGCCTTGTGTGTAAGTATCGTAGCGACACTCCACCATCGTAGCCTAAGGCCTTATAGTCTCGGACCCCGTGCTGGCGTATGCTTTGCATTTTAGGTGACCCGGTGCGTGTGACCCAGATTGGAGTGCTGCCCTGGACCAGGAGGGAGTGGGACCTGCCTGCACCTTACCGTGGACCGTGCCCTTTTAGTAGTTTTAACATTTTTTTTAGTCCACCTTGTTTTTAATGGACTTTTAGCATAGTGTTTTTATTTGTGGGCATTTTTATTGTTTTAACTATTCCTGCATTAAATTTTAATAACCTGTCACTATTTTTTGTCCTCCTTGGTAAACAGTGTGCTCTCACCCGGTCACTCAATTCCTCTTTTTTGCAATAGTTATTTTTCGGTCAAATTTCATTCCACTTTCAAACACCCCCCCTCGTTACATCCCAACCAAATAAACCAACAAAATAAAAATAAAAATAAATGAGGTGAAGATAGAAGCTACCCTAAGAGTTTGGTGCTTTGAGTTTGGTTGCACACATGCTGTCATCACCCGATGATTGTTCAGTTTGTTTGTAACATCACAATGACTTCAGCTCATCATATTTAGTGAAGGATGGGTCTGCAAATCCACAAACGTATTCCTACATTTGAACTTATTTGAAGTGTGAGGCTTATGTGATCACAACACTTAAAAGACAATTAAAGTTTGATTTATTTTATTACATTCAGTATGTCTTCTTGTTTACAAATTGGTTTTAAAGATTCTTTAAGAAAGACACTAGGTATAACAAAAAGCTTTTGTTCAAATACCTTACATGTTTCGACGGACTGGGAATTCTACTTCCGTCTTCATCAGAGGCGTCTCCTGACGTGCATGATGCGTCTCTTATTGGGATGTTCTTCCCAAGCGTGGCCACCCTGACATAAGCAATTGACCTGTCAATGTGGCCACGCCTACCGCCGAGTAAGTAACAAGCTCTGGATCCAGGAGGCCATAGAGATCAGAAAGCGAGGAGTAAGATCCATCAACAGAGATGAGGACGAACTTCTCCACTGACCACCACTCGTCGGCAGGCGTGGCCTGGGCCGCCTTATCCAACGGGCTAGCAGGGGCTGGAGCCCAGGGGCCTACCATAGTCAAGGGCCTATCAGAATTAAAGAAAGAAGAAAAAAAAAAAGTTGATTCGTTGATTTTCACGTCAATCACTTCACTTTGCGGCATGACTATCCTGCGATGATTGCGCTGCACTTCTATGTGTGTACCTGGAGTAGGCCCGCCCTATCTGTCCCAGAGGGCCTATCAGATAAAAGCGAGATCCATATTATACTGCAATTTGTTTGTTTTACCTGTCAATCACATACTGCGGTATCAACTGACCAATTGGCTATAATTAGTCATAGCATCACATTGACACTATGACAAGTTCTAGCCAATCCAAGCGCAGAGAAAGTTCAGACGTAACTCATGTACGTAACGCATCTATTCACTCATAATATAACTTGATGGCGACTCGTTGTGAGAAACAGAAATGTCGGGGAAGAAAAAGTTGAGAGCGATGCACAGAAGAGAAAGAGCGGCATGAGAAAGAGCTGATGAGCCAAATGCCGAAGCTAACGGGCTTTTTAAAAACAACAAGCTCAACCAGCGGTGATGAAACCGGCGCCGCGGACGCAGGCAGATCCACAAGCCGCGGCGAACTTGCACCCGCAGCCGCTGCAGCCAGTGCCTCTGACACGGGAGGCGGAGGCCGCGCAGCCGACAGCGAGAGCGGAGAGGAGATCGTGGGCTCTCAATCCGGTGAGGAGGAGCCGCTGGAGGAGGTGTCACTGCCTTCCCCGTATAGCCAGCCCCAGCCAAGCACCAGCTATGCAGCTGCCATTTCACCGCTACGCCCAGACGAGTCGGGGGGGGGGGGAGAGCTCGGACCATTGGAGCAGAGAAGGAAAAAAGCGCCGCTGAAGCAGACACACCTCCCGCTGCAGGAGGCGGAGGAGAAGAGGACTCGAACGTGGACCCTTTTAACATAGACCCTGCTCGATGGGGAGAGCCTGCCATTGTGCCAGAAAAGGTACGTGCATATTGGGCCAAAATGGGACCAGAACGCTGCCAAAACAAGGACGCTGATGTGTCTGCTTCAGAATGCCAATTCAAAAAACAGAAACGTTTTTTTCCAAAAGCCATTTTATGCGCAAACTCATAAATTGTGAGAATGTATACAGAGTGGCTCTGCTATTCTCCACAACGTGGAAATAATAATAATAATACATTTTATTTATATTGCACTTTACATTTCAAAGAAACCTCAAAGTGCTACAACAGGTAAATTAAAATCAGATAAAAACAAAATGAACATGACATATTGCATTTTGTTTTGCCTGCAAACTTTTTGGGGGGCAAAACAGAGATAAGTCAGCCTTTTCCAGTGTTGGATTCCCTGATTGGAAGATTGAGATTTTGATACACAATGTAAGGTGTCATTTAACATTTATTTTTGATACATGTAGTAGCTGGGTTGGGGTTTTTGTGGGATTTAGGGTTTGGGGGGGGCCTGCAATTCTGTTTAAGCCCCGGGGCCTATGGGTACATTAAGGCGGCCCTGGGCGTGGCCACACTGACAGGTCCTCATCTTTGTTGCAGATACGTCTAATTCATTGATACTGACCATAAGGGATATTTTTCTTAAGTGCGTGGGGATGAAAGCTATACACCTGAAGGGCACTCTTATAAATGAGATATCTGATCTCAATGAGATTTGTTCCTGGTTAAATAAAGGTTTGAATGAATGAAATGAATAAAGACTGTGCATGACGACAAGATGGATTCAGACTGACCAGGACAGACATGACCAGCAGAGGGAGCCACAGAGCCAGCAGCAGATGAAGCTCTTCTAAAGCTTCTAGTAGCTTAACACTGAAGTATTTTCCAAATAAGTTAAAAGGTAAAGTTTATACTTTAAAACACCTCATGAGCCCTTATAAAGTAAGAATCAAAAACCTCCTCCACAAGCGTCAACAGCCCTGTATGTAAAACAGCCTCACAGAAAGTCAGCTCTCATTTTCACATGCAAATATCAGCCAAGAGACATGGGGAGTCAGTCTGTTAATGAGCCATTTCGGCAGGATTTCAAATCGAGACGAGAGGCGGGACTAACGAGCGCAGAGTGAACCGGAGAGAACCAATCAGAGCAACACAAATCCAAACACAAGTATTTTCTGATATGAATGTGATGAATATGTTAAAACCAATGGGGTCTAAACAGGACTAAACTAAATCAAGACAACACTGAACCACTGAGTCTGAACCAGGACTAATCCAGCGCTGCGCCAGGCCTATAGAAAGGAAGACTTTAGGTGATGCAAGGCACAACCGAGCGCATAAAGTTTGTCAAAAGCTTTTCCTCCTTTTTAGGAGCCTTTTTAAGGCTTCCTGCTTATCAAGAGTGCAGACGTATCTCTGCTTGCTGCTGCCGCTTGCCTCTTTATTTGCTTTTTAAATCATTCTATTTTTGGGCACATGTCTTGGATATGATTTTATTCTCTTCTTTTAAGTGAACCAAGGCTTTTTACTCATTTTGATGCCATTTTTACAACTCATTTGACGAACCAGCGACGACAATCTTGTCAACATGGCTGAGGGAGGAAGGCAAACATCGCCTTGTGAAAGCTGTCGGATGTATCAACAAGAAATTTCCCTGCTACGGGACAAGATTTATGCTCTAGAGACGGAAAGAGGACTTAATGACACGCTCCCTGTGGAACCCGGTAAGAAGACGGAAAAAACTGATACTTGCAACCTAAAGCTAAACGATACCATAACATTTCCGAAACTAAACAGACAACTTGGTGCTAGGCCAAAGCAAAGACAACATGCTCGTAAAAATGCACCTGGAATAAAGTTAACAAACAGATTTTCACCTCTCTCAGAGGATGTGTGTAACAAGCAGAAAATGTCACAGAGAAACACGGAACAAGAAGTCAAAACAAAGATGGAGAGAAAAACTGTGCCAAGTGTCAAGGCCAGAGATATCCTATTGCTTGGGGACGGAGCCATATCTAATATAAACAATGAGATAATGACTACAATCACTTATCCGTCTGCTACAGTTTCTGACATCATAGATGTTCTAAACAAGGAAATTACAAACAACCCTAGAATAAATAAACTTGTTTACATGTGGTGCTGTTGACACAAGAAACGGAGAGTCTGAAGTCCTGAAAGAAAAGTTTAATAAACTTTTTGAGAGACTTGATTGCCTGGACAAAGACGCGATACAAATTTTCATCAGTGGACCTATCCCAAACATCGACGGGAGAATAAACAAATTCTCGCGGCTGTTTCAGTTGAATACATGGCTGTCAAAAGTGTGTAAGTCAAGAGGACTGTATTTCATAGAGAACTTTTATCTTTTCTGGAAACGCGACGATCTGTTTAAAGGAAATGGCCCACATTTGAGCAGAGGTGGAGTGAGACGACTGACGGAAAATCTCCTCCATGCTCTGCAGAATCCGTGGAGGCCTGAGCAACAAGAGAGAGCAGAGAGGAGCATGAGAAGAGCTCCTGGCTCACCAGCAAAGGTTTCGCCTGCATCCCCAATAAAAGATTCAGTCGCAGCTGCATCATCTGCACCTACAGTAAAGGACTCAGCCACAGCTAAGGATCCAGCCACAGCAGCACCAGCAGCACCTACAGTAGAGGACTCAGCCACAGTTAAGGATCCAGCCACAGTTAAGGAATCAGCTGCGCCGGAAAACATCTCAACCATAGCAGCGGCGCCACCTGCATCTGCATCTCCGGGGAAAAGCTTCGCTTCAGCACCACCTGCATCTATAGTAAATGATTCAGCCGAAGGAGCACTTTCTTCAACTCCACCACAGGCCTTGAGCCCGACTGGTACATCTACACCCTCCAGAGATTTTTCTGAATCATTCCCATCACCAAAGTCACCTATGGGATTTCCCAGCCATTTTGAAGCCTTGATAAAACAAGGGATTCAAATGACTCCCCGCACTCCAGTCATGTCAAGACCAAGGCTTTCATCCCCGAAGAAGTATCATGCCCCTCCCCCACCTCCGATTTCCAGCAGCTTCACTGCTGCTGTCTAGGACATTAAGGGCCTCTGCGTTGCTACCATGCATAGCAAACTCAAAACCAACCAGAGGTCCATAGAGGGAGTGTGTTCTTCTGAAACAATTAGTACAGTCAAACAACATAGATTAGATAAGAGGGCAACAGTCAGACCGTCCAATCAAAGAACTCTAATCCATATCCCTTGCAAAAAGATTCCATCCACTCAAACACAGATAAATCTCAAACATGCTGTACTCAATGCCAGATCGTTAAAAACAAGTCCTTTTTAATAAATAGTTTTATTTCTTCTTATAATCTAGATTTTATGTTTTAACTGAAACATGGCTTGACAAAAACACTGGTAACGCAGTTTTGATTGAGTGTAGTCCATCAAATTTCAATTTTGTGTCTGAAACACGCCAAAATCAGAGGGGCGGGGGTGTCTGTGCAATATTCAGGGACAATATAGTCATCCACAAATTGTCATTTGGGGTTTTTCTATCATTTGAGTATGTGTCTTTCAAAATGGAGATAAAACAATCTTCCATTCTTTATATGACTATTTACAAACCACCACAGAATTGTTTTATCGAAGACTTCACTGAATTACTTTCATTTATATGCACTGATTTTGATTGTTTGGTCATTTCAGGTGATTTTAATGTGCATGTGGATGTGACCAATGACAGGCATGCAAAAGAACTTAATGCTGTTCTTGAAATGTTTGGTTTAACTCAGCACGTGAGTGAGGCGACCCACAACAAAGGTCACACTCTAGATCTAGTTATTACAAAAGGTGTTAATATATCAAATGTGAATGTTGTTGATGTTGCTTTATCTGATCATTTTTGTGTCTTTTTTGACTTGTCTGTTACACCCAAACCAGTGGTTGGGCCTGGAGTTATTCAAAGAAGACACATAAATGATACAACAAGGACACAGTTTATGGAAATGATCAGATTTGAAAATCCTCCATGTTCAAATGTTGATAATCTGTTGGACTCTTATACATCAAGCGTCTTAAATGTTTTGGATACTATTGCTCCTGTCAAGGTAAAAATGGTTAACAATAGACAAAAGGCACCTTGGAGAAGTGAAGATTCGGTCAGGGCACAGAAAAGGGAGTGCCGAAAAGCCGAAAGGAAATGGCGCAAGTCAAAGCTCCAGGTTCATTTTGAGATATACAAAGAAGTGCTTTGTGAGTTCAACCAGATTTTGCGTGGAGAAAGGGAGAAATACTTCTCTAAAATCATCGCAAACTGTAGAAACAATTCTCGTGTTCTGTTTTCCACAGTAAACAGATTAACTAACCCTCCAGTTTCACTGCCCTTAGAACTAATCTCTACATCTAAGTGCAATGAGTTTGCAATATTTTTTTATGATAAAGTCCAAGGCATAAAAAATGCCATAATTTCCACAACACAAATACCAACCCTGCCACCAGCTAGACACCTTGAGCTGACACATTTCACTCCTGTTACTGACAAAACGATCGAAGAGGTTATCTCCGGTCTGAGTTCATGTACATGCTGCCTTGATGAATTACCCACTAGATTTCTGAAGTCTGTGCTGACCAGCTTGTTACCACAACTTGTTCAGTTAGTTAACATCTCATTTGAGACTGGAGCATTTCCAAAGGCCTTGAAAACCGCGGTCATTAAGCCTCTTCTAAAGAAGAGCAGCCTTGATCCCAAGGTACTGAACAACTACCGGCCCATATCAAACCTACCGTTTTTAGGAAAGTCCTAGAGAAAGTAATATATCAACAGCTCACTTACTTTCTCCTATCTAGCAATGTGTTTGATACTTTCCAGTCAGGATTTAGGCCCCACCACAGCACTGAGACAGCTCTGATCAAGGTGACAAATGATATCCGTATGAACACCAACGCAGGTAAGGTCTCAGTTTTAGTTCTGCTGGACCTGAGCGCTGCCTTTGACACAGTGGACCACGGGATCTTACTTCACAGGTTAGAAAACTGGTGGGAATCTCTGGTACTGCTCTAAACTGGTTCAAGTCCTATCTCGAGGATAGGACGTACTTTGTCGAAATTGGCAACTGTGTCTCAGACAAAATTTCCATGACCTGTGGAGTCCCCCAGGGGTCAATCTTGGGACCCCTCTTATTCAACCTGTACATGCTTCCATTGGGTCAGCTAATAAACAGCAACAATGTGTCGTACCACAACTACGCAGATGACACTCAGATCTACGTGTCACTGACGGCAGGTGAACATGGGCCTGTAGATACACTCTGTCACTGCATCGAACAGATCAGTTTGTGGATGCAAAACAACTTTCTCCAACTAAACTCAGACAAAACTGAGATCATTGTCTTTGGCCCACAGACACAAAGACAAAGTGTTATCAGTCACCTTGAGTCCCTCGCTCTAAAACCAAAAAATCAGGTTAGAAATCTAGGAGTAATCATGGACTCAGACCTGAACTTAAACAGCCACATCAAAGCAATAACATCATCAGCTTTTTACCATCTGAAAAACATTGCTAAGATCAGAGGAATAGTGTCAAAACCAGACTTAGAGAGACTCATCCATGCATTTGTCTCTAGCAGGTTAGACTACTGTAACGGCTGCTCACTGGCCTTCTAAACGAGCTGTTAGAGCTGCAGAACATCCAGAACGCTGCTGCTCGAGTCCTGACAAGAACCAGGAAATACGACCACATAGTCCAGTGCTCCGGTCTCTGCACTGGCTTCCTGTCACTCAGAGAATAGAATTTAAAACAGCTCTGCTTGTGTACAAGTCTTTCATGGTTAGCACCAAAGTACATCTCTGACATGTTAGAGCCGTATGAACCATCTCGGGCCCTGAGAACTTCAGGGAGGGTCTCCTGGTGGTTCCCAGAGTCAATAATAAACACGGTGAGGCTGCGTTTCAGTTTCATGCAGCTAAAATCTGGAACAGTCTTCATGAGGATGTGAGACAGGCCTCAACTCTGACAATGTTCAAATCCAGGCTGAAAACAGCTCTTTTACCCGTGCATATGAAAACTGAAAGTATTTTATCTGCACTCTTGCCTTTTACTGTAATTGATTAACTTTGTTGTTGTTTTATTGATTGATTTTAACTGTTTTCTTGTAATTTTTCTGCAACTGTGAAGCACTTTGAATTGCCTCGTGTATGAATTGTGCTCTACAAATAAACTTGCCTTGCCTTGCCTTGCCTTGCCTTTTCAGGCGGTGTTTCCGTTTCACATGTGTCTTTATGATGTAGTAGAGAGGGGGTTATGCTCCAAATTCAGGAGTGTTTCCTGAATGCGTGTGTTGGACTCCACTCCCTCCTCAGGTTTTTTTTTTTTTACCTTTTCTGTGAACTACATTTGTAGTGTCTGTGTCATTGTTTTACTGGATACTCATCCATCTTTGCCGTATTTTTGTGAGATTCAGTGGATTTTTACTGCAGAGAGTCCATATTAGCCATGAAGGACCCAGCTTATTTAAATAAACAAACAGCTAGCACATGAGCTAAAGACATTTAAGACCTACACATTTCTTCTTCTGAAACACTGAAGAGGCACCAAGAGCCCCACACCTGCAGCACAGAGGAGGCTTTACCCAAATCTAAAGCTTACAGCCTATAGGTCAGTGTAATACCCCATTTGAAGGCTAAGGCCTAAAAAACTATTCCTTGCGTTGTCGTAACTTTTTGTCATGTTTTTGGTGCCTCTTTTGTTGCATTTTTGACTCTTTTTTGTAATCATTTGTTGCTTTTAATTACTTTTTAGTCGCCTTTTTCACCACTTCGTTTTGTTGCCTGTTTTGTCACAGTTTGTTGCTCTTTTGATACTTTTTTGCAGCGTTTACATCCTCATTTACGTCTCATTTTTGTCATTACTTTGACGTTTTTTTTTCCCCCCGAAGAAGATTGGGTAAAGTCAAACTAGAGAAAATGCGCTTGGTTAAGGCGGGGGTTAAGAGGTTAATGAACACATATGGAACTCATGCATGTATTCTCCTCCTTTTCAAATTTGATAGTTAAAGCAGAGTCTGGGCTTCAGGAGCGCTGTGGACAAGTTTAGGTCCAAGAGACTCCAAGTCTCTGCAGAAATGTGTGTCCCGACGCTGCTCGCTCTGCTGCTCTGTGGTAAGTGCCTTTGTTTCAAGAGAATCAGTGCATTTGACGGGTTTAGAATAATCCACTTGAGAAACAGTGTTGTTTTTGGAAGCCCTTTTAGTTTTAGTTTTAGTCTTTTGGACGAAAATGCTTATAGTTTTAGTCACGTTTTAAAATGTAAAAGGGTTTTAGACAAGTTTTCGTCCGTTTCATTATAAAAGGTTATAATTAATTTCGATAAGTATTGAAAATTGGGATAAATAATAGTTATCTATTGTCTTTATAGCTTTGGACAAACAGATTACACCACAATAGGCACTATTAGAAGTGTCAACATGCGTTCATACGCTACGCTATTTAAAACTGTCCTGAGTTCGATGTCCCTGTGACATCGACGTCAGACGCACTCCATGGAGGATGTACGCTAGCAGTGCACTGCACGCCACGGGAAGAGGCCGCTGCCGGGCCGAATCATCAGAGCTGACGGCGCCGCTCTGTGTCACGTTTACCGGTGTGTTCTCCCGCTCCGCGTATAAACTCTGTTTGTGAACGATCTGACGAACCACTTTCTCCCATTTTAGTCTCGTCTCGTCTTCGTTGACGAAAACAACACTGTTGAGAAACCTGGATTATTTATTTGAGTTATTTCATATTTCATGCTGAGTCATTTTGAAACCATGTTTTGTATGGGCCAGGGTTTGTCCACTTTGGTGTCAGTGTTGATGTTGTTGTCTTTTATTTGCCCGTCAAGAGAATCAGTGGAGGATCTGAGGGTGCACAGGAAAACGGGGTGTGTGAATCTGATAGCTCCAGTGTTCTACATTCTGCTCCATTTCAGCCACATGAACAAGTGAACAACTTCAATTCCTCACTTCCAAAATACGTGCAAGGTCAATGTTGAGGCGAGGTATGCAAACACGGGTGAAAGGCTGCAAGTTGGGACCAATATCAGTGTAAATGAGCCAGAACTGAAGAAATATTAGCGAGACAGGGGAATCACAGTGTAAAAGTGTTAAGTATATGTCACCGGGTCATTTAAATCAGGGGTTCCCAAACTTTTTTGGCGGGGCCCCCAAAAACTGACACGAAAACAACTCGGGACCCCCCTTGTATAAAGTTATTGCCTCTTACGCTACTTTAGGGAAGAAAAACATTTTAAAATCAAGTTGACATGTATTTAAACAGTTTATTTTGATTATATAAATGGATTTCAGGAATGATATGCTGTTTTACACTCAAAAATATATCAAAAACAGTTGCCTTTTTCTTTTTTATTTCATCCTACAATCATCTGGGGACCCCCACCCAAGGCCTCGCGACCCCCGAGGGGTCCCGACCCCCACTTTAGGAACCAGTGATTTAAATGAGTGTTATCTGAGGGTCAACTAAACCAGAATAACAAAACATTGCTCTTGTGCAGTGGCGAAGCAAGGTTACCCGGGGGCCCCAGGAATGTCAATAGGGTGCCCTCTGGTGCCCACTTTGTGCTCTGCGAGGAGGGGTTCCCTGTTTGCCCCGTGTCGTGTTGAATGTATGGCATTACTTTATAATGATTTTTGTTTATTATTGATATCATACACAAGGCCTTCTTAACTTCACAAATGGAAAATACTTACATTTACTGGGCAGCACGGTGGCGCAGCGGTTAGCGCAAGTGCTTCACAGCTAGAAGGTCCCGGGTTTGATTCCTACCTGGACAGGCCTTTCTGTGTGGAGTTTGCATGTTCTACTCGTGTATGTGTAGGTTTCCCTTACTCCGGTTTCCCCTACCACTAAAAACATGTATAATAGGTGAATCCTCCAGCCAGGTGATTCTGACCGTCAGCCTGGCTCCACATGTCAAATGCAGAGGACAAATTTCCCTACGGGGACAATAAAGTATACAAACAAACAAATAAACATAGGCCTTGCACTACTTATAGTATTTACTTGAAGTCAGATGTGTTTGTGTTTCAGCCATGTGCTTCAGTCTCTGCTCTGAGATCCCCCTGTGGGGTACCACTTTGTGGATAAGAATCTGACCTGGAGCGAGGCTCAGCAGTTCTGCAGACAGCACTACAATGACTTGGCCTGTGTGAGCAGCTCTGAGGACAATCTCAGACTGCCCCGCCCTCCAGGCTACAGAGCCCCCGTGTGGATCGGCCTGTATGATGACCCCACAGACCTGAACCAGTGGAAGTGGACGGCCACTAACGCCAACGGATCCTTTGAGCACTGGAGATCTGCGGAGGATGAACCACAGTATGTTCATGAGCCTCAGCAGTGCGCTTTTATCTGGTGGTCTACCTGGCTCAGCAGCTCCTGCTCCAAAAAACACAAAGCCCTCTGTTATTCTGGTGAGAGTTTGTGGAAATGTAAGCTAATGCTGTGTTCAGACCAAACGCCTCCAAAGTGTCAGGTCTACATTGAAAATACACGGGGGACGCACCTCAGGGAGCACCTCGGGGAGCACCTCAGGGAGCACCTCGGGGAGCACCTCAGGGAGCACCTCGGGGAGCACCTCAGGGAGCACCTCAGGGAGCACCTCAGGGAGCACCTCGGGGAGCACCTCAGGGAGCACCTCAGGGAGCACCGTCGAGAGATCCCGCAGTGAGTCCCGCGCCTCCTGTGCAGTGCGTTTTGAAGCTTTTCGTGTGTGGCAAACCTTTGACGCACGTCTAGCGCCTCGAAAGCGGCCGAGTTGGAATTGTTGACGTTTTTGGAGAAATTCGCGGGTGTCGACCAATCAGGAGCTTTCCCCAACAGTGACGTGCGTTGGAGCTGAGTGAGCCATCGCCGGCCCGCAGATGTAAACAGTCAGAGTCACGGAGGTTAGCTTCATCGTGTGGTACTTTTAAAAGACACACATCAGTGTTTCATTTGCCTAAACACCCAGGATTAAAAGCGGCAACAAGAAAACTTATTTGAGTGGCTGGGAATGTGTTTGGGTCTTGATGATGCACAGAGCATTCCCAAAGCTAATGCTACAGTACAAGCTAAATCTCCAATCGATGTGAAAACGAGAAATATGCACGAATAAAGTCTGTTAAGCCCCATCTACATAAAGCAACCGTGTAACAATGATCACACATTGTGCAGGCTTGTTAATTTTAAGTTTATTGCTCACATTTTATCTACAACGGGCCGTAGTTGATTTCTATGCTAGCCGCTTAGCAGCAAACAGATAGCTCGCATTGACCCCCTTTAAAACAAGTATTATGCACTAATCACGTCAATAAAGCCCTTAACTACACAGAACAGCCTTTATGATGGTCACACACTGAGATGGGCTTGACACATGTGTGGTTTATTGCACACACTTTTTTTATTTATCAACAATGAGCCGTAGGCGATTGCAACAAGCTAACCGGGCTAACCTAGCCTATAGCCACTTGCTACCAATGTCCCTTCAACCGTATGGGCTGGATATGAGCTTAAATACTGGGGACATCCTGCGTAGACCATGGGGTATAGTTCCATAAGACATGGCAGGAGCAAAGAGGGAGACTACAGTAATTAGCCTTTGAACAACTCTAGTTTTCAGGCACGAGCTGTTTCCAAGATGGCTACGAACAGACTCTGAGTTGACGCGCGGCCAGGGCGTCTTGACGCTCTGTGACATTTGTGACAAGCGTCTGACTTCAGTAAGCACAAGCGTCCAACTACGGACTTGAAGCGCGTCTTTGACGCCCAAGAGGCGTTCGGTCTGAACACGGCATAACAGTCAAATAGGGGTTACATGGTAGACGAAGGTTCTTTAGCTGTCATTTGTACTATGCAGCTTAAGTATTGAATGTTTTTATCTCTCTTCCAAGAAACAATAAACTGTTAATACTCTGAAGTAACCTGATCTCATGAAGATATTGTTTTGTGGTGGTTAGATGTGTTTCTTTCACTGAGATGAAACTATGTTTGTTTTTGTAGGTTCCAGCCCAAAAGTTTTTCATTTAGGTGATCTTCTGAGTTGGGACGATGCTTTGACCTACTGCAGAACTCACCACACAGACATGGCTTTGATCGAGAGCGCAGAGGAGAACAGTGCTGCTTCTGCTGTAGCAGACTACTTTAGTGCATGGATCGATCTGTCCAGATCTACAGGGAAGTGGTCGGACAACAGGGCAGTCACCTTCACAGCCTGGAATGAGCCGGGTGTGAAGAGAATCTACCACGAGCCTTTCTGCACTGCAGAGAACGTGCATAACACCTGGGAAGTCTTTCCTGTCAGGAGAGACGCCCATTCTACTGTCAAGGTAACACGTTTTACACTGGTATCTCCTCAATCCTGCATTAGTCACTTTGGTAATTGCACTGTCGCACAGCAGTTAGCGCTCTCGCCTCACAGCAGCTCTGGCGGAAAAAATTTGTCCTAAAAGTGACTAAAGGGGTGCTATGATCTTCTGTGGGGGAGCTAAAAAAACGGGAGATTTAGAGATTATTAAACAACGTAATGCACAAAATGATGCACTCTTGGTGTGGGCAGCTCAGAGTGGGCTGCAAGAGCCACCGCAGAGTCATTTTTGTTTCAGCGATAGACCCAACACAGTCTCACTCCGAAAGCGTCATAAATTGACGAACGGTCAGTCGCCTTATGCGTAATATAGAACGCAAAAGGTACCTGTTTGCGTCTCCAGTAACGCAATGGGTTTGTAATGCATTTGAATGAGAGTCCAGACGCGGCTCATTTGACGATATCGGACAGCTCATAGTATAGAACACGTAGTACAAATTCAGCTCGGTTTAGCCAACTATAAAACAAAAATGACTCGCTGTGTATTTGCAATTACAATAATGCTAAAGAAACATGCAAAATCACAGTCAACACTCGCTTAATCCCTCACAATACAGGCAAAACTGCATTCAGCACGCATACACAAGCGCAGAACTACAGTATTCATATTTGTGTGAATCTGAGGCCAAACTGTTGTTCATCAAAGCCAAAAATGATGGATCCAGGACAAACCAAGCCGGACCCAACACAATCACAAAAACTTCTTCAGGAACTTTTACAATATCGCATTGCATTACAGCAGTACGTAGTTTAAAGCCTTTTCCCTACCTTCTGCTGTCTTCGTGGGACGAGTTCTCCAGTATTTAGTCCCACAAGTGGCGTGTCATGGTCCGGTTTTAATCCATGGCTTTCCGGGTCTTTGCCGGGCTTGCACCCGGCCAAGGTGTGCTCTCTTCAGGTTAGCTTTGAGCTGCGGCCCGCTGGAGTCCCATGGAGGATCGTAACGCCGATTTACACTTCCTCTGCAAAAGTCCTTTGGGTGAAAGTGATGCCAAGCATCCACGATGATATAAATGTCCTTATGTTTGCCTCGGTCAGCTATTTAAGGTTAAAGATAAGCATTTATTGATCATATGTTTCATTAGGCGCCAAGAGTCAAAAACACGATCAGCTGTTCTGATTGACACCCGCGTCAACCAATGACACGCGTTCAAAACTGTGACGTCACTAAAAGGCGGTCAATCTATTTTTTTATTGTAAAATATTAGTATTACACTAAACCTGCACTGCTGATACCGACTATAGCATTATTATTATTATTTTTGCAGTCTGTTTACTTATTATTATTTACTGTGTACACTTTTTGTCCCCACAAAGTCCTTGTATATAAGATACCACTATTTACTATTTAATTGTTGTTTATTTCACATTTCCTGCCTATTTGCACACCCTGAGTGTTTCTAAGAGCTGAATGTAACAAGTACATTTCTCCATTGTGAGATCAATAAAGGCTATTTTATCTTATTGTATTAGCCTTATTTACGTCATTGAGCAGAAGAATCTGAAAGCACATTTAAGGTTTGGATTGGAGGCCTTTTTTATTTTATTTTTAGAATTATTATTTTTATAAATTTTTCAGCAATTAAAGACGGTTTACTTCACACATCTCTTGTATGAAACAGGTGCATAAGAGAATGTATAGAACAGGAAACGTAGAACAGGAAAAAACTTTCACACTGTGTACTCCAAACACCAGTGTTCCTTTATTTGATGCAACGTTTGGGCCAGTGGCCTTCGTCAGGCAAAATGTTTTTATGAATGAGAAGCCATCCTTATATAGGGTGTGGCCTGCTGCATCACAGGATGCTGTCATAATGGCCTATGGCAAAACGTAGGCAGCATATGTATACAACATACATCCAAACACAAAAAACAAAGCCAGGATATAGTGAATAAAATATACATATGTACATATATACAATAAAAACATCTAGTGGCACATGAAATACATTGGGAAATGGATATATACGACAGCTCATAAATAGAGAAGATCTGCCTAAATATATGCAAATCAACATGTACACCAAGGAAGTTAACACAGCCTATAAACATAACATGGCATTGGAACCTCTATAGAGGTGTCAATAGAGAACTCTCTGTCTCTGTTCTCTGTCACCTGCATAACTCAGTATTGGGCTCACTCTGCTACCATAAAGGGCACATCTTAACATCCGACCCTGAACTCTCCACTCAAGGAACCCCTCTTTTTGTCAATAGGAGGGGGAAAAATTAAAAGACTATTTGGTCCGTGCCAATGTCAGCCCCAAAGTCACATCTACCCAGACACTATTGACACCTATCCCTAATGGGAATTACAGATGTGGGACTTGTGCACAATGTAACAACACTTATAAAACTTCTTTCTTCCAACATCCCCACAGTGGTAAACAACATACCCATTTGCATCCACGTATGTGGTCTATTTATTGCGTTGCCCTTGTGGTTTAGCATATGTGGGAAAACCATAAGAAAATTAAAACAAAGAATAAGCGAGCATAAGAGCTCAATACGCAGAAATGACAGAGAATAGCTAGTAGCTGCCCATTTCAATGATGCACATCATGATGTCAGTGCTCTATGTTTTGAACAAGTCTCTCTTATAGAGGAGGAGACCATGACAAACTTTTGAAGAAAAGAGAAAGCCTACAGGATTGTAACTTTACAGACCCTTACACCCAAGGGATAAATGTTTTCTATAGAGGTTCCAATGCCATGTTATGTTTATAGGCTGTGTTAACTTCCTTGGTGTACATGTTGATTTGCATATATTTAGGCAGATCTTCTCTATTTTTGAGCTGTCTTATATATCCATTTCCCACATGTATTTCATGTGCCACTAGATGTTTTATTGTATATATGTACATATGTATATTTGATTCACTATATCCTGGCTTTGTTTTTGTGTTTGGATGTATGTTGTATACATATGCTGCCTACGTTTTGCCATAGGCCATTATGACAGCATCCTGTGATGCAGCAGGCCACACCCTATTTAAGGATGGCTTCTCATTCATAAAAAACATTTTGCCTGACGGCCACTGGCCGAAACGTTGCATCAAATAAAGGAACACTGGTGTTTGGAGTATACAGTATGAAAGTGTTTTCCTGTTCTACGTTTGACTTCTATACATTCTCTTATGCACCTGTTTCATACAGTACAAGAGATGTGTGAAGTAAACCGTCTTTAATTGCTGAAAAATTTATAAAAATAATAATTCTAAAAATAAAATAAAAAAGGCCTCCAATCCAAACCTTAAATGTGCTTTCAGATTCTTTGCTCAATGACGTAAATAAGGCTAATACGATAAGATAAGATAGCCTTTATTGATCTCACAATGGAGAAATTTAGAAGAATCAGAATCAGAATCAGAATAGGTTTATTGCCATTGTCATGAACAGATCCACAACTAGGAATTTTACTCGGTACGCTTGCGCACATGCGCTAAACGCACCAGGGCAGCCATTAAAAGGCGCCCCTTTTTGTTGCTGAAAGTAGAAATCACAATAAAGCAAGCACATACGTAGACAATTATACACAAGATTATGATAATACACATTACGGCGGACAACCCGCTGGAAATTTTTCATTGGTACAAAAGGGAGGGGAGGTGGGTAGAGATACAGTGAGTGAGGCGGACAGAGGGAGGGGGTAGGTTAAGGCAGGTCATGTATTGTGTTATGTCGGAGGCTTCTGGCCTTGGAGTGTTGTGTATGTCTAATCGCCGTAGCGTGTCCTTGTGGGGGAAGTTTACATTGCACAGGAGAGATAACTGCACAGCTGCGCTCTGGAGTCCTTGAGATTACATTCTTTAACTTGATTAATTGTTGTCCGCTTTAATTTCAAATTTAAAAAAATCTACTTTGCTTTCGCTTTCGCTGGACCTCAACATTATTCAGACATTCGCAGCAGGCAGCGGCCTTAGTCCATTAACATTCTGCACAGCCCGGAGATCTGACCCGCGACGTCACGAATCATTTCTCCAGACCGAGCCAAGGTGTAATCCATCTTTCTTATACCATCCTCGTACTGAGCAGAAAGGACTTAAAGAGTTCCTCACTTTTCGCTACATTCCGTTGTAATTCCATCAAGTGCTCACTGACTCGTTACATTCAGCTCTTAGAAACACTCAGGGTTGCAAATAGGCAGGAAATGTGAAATAAACAACAATTAAATAGTAAATAGTGGTATCTTATATACAAGGACTTTGTGGGGACAAAAAGTGTACACAGTAAATAATAATAAGTAAACAGACTGCAAAAAATAATAATAATAATGCTATAGTCGGTATCAGCAGTGCAGGTTTAGTGTAATACTAATATTTACAATAAAAAATATAGATTGACCGCCTTCTTAGTGACGTCACAGTTTGAACGCATGTCATTGGTTGACGCGGGTGTCAATCAGAACAGCTGATCGTGTTTTTGACTCTTGGCGCCTAATGAAACATATGATCAATAAATGCTTATCTTTAACCTTAAATGGCTGACCGAGGCAAACATAAGGACATTTATATCATCGTGGATGCTTGGCATCACTTTCACCCAAAGGACTTTTGCAGGGGAAGTGTAAATCGGCGTTACGATCCTCCATGGGACTCCAGCGGGCCGCAGCTCAAAGCTAACCCGAAGAGAGCGCACCTTGGCTGGGTACAAGCCCGGCAAAGACCCGGCAAGCCATGGATTAAAACCGGACCATGACACGCCACTTGTGGACTAAATACTGGAGAACTCGTCCCACGAAGACAGCAGAAGGTAGGGAAAAGGCTTTAAACTACGTACTGCTGTAATGCAATGCCATATTGTAAAAGTTCCTGAAGAGATTTTTGTGATTGGGTTGGGTCCGGCTTGGTTTGTCCTGGATCCATCATTTTTGGCTTTGATGAACAACAGTTTGGCCTCAGATTCACGCAAATATGAATACTGTAGTTCTGCGCTTGTGTATGCGTGCTGAATGAGCTTTTGCCTGTCTTGCGAGGGATTCAAGCGAGTGTTGACTGTGATTTTGCATGTTTCTTTAGCATTATTGTAATTGCAAATACACAGCGAGTCATTTTTGATTGTTTTATAGTTGGCTAAACCGAGCTGAATTTGTACTACGTGTTCTATACTATGAGCTGTCCGATATCGTCAAATGAGCCGCGCCTGGACTCCCATTCAATTACATTACACACCCATTGCGTTACTGGAGACGCAAACGGGTACCTTTTGCGTTCTATATTACGCATAAGGCGACTGACCGTTCGTCAATTTATGACGCTTTCGGAGTGAGACTGTGTTGATAGACCAGGGGTTCCCAAATATCACTCAACCAACAGCTCGGGATCCCCTGCTGTAAAATGTAATCAGCATTTATAACAATATAAAGAACAACTAACCCCACCTTCCAGAGCCTCAAGCCCGACTGAAAAGTGAGAAGTTTATTATTGTAGTAAAACCTTTTGCTTCTTACTGTTTCTTCAGAGGAGTCCAAAACCATCAGATTTGTGAAGATGGAGTTCTCTGGACACGGCCTGGACGCTTCAGCGATGAACCAGAAGCTTTTACATGAGGTTGGTTTAAATCTCTGCACACATTCCCAGAGCTGGACACGCTCAGCAGAGGAACTTTTACACTAACTTTTTATTTTCCAGATCGAGAAATGGTTTGAAGCAGCAGGTCGCACTGACGTCAAGGTAAAGTTGAAGACAGTCCAGGAAAAACAAGAGGAGAAATACAAAAAACCCAACTGTCCTCTGAACGTGTGACCTGTGTCTTCTTCAAATTCACCAATTGGAGGAGGGCTTCATTAGAAAGAGATTGATAACACATTAATACATTCATTGTTTACTTGTAACAACCAAAACATCAAAGAATTAATGCATTAGTTAATGTCTGTGATATATATATATATATATATATGTGTGCTTTATGTGGGCCTAGTGTTTATTAATTGTATTTTACTGCAAAGCGCGTTATATTTGAGAAACTAAGCAGCGACTGCATAAGAGGTTGTACCAACACAGCAGAGGAAGCTCTAGCTGCATCTCAGTCAGCGGCTCATCTCCATTTTAAAAGCAGCTACTCCTTTGGGAAAGGAGCTGTTTTTGTGGTTTAAGGCGAGACGCTGCAGGTGAATAAGGAAACTTTTTAAATAATTTGAAACTTTTGCTGTAGATTACTGGAATAAATATGAAAAAATGTATTGCCAGTTTTCTAATTTTGTGTGCTCTTTTTTTATTTTTTAAATAAGGCCTTTTATGGCTAAAACTGTCCTAATTTTCCATGTTTTCGGCGACGAAATCTGAAGAATAGAGTGAGCCAGATTTAAATCCATCCATCCATCCATTTTCTTCCGCTTTATCCGGGGCCGGGTCGCGGAGGCAGCAGTCTCAGCAGAGATGCCCAGACTTCCCGATCCACACACACTTCCTCAGCTGTTCTGGGGGGACCCCGAGGCGACACCAGACCAGCTCGGAGACATAGTCCCACCAGCGTGTCCTGGGCCTTCTACGAGGCCTCCTCCCAATAGGACATGCCTGGAACACCTCCCGAGGGAGGTGACCAGGAGGCATCCGGAACAGATGCCCTAGCCACCTCAGCTGCTCCTTTCGACGTGAAGGAGCAGCGACTCTACCCCGAGCTCCTCCCGGGTAACTGAGCTCCTCACCCGATCTCGAAGGGTGCGCCCAGCCACCCTGCGAAGGAAACTCATTTCAGCCGCTTGTATCCGCGATCTTGTCCTTTCGGTCATTACCCAGATCTCATGACCATAGGTGAGGGTGGGAACGTAGATCGATCGGTAAATCTAGAGCTTTGCCCCCTGACTCAGCTCCCTCTTCACCACAACAGTCCGATACAGCGACCGCATCACTGCTGACGCTGCACCGATCCGTCTATCCATCTCATGCTCCATCCGTCCCTCACTCGTGAACAAGACCCCGAGATACTTGAACTCCTCCACTTGGGGCAAGGACTCCCCACCGACCTGAAGAGGGGAAACCACCTTTTCCGGTGGAGAACCATGGCCTCGGATTTGTAGGTGCTGATCCTCATTCCGGCCGCTCCACACTCGGCTGCAAACCGCCCCAGTGCAGCTGAAGGTCCTGATTTGATGAAGCCAACAGAACAACATCATCTGCAAACAGCAGAGATGAGATCCTGAGGTTCCCAAACCGGACACCCTCCGGCCCCTGGCTGCGCCTACAAATTCTGTCCATAAAGGTAATGAACAGAACCGGTGACAAAGGGCAGCCCTGGCGGAGACCGACACGCACCGGAAACAAGTCTGACTTACTGCCGGCAATGCGAACCAAGCTCCTGCTGCGGTCATACAGGGAACGGACAGCCCTTAGCAGAGGGCTGTCCGTTCCCTGTAAACTTAAAAAGACTTTTTTAAGAATGGATTGGATATCGTGTTTAATTATAAAATAAACTGTGTATTAGTGAACTGAAATGACAATTTTCCAAATAAATCTATGGAGAAACATTTGATCGGTGCAATAATTAAACATGTTATTGTGAAGATTAGGTCTTTTTTTGTTTCCAGGTGAAAATTTATATAAAAAGCTGAACATTGACACAAAAAAAGAGTTTTGCCTTTAAGGCAAGGCAAGGCAAGTTTATTTGTAGAGCACATTTCATACACAATGCAATTCAAAGTGCTTCACAGTTGCAGAAAATTACAAGAAAACAGATAAAATCAATCAATAAAACATCAACATAAAATTAATCAATGACAGTAAAAGGCAAGAGTGCAGATAAAATACTTTCAGTTTTCATATGCACGGGTAAAAAGAGCTGTTTTCAGCCTGGATTTGAACATTGTCAGAGTTGAGGCCTGTCTCACATCCTCATGAAGACTGTTCCAGATTTTAGCTGCATGAAACTGAAACGCAGCCTCACCGTGTTTATTATTGACTCTGGGAACCACCAGGAGACCCCTCCCTGAAGTTCTCAGGGCCCGAGATGGTTCATACGGCTCTAACATGTCAGAGATGGACTTTGGTGCTAAACCATGAAAAGACTTGTACACAAGCAGAGCTGTTTTAAATTCTATTCTCTGAGTGACAGGAAGCCAGTGCAGAGACCGGAGCACTGGACTAATGTGGTCGTATTTCCTTGTTCTTGTCAGGACTCGAGCAGCAGCGTTCTGGATGTTCTGCAGCTCTAACAGCTCGTTTAGAAAGGCCAGTGAGCAGGCCGTTACAGTAGTCTAACCTGCTGGAGACAAATGCATGGATGAGTCTCTCTAAGTCTGGTTTTGACACTATTCCTCTGATCTTAGCAATGTTTTCAGATGGTAAAAAGCTGATGATGTTATTGCTTTGATGTGGCTGTTTAAGTTCAGGTCTGAGTCCATGATTACTCCTAGATTTCTAACCTGATTTTTTGGTTTCAGAGCGAGAGACTGATAACACTTGTCTTGTGTCTGTGGGTTAAAAACAATGTTTGTCTGAGTTTAGTTGGAGAAGGAAAACCCCCTCGCGATTTGCAGGTTATATCTATTTAAACATTATGTAATGAGAGCTACTTCGCATTCCCAAAGGTTTAGGAGGCTGAGATTTTTTCTTTTGGGGTTGTGTTGTGTATTTGTTTTGGATTTGTGTTTTGTCGTTCATATCCTCCTCTTGCTGCCTTTTGTGTGCGGCACTTTTTAGTCCTTATATAGTGAATGATAGGCAGAAACATATGCTAATTAGTAGATTCACCAAACTCAGAACACACGTTTGAAGGATATTCCTACTTAAGAACATGCAAAGTGAGATATGTATAGCCTTTATTTGTTATCATTTTGATGATTATGGCTCAGCTTGTATAAAACCCAAATTAAAATCTCATAAAATATGTTATTATAAATATTTGAAAATGGACAGTAAGCCATAAAAATAAACTAAACTATTATACAAAAGTATATTAGTTTCACATTTTAAGTTGAATTGTAGAAATAAATGAACTTTTTCATGATATTCTGATTATATGACGAGCACCTGTATAGTTACCGCGCGGCTCATTAGCTACATCAATCTTATAAACTCCAATTCTTTCCTTTTTAGTACCTTTACTAGTTAGTACTTAGTAGCCTAGTACTTTTTAATTAAAGAGTAATCATCAGAACCGCGTTGTGTTCAGTTGAAGGCGTCCTACGGCGAGCTCGCCTGATCGGTTTCCTCTGACTCTCACGTCTCTGTAACAAAACACACGAGAGGGTTAGACCTGGTTTAGTCCCGGTTTATCCCTGGTTTAGTCCTGGTTTAGTACCTTGTAGTAGAGGGTCATGGCGATGGTCCAGAGTGTCAGGGTGACGACATAGACCGTGGCTCTGATCAGCAGAGGTGAGTCTGGAGCTGCAAACACAGGAGACACTGATCAGACTCTATTAATGACTGACTTTATTATGCAGCAATCTGGCTCCTACACATTTATTTTTTATTTTTATTTATTTATTTAATAGGGACAGTGCATATTAATGAACATCTGTAGTTACAGTGTAAATATGCCAGATTATAGCAAACATGCTAATTTCCATCTGCAGTCCCTAGGCAGGTGACACAGAAACAATTAAAATTACATTTGCATTCATTACAGGAAGGCATAAAAACATATATACATTGGCTTTAGCCTTACGAATGATACTGATTACTTTGTTTCTCATTGAGGTCAATTTCTGTCTGTCGGTGGTCAAGCCGGATTTTAATGATTTCTTAAGTAAAAAATCTCTCTTTCATCAACTTTCTACAGTTTCATCTATCCATGGTAGAATATTGCAGTTTCTTATCCCCTGCTTTCCCTTTTTGTGAACGGTGCACATAGTTCCTGTAATTTTGATGCAAATAGATCACTGCTGATTTCTATATTATTGTTTACTAAAATGGCACTCCAGTTAGCGTCTTTGAGGACTGTGTCGAGATTTTGAATTTGTTTTTTAGGAATAAAATCTTGGAAATTTTGTTCTCCTGTGTGGTGCAAAAAACCTTGCTTTTGTGAGTTTTCGAGTAAATAGAATCATGTTATGGTCGGACAGGCCTGTCAATAAATGGTATGTTTTAACAATTCTCTCGGGATTATTTGTGAATAATAAATCAATGCAAGTGGAGGAGTGGGTGGTGATTCTTGTGGGCTTATGAATTACTTGTTTTAAGTTGTACTCATCCATAATTTGTTTGAGTTTGCTCCTTTTCTTTTTTTCTTCCCAGTTGATGTTTAAATCACCCATGACTATTAGCTCTTTGTTAGAGTCACAGCTATTCAGTAGAATCTTTAACTGATCATAGAAATCAGTGGTAGCAGATGGCTTTCTGTATATGCAAAGCATTGTAAGAGACATTTCAGATGAAAAGGAAATATTCACACCTATACATTCCAGATTGATTTCATTTGGAATTTCCATTTGTTTGCATTTGAATTTATCTTTAATATACATCAAAACACCTCCTCCTCTACCCTTACCCCCATCTCTTCTAAAAACGTTATATTATTTTCTAGAATGAAAAAAAAAAAAAAAAAAAAAAAACGGATTTCCCAACAATAATATATTAAAAAGTAAATGTTAGATGTTCCAAAAAAATTATAATCAAAAAATCAATTTCGAAAGATTTGGGGGGTGGGACAAACTAATCAGACCCTATACTGTACAGCAACTGCAGCCTTTCCACTGTTCTCAATTGTAGCTGTGCTGTTTTTGAACATTCATAAAGTTCAGGCCTGTGGAAAATACCATCAATGTCCCTGATGCAGAAAGACACAGACACAGATTGAAGAATAAAGCAATCATGGGACTCTTTTCAGTATCCGACTAGCACAATGAAATGAGACTAAATCCCTCCAGAATCCACTGCAAATGTGGATGTAACTTTGTGAAGGACCGATGCGGACATGTCCTCACCCACTCTGAGCGGACAGGGACAGTGTCATGGCCCTGCTGTGATGGGGCCCTGTGTTTCCACTCCCCTCTCCCTGTGTGTGTGTGTGTGTGTGTGTGTGTGGGCGGAGAGTAACTGGGAGGAGCTGCGGCTGATGGTGCACACCTGGCGTCAATCATCTCGTCCGGCAAAGAAAAGCCCTGTGCTCCAGCCAATCTGCGCCAGATTGTTAGTCTACCAGACGGTGAATCTTGGCTCCTGAAGAGTATTTTGATTTTCAACTAGTACTTACCTTGAGTAATCCTTGTTCCTGTTTTTCAGCTCCTCACTTTGTACCTGGCCTGCTCCGCTCCACTCCTTCGTTCCTGGAACTCTTTTTCTGTTGGACAATAAAGCGCACAAACCTTGCCTCAGTCTTGTGTCACTTTTTGGGTCATAGCCTTTGAGCCGTGACAGACAGTCCAACAATATTTCACAGTCCTTCACATCTACATTTGTGGACAGCGGCCCTGGCGGTGTTCAGAGCGCGTTTGAGCTGTACAGTGGAGTTTGACACTTTAAGACGTATCACTGGCTCATTGGGAGTGTCCGAGGTTCACCAGTGACAGCTCGCCTCTTGGGCTGTGGCTGCCAAAGCGGAGAGCGCAGTGGCCGTCTGAGGCGTCCATAAGTACATGGTCTATCACGCTCACACACCACACCTTGCATATCTCCACAATCCTGCTGCCATTCACTGTGGCAAAGAGGAAGAATCTACAATGTTTTTGCCAACTTTAGTGACTGGACCAGGGCATGGATACAGTCCAGCAAGCAGTGAAAACCTGAGTAAGTGTTCATCCTGGAGCGTCCTGCAGGCCAGTGGGATGGTAAGTAAAGGCGCTATGCTAAACACCCAAGTATCCACTGAAACTGAAAAAAAAAATGGGTCCAATTTACATGATTTGAAAATGTACACCGGTCGCAAACAATTATATCGTCTAGTCTGATCACGATTTCGATGTGTTTCTCTAAACCAGTTAGGGCACGTAGAGGCAAAGTGATTTATTCCAGTTTGAATTAAGTCATGTTTCATCTCATGTTGTAGTAATTTGATCACTTTAATGCAACATATTTTCATTTTTAAGAAAAACAACCAGCTTTATTAATGGTTAAGTGTTTAGATAATGTAAATGTAAAACTATTTCTAATATGTAGCTGTAAAATCAATAGTTTGGGTTTATACTATTCCAAATGTACAGAACTGTTTTTTCCTTCACCAAAGTTAAATCTACACAATTACATTCATATATTCAATAAAATATCAGTTTCAAAAGTTTACTTGCAGATTAGATGTACACAATTATACAACTGACAAAAAATATGTTATGAAAAGCTTTAATGAACTTTTTTATTTTACAGACAGCTAGATAAATCTGCCATCTCGTGTAGCAAAATTAGATGCACCTTCCAACTAAAATAAGATGTGATTTTAACACGTTTTAAAGGTTTTTATGAATTTGACTATGATTGTCATTGTGCAAGCAATAATCATGATAAACAAAGATAATTATCTTGATTATAATCAAGTATCATTAACTCTGGTATCTACAATGCTAAAGTATGAAAGCTGTTACAAACTTGAGGTGATATTTAGCACATGAAATAGGATCCAAATTATTTTACTATGTGCTTGACTAAAATATTTTTTATCTGAATAAATAAATATACAAGTGGTTCAATACCAACCAAAAACTAAACTACTGTATATTGCAAACAGCTAGTTCTGAACGATTGCTTTCTGAGCCAAAATTTAACCCTGAACACAAGGTTTATTGAGCTGGCTTGTTCTTCAAAGTCCATCGTTAGACAATTAGCTGCCGTCAAGTCCCATGATTGTTGTTTTCTGCAGTACCTCGAATGTGTAGTGGAGGTTGGGAGGGTAGTGGATATTGAGGCAGCAGTCAGTCCGAAAAGCATTATAACTGCCAGGAGAACATTGTCCAAATTCTCCAGCTCTTTCTTCTTCTTACAAGGACAAGGCCATGGTTGTCCTCAGTGGAAGGAGACTTGTGATGGTACATGCCGACAGTGTCTTCAATGACCTCTTCCACAGCATTTTGGTCCATGTCCTGTATAAATAAATAAACTATATAGTTATGGGATACAACGTGATAAAACAGAACTCGACCAGGCATCACATTGTATCACTTTGAATCAGTGGTTCCCAACCTGGGCGGGGCTGGGATTACAGTAGTATACTGTAAGTGATATAATTTTAGGAAAATTAAATGGTTACAAATAATCAAACATTATTGATAATGGAATACAGCAATATAATGATAAAAGTAAGTAAAATGTTTTTCTTCTTTTAACAAACCCTTCCCTGTGTATCTGAGTTTCTGGAAACTGATCTGAGCAACAAGACAACATTTCAGGACCAACTTCACTAAAGACTAAAGTGCTGATGGTAGATTTTTGAGTAACGCTTTTAGGTCCGTAGATGTGCTGAAGAAGGAGCTAAATTAATCTTTAGTTGCTGAAAATGCACGCATCTCATTGGCAAGTGAAGTCTTAAAAAAACTGATCAAAATGTAGAGCTGCTTGATAATAGGCCAAATAATCACAACTCGGGGCTAGCACCTATAGATTAGTGTCCCAACGCAATATTTTACATACCTCATGTTCTTGGATCAGGTTCTTCAGATCCTCCCCCATGTAGATGCAGATGCCTTGGAGAATGCATTCTCGACCAGTGTCAACATCATCAAACTGTATAAATAAAATGTCTTATTAACATCAGGATCATTAGGAATTAGGATCATTTTGATTGTGCCTTTAAATCAAAGCACTATTTTTATTTGCTTATTTGGTCGGGACAGTGCATGTTAATGAACATACATGGGACTCGTGCATGTAAACAAGCCACACCAGATTTGCATCCATTGTCCCACACTTACACTTTCAAACCCATTCTCATTCATCCTGACCTATTGTACATGTTATTAGTGGTGGAAACCTATGCAGACATGGGGAGAACATGCAAACTCCACACAGAAAGACCCTGTCCAGGTGGGAATCAAACACGGGACCTTCTAGCTGTGAAGCACTTGTGCTATCTGCGGCACCACTTGTGCCACCAGGTCAATCATAAAAAAGTGGCATTTATTTTAATTAAACACTACAGCTCAACTTCACTGAACTTACATGAGTCAGTTGTGCAGCGATACGGCGCAGTTGTATCGCTTCTCCAGTTTTCCAGAAAAAAAATATGTGACAAGAATCTGGACTCGAGTGGAATGATCAATATCCTTCAGAACTCAGCAAAGACCTTGAAAAAAGAAAAAAAGAAAACATAGAATTGATATAAACTTATATCCATAGTTCAAATACTGAGCAAAACATGCCAGAACAATGATGGTAGAATAAAAATTGCAATTAAAACCTAACCTTTGTGACTTCCATGAAGTTTTCAACCATTGGTGCATCACAAGCTTGATGATTCATTTGAAGGATGGCATTGGTCTGGTTGAAGTTGGTAGGCTGCAGCTTAAAAGGATTGAAGAGAGAAAAGAGACAAGTATCTAGTTAAGCTTTGTTATGATATACGAAAAGCTTAGCTTAACTTGACAAATTAACCTCTCTGTAAATAACATTAAAAATACATATTGGGGAAGCTTTAGTTTGTAATGACTTAAAACGCACTTCACACGTACTTCACAGCGAATCCTTGCAAATCCCCATACTAGCCCTGTAACATGCAGAATAAATATCAATAAGTATTGGTTGTGCCTTGAAAAATATATTCAAATCTAAAAAAAATGTCATCATATGACAAAGCTGTACACACATTCAAAACTTGCACAGTTCACATGAACAATGTGGATGTGTGAAGAGTGAGAAAAAGTTCTCACTCTGAACCATGGCTAACTCCACAATCTTTGAAAAGGGGAGGAATCATCTAATACATAGTTAAGATGGCCAAAGAAATTATTCACATGAATTGTTACAAACTAAAAGCAAAAGCTGCAGGCATCTCTGCAATCTAATTCCAATTTTTGGAAAACATTAAAGTGTTAAAATGCTACCAACCACTTTGGCCCTCGGTTGTTCCATGATGCCTGCAGAATGAGTGTCCTCTTCTGCATCTGTAAAGACACAAAACATTGGAAAAGTGAAAAAGCAATGGATTAATTTGAATAAACAATATTTCTGTATTATGGAAAAGTAAAGTGTAAGAGAAATGACATGGCATAACCATGTCATGAATGTGTAGCTATATTAACTCACAGTTTACTCAATATCCTGACTGCGAACTGTAAATGCGCCCGTGACTTCTGTGATTACTTATTCTTCAGTTGCAATAATATAATCCCAAACTCTTAGCAAACTGGGGCCTGGTATCAGTTGCTTATAAAGTTTAAACCTGCACTCAAACTTACAGAGGGGCGTTTAATGGCGCTCCCCAATGCTAAATCAAAGCAGAAATAATCTTGTAAACTAAACCATTTTTAATTGTATTTACTGATAATATTTTGGCAAATTCTCTGCAAATAATGAGAAGGTCTGTGTTGAGGACAAACATGTCAAATGTGTGTGCTTGACTCAAGACTTTTTGTGTTTTTCATGCATCAAAGCATCTGGCATGAAGCCTGTTAATCACTTACAAATGGCCATTTAGGCAATGTGCACTTTTTTGTTTTTAGATAAAAAACGGCCTAAACTAGTGACCACATAGACTTAGTGTGAGAATACTACTGCTAAATAACATATACACTCACCGTTCTGAGCTGCGTTCAGAGATGTGATTTCTGTGCTGCTGCTTCCAACATTGACCGTTTGTGCCTTTGTTTTAAATCTGTTCCCGCCTTCCTCATCTCGTCTTCTTCTTTTCCTTCTCTGACAGTGAGAGTTAACAGCGCCAACCTCTGGTGGTGGTCAAACTTGTTTCTAACGTGTAGAGTTTTTGCTATTCAAACACTTTGAGCTAAAGTGATTCAAGCGCTGTTTAATAAAAGCATTTATAACAACTTGAAATAACCCCATTCACTAATGTTTCTCAGTGATACATAAACAATTCATTTTAAATGTAGATGTTTATCTCATTTAGACTCAAAGAGGCACAATTTACCTTTTTTCAGTGTGGGTCAATAAAAAGAGGAAAAAAATAAAGCCCTTGCGCAGATTTGCACCAGTGCTGTAAGAGCCAAAGCCAGGTGACTATCCAGATGAGCTAAACCCCAAATAATATCAATAATAATCATAGTAATTATTGTCACTGAAAACATGTACAATAGGGATGAATGATTGGTGATGGTCAGATATGTGCAGTCGTGCTTCGTCTACCCCAGGGGAAACTGAAGCTCCTTATGCAGTGTGGAGTGAACGAAAAACAAATCTGTGACCCTCTGTGAAGCTTTGAGCGACGTGTGTCATGTGCAAAGCGCTATAGCTGGGTTTGAGGCGACGTCACAGTGTTCTAAAGGCCTATAATATTTATACAGGGGTAGGGCAGGTACAATTATTTTGTTTTTGAGGAGATTGTTGGTGTTGTGATCATCAGGAGGCGAAGCACTTCCTGTCTCCATTAGAGTTAGTAGCAGCGTCTGCTTTAGAAAATAAATAGCTCAAGATTCCATGGGAGGCAATGACTTACTGGTGGACAGTCACAGCATCATGTTAAAAACATTGCGTGGTGTTTTTTGATACTCGCTCTGAGATAAAAGTCCTCAAAAAACACAGACGTTTCCTGCGTCAAGAATTTACATCCAGTGTAATTTGTTTAACACGTCCCAGTGACTTCCATCAGTATCTCTCTGTCCATGATGTTTTCTTGAACTATTCGTGGATTTGAGAAAGACGTCGCTGATCCTTAATGGGAAAAAAGCGAGAGAGGAAGGAGCGCGATGTCCGGAGATCGCACTCTGAGTCACGTGTCATTTGCATAGAGCCTATAGGAACAGCTGGCTGCTGCCCCCATATGGAAGTGTGACATCATCACATTCTAGAACCTGAAAACCACCAATACATATAAGCTTCTATTCTACAACACATATTTAGAAGTATTTCCAGCCTTTGAATCCCCTTTAAACCCCTCAGCAGCAGATGCAGAATAACCGTCACTGTGACAGACACAAGGCGTCTAAAGGCCGTCTCACTTCTATTGGATTACTCTGAAGGGCTGCGTCGCACCCGGAGCAAGGCGACTCAATCTGCGTCAACAAAAGGCTGGACTTTAGCTCCGATAATGTATATGTATATGTAATAATGATGTTTTTTATCATTAGCCTATTTATTTATGATGAACCAAGGTTATGACTGTACTACAGAGGTGGTGTGGCAACATGAGCCAATATGATAAAATAGAATGTTATTGCCCTGTCCCACAAATATTTCTACAGTTCTGGCAAATTTACATTGATGTTTAACTGATGTCAGTCCCATCTTCCAGACTCGTGTTTGTGCAGCTCACCTAAAAGAGGAATTGTATGTTTATCTTTATTTTTCAAATTATTTTATTGTATTATTGTGGCGTCATCAGTGTTTATTTATTTATTTATTTTTTAATTTAAACGAAATGTATGTAATTTTAGTAACACACTGCTCTGTAATAAAAGCATGAAAACATAAAGCTGGAATCTCTCTGAACCCAAACTGTACCTCCAGGAGTGATGTAAAGAGTTGTGCCCTTAATGCATTCTTCAAAGCAGTAAACACAGGTGTAGTTCCCGATGTGGGTGTGGCTGAAGTTCTGGATCAGGAAGTGGGCGGAGTGATTGACAGATGGCAGGGTGTAGTTTCCAGTTGGAGACAAGAGGTGGAACTGTCCTGGTGCAAAGGGTTCGTCTAAAGAGCAGGACACACTGAAGTTGGTCCCCAACATCAGGAGGACCCTCTGCACCCGGGACGCCCCTCAGAAGAGATGGAAGCCCCCTCAGAGGAGACAGACGCTCGGACAACAGGATAAAACTCTGTGGAGAAAGAGAACGGGGTCACATCCTCCTGTGGTGTAAAAGGAGATGGAGGCAGATAATTCTCAAAGAAAAAGAATAAAATTAAAATACATTATATCTTATAATCCCACAAATGTCAGAGAAACGGCGCCAGCAGAATCATCAGGTGAAGTAATAATTGTTAGTTACAGGTGAGAGAAGTTACAAAGAAAGATGAAATGTCTTCAGTGTCTGTAAACACATTCCCGCTCCATCTGAGACACGACTGATACAACAGGTGACATGTGTAACTCACTGTCGGTGTTACTGACCTGAACAGAGCAGAAACAGATCTCCTTTGGACTCGTTCATGTGTGAGTCCAGGTCCAGGCAGTTTGTGAGGCCAGACCTCTGCTTCACACACTCAGGTTGCAGCCACCAGAACGGGCCAGAGTCAACCCTCTGATACTCCACTTTAAGCGCAGCACCACAGCCCATCTGCTCACACAGCACTGAGGCAAAGTCCAAGTCCAGGTCCTCACTGGTCGTCACTGGTCTCCACTCGTCCCTGTGTCTCAGCCTCATGAAACCAATACATCTATATCCATCGAACCTCAGCAGTTCATGTGAATCAAACATTGACAGTTTACAAACAGAAAGTGTAAAACCATAAAGGTTGATGATTTTCTCTGCAGTGGAGGCGGGGCCTTAGACAAACAGAGAGTTACCTGAGCAGGTGAGGTTAGCAGCCGCTGAGCAGTGAGTCTCTGAGCTCTCACACTCCTTCAGTGAAGTCTCTGCTCCGTCACAGTGGAAGGACCTGCCCACAGCTGGACCCTCAGTGAACAGCGCCCCCTGGTGGAGCTCAGACACAGCTCCACAGTCCAGCTCCGCACAGACCACTGCAGCTTCAGTCAGACCAAAGCCCCTCCCACACACACTGCTCCAAGCTCCGCCCATCAGCACCTCCACAGAACCAGAGCAGCGTCCAGGCCCCGCACTGAGGCGCACCCCGTCTGAAAACACAAAACACTTCAGTCACAGAAAACACTAAACACCTCAGTCGCAGAAAACACTAAACACTTCAGTCACAGACAACACTAAACACCTCAGTCGCAGAAAACACTAAACACCTCAGTCACAGAAAACACTAAACACCTCAGTCACAGAAAACACTAAACACCTCAGTCACAGAAAACACTAAACACCTCAGTCACAGAAAACACTAAACACCTCAGTCGCAGAAAACACTAAACACCTCAGTCGCAGAAAACACTAAACACCTCCGTCACAGAAAACACTAAACACCTCAGTCACAGAAAACACTAAACACCTCAGTCACAGAAAACACTAAACACCTCCGTCACAGAAAACACTAAACACCTCAGTCACAGAAAACACTAAACACCTCCGTCACAGAAAACACTAAACACCTCCGTCACAGAAAACACTAAAACACCTCCAGTCACAGAAAACACTAAACACCTCAGTCGCAGAAAACACTAAACACCTCAGAAAAAAAACTCGCCAGAAAACACTAAACACCTCAGTCACAGAAAACACTAAACACCTCAGTCACAGAAAACACTAAACACCTCAGTCACAGAAAACACTAAACACCTCCGTCACAGAAAACACTAAACACCTCAGTCACAGAAAACACTAAACACCTCAGTCACAGAAAACACTAAACACCTCCGTCACAGAAAACACTAAACACCTCAGTCACAGAAAACACTAAACACCTCCGTCACAGAAAACACTAAACACCTCAGTCACAGAAAACACTAAACACTCAGTCACAGAAAACACTAAACACCTCAGTCACAGAAAACACTAAACACCTCAGTCACAGAAAACACTAAACACCTCAGTCACAGAAAACACTAAACACCTCAGTCACAGAAAACACTAAACACCTCAGTCACAGAAAACACTAAACACCCAGTCACAGAAACACTCAGTCACAGAAAACACTAAACACCTCAGTCACAGAAAACACTAAACACCTCAGTCGCAGAAAACACTAAACACCTCAGTCACAGAAAACACTAAACACCTCCGTCACAGAAAACACTAAACACCTCAGTCACAGAAAACACTAAACACCTCAGTCACAGAAAACACTAAACACCTCAGTCACAGAAAACACTAAACACCTCAGTCACAGAAAACACTAAACACCTCAGTCACAGAAAACACTAAACACCTCAGTCACAGAAACACTAAACACCTCAGTCACAGAAAACACTAAACACCTCAGTCACAGAAAACACTAAACACCTCAGTCACAGAAAACACTAAACACCTCAGTCACAGAAAACACTAAACACCTCAGTCACAGAAAACACTAAACACCTCAGTCACAGAAAACACTAAACACTCAGTCACAGAAAACACTAAACACCTCAGTCACAGAAAACACTAAACACCTCAGTCACAGAAAACACTAAACACCTCAGTCACAGAAAACACTAAACACCTCAGTCACAGAAAACACTAAACACTTCAGTCACAGAAAACACCAAACACCTCCGTCACAGAAAACACTAAACACCTCAGTCACAGAAAACACTAAACACTTCAGTCACAGAAAACACAAACACTCGTCACAGAAAACAAAACACCTCAGTCACAGAAAACACTAAACACTCAGTCACAGAAAACACCAAACACCTCCGTCACAGAAAACACTAAACACCTCAGTCACAGAAAACACTAAACACCTCAGTCACAGAAAACACTAAACACTTCAGTCACAGAAAACACCAAACACCTCCGTCACAGAAAACACTAAACACCTCAGTCACAGAAAACACCAAACACCTCCGTCACAGAAAACACTAAACACCTCAGTCACAGAAAACACTAAACACTTCAGTCGCAGAAAACACCAAACACCTCAGTCACAGAAATAGTATTTATTTATTTATTTATTTTTTTACCACAGAAAGCTAAAGTGTTGTAGTAGAAAATTGAACAGCCGGATCAACAGGGTGTAGGAAGAAACATCGGCTATGAAATAATGGGTTTGGCCAATAAAGGAATTATCATGTAAAGTTTAATCTGTCTAACTTTTAATGGTCACTATAAAATGATCTACTAGTATAATCAACTATAACCGTATTACAATAAAATAGAGATCTAAATGCATAGGATCCAGGCAGAGAGAGTAGCAGCAGGCTGCTACAAGTGCACGTGGGACTGAACGTGGGTGTGTAATCGGGGACCAATCACCAGGAGTTTGGTGAGTCCGTCTCAGGGGTTCGGCGGAGGTCAAAACACACCCCCTGATTTGTGATGACATGCCCCGCTTGAAGGGTTCGGTGAATGCGCGTATGAAACTGGTGGGGTTCAATACCTCCAACAAGGTTAAGAATCACTGCTCTAGAAGTTGGGGTTGTTAGAGAGACTTACAGTGGGTCTGCAAGTGTATCCCACAAAACAAGCTGTCATAACGAGTAAGCATGAAACTGTGTATGAGACAGATGTATTTATTAGTTGTTCCTCGGACGTGTATATAAACCGCACCCATTGGGCTCGGGGCACTCTTTTGGGATTTGAGGGGGATACCTATCACCGACAAATATGGATTATGCTTTAACAACTTCAGAATGCACTAGGAGATATGGGATGGATATTTTTGACAAAATAAGGATTATCCTCTGACCATTTGAGGAATTATGTTTTAGACCAAATAAAGGACTATACTTTGGATCTTCTTCGACTGGACTTGTTGTGGTTCTTCTGATTTCGCGCGTTTATCCATAGGGAATTGGAGTTTATTTGTTTCCACAACAGTGGCGCCGCTTGAGGACATGTTGATGGAGTAAACTTAAAGTAAACGTTGTAGGAGACTCTTTGTGTTAATTCTGCTCTCTGATTCAATGAGACAAAGACAGATATTTATGAAATTTACAATGTACAAAACACTACACGACACTAACTTTAAAAACAAAGTAGGTTTTTATCAAAAATACATAATTGTCATGTCATTTTTGCTGTATTTGAGTCTGTGTTGACTAGAAAACGATTAATCGATTAGTTGTTTCAGCCCTACCTCAGTCACAGAAAACACTAAACAACTCAGTCACAGAAAACAATAAATGCTCCTCTGTTTCTTCACAGATATTGCAGGTTCAATATTTGTAGATTTTCTTTTTGTAGATGCCTTTAAAAACAGTGTGTATCCCATGGGTCTCTTTGGTCCCTGCTCACTCTGAAACTGTGACTTCATCATATTCCAGAAAAGTTCCTTCATACAGGACCTTTTACTCTGATGTGAGCCGTTGTTTTAACGAAACAAAAAGTTTCTCCCAGCTCGTTTGCTCCCACAGTTTTATTACTTGTACCAATTCGTGACGTTTCGGGCGTCAAGCCAGCCCTTCCTCAGACAGAACCTTTGTTTGAGTCCTGTTATGAGGAGAACTTTTTTTGACCTATTAATGCAGCATTAGTCATGTTTTTACAAAGGAAAGTGACTGAAACACTCTCAGGTCCTAGCTCCTGAGCTCCCAGTGACCTTGAACACAGCATAGAGCTCAAAGGGAAGGGGGAGTGTCTGGGGAGACACCAAACTCTTTGTAACTTTGTCCAGTGATATACTCTGCATGGACAAAGATACTGTAGGAGGTGTTTGGGAGGAGGTGATGGATCTCTGCACTGCGTTCATGTCCCAGGACAGACATCGTCTGAACCTCAGACTCAGGATGAACCAGATACACAGACAGAACAAATCTCTCGACCTGGCGGCTGTTACACTCCCACGAGGTTCGAGCTCTCCTGGGCTGGACGTCTGTGAATCTCAGAGACTCAGGCTGTGCTTGACCTGGACACTGACTTTATGATCAGCAAAAAACAAACTCAGTATGAAGCATTGGCGTAGCCACGGGTGTGCCAGGGTGTGCCAGTGCCACCCACAGAGCCAGCTAGCACACCCAAAAAACTGAATACATTTTTTTACATACAGTGGTCCCTCGCTATATCGCGGTTCTCTTTTCGCGGCCTCGCTGTTTCGCGGATTTATTTTTAGCACAATTGTGTATGCTTTTTTACAGCGTATGAACGCCACACGCGCATTGTATTCTGCGTCCTGGTTGGCTAGTCGCAGAGTGAGCCTCTCTCGTTGCAGAGAGGATCTTTGTGTGTCCCGTCAACACATCAGCGCACACACCGCACGCTGCAGAGTCACAGCAGCACAGGCCGGGCATGAGTGGGTCTGACTCCGCGTTCACTTTCTCTGAACTTTTCCCCGAAAATAACCACCGCTAGCAAGTGGCGCTCGCCTGAGCTAAATACTTGCCTTCTGAAGCCTGAAACTGTGACGATAAAACTTTGGTCGTAGCTACGATTGTCTCTTGGTTTGAACAAGCGCACAGCAGAGACGAGAGCAGCTCACGATGTTTCCATCCCCACGTCTGTAATGTGAATCTAAAAATCATATCTGACAAAAAAATAAATCACACAGTGACACCAGGCATAAGGAGAACCCGTGAACTAGTGACAAAAGTGTATAAAGTGTGTGGTCAGGGGTTTTACAGCCTTAAAACATATATAATATATGTAAAAAATAAAGCGGTCTACTTCGCGGATTTCGTTTATTGCGGGCTATTTTTTAGAACGTAACCGCCACGATGAACGAGGGACCACTGTATATGTAGCTTTTCCTAACATGTTTGATAACCAGTCAATCAATTTGTAAAAATTGCCACCAGGCGTTGCGACACCTGCACTGGGCATGTTAACTCGATCAATCAATAAAAAAGTGTAATCAGGCGAAGGGGGTTGTGACACCTGCACCTGGCAACCAACCTAATGACCTGTGACCCTCCCGCACAGCGAGCACTGCAGGAGCCATAAAAGTGTTAGTAGCCTAGCTACTACTTGCAGACAAACTGGACTCTGACGAAATAATAAACCTATTCAAGGCCAAGCCACGCCGCCTTGCCTTGTGAAGCTGCAATAAGAAGTTCAGATGCTTAAATAATACATGTGATAGTGTGAGTAAGAAATAAACAGGATAAGATAAACAGGTTTACTTATAAATATGACAGGAAATACATGTGAAAAGTGTTAACAACTCATTTAAATCGCGTTAAAAACATGTGTTTAAAGGTTGAAAAGTGATTATGATGTATTTCAGAAGTTGAGAATGTGTTTGATTATACAAGTTAATGCCAGCCATTGATTTTGAATATGAGTGTCGGAATGTATTAGTTTTGCCTGCAGGCCTGTAGGGGAGCCCTTGCCACTCTGCTTTAAGCAAATTATGAAACTGGCAACATTTTCCCCCGTCAGAGGGGCATTACATACACAGTAAGAAAAAAAAAGTTCTATTTGTTGAGAATAAATTTGGCACAAAGAAAAAAGCGAGTGCCGCACAGCTCACGTTTGCTCCCAAAATGTATTAATGCTTGCACCAAAGTTGTGTAACGTTTCGGGCGTCAAACCAGCCCTTCCTCAGAGTGTCTGAGCAAACGTGAGCTGTGCGGCACTCGCTTTTTTCTTTGTTCATTCATCTTCTTGGGTCCAGCACGCTCGTTCAGGTACTTGGATGTGCGCGCCTGCTCTTTTTACATTAAATAAATTTGGCACACCCAGTGTTTGCTGGTGCACACCCAGTGTCTTTTTTCTGGCTACGCCACTGGTATGAAGTAACATTACTTCTACTCAGTGGAGGAAGTACTGCAGAGTTTACTTAAAGACACATTGTGTAACATTGAAACAAAAACAAAGAAAATGCTAATTGTTCAGTGGGTAATCAAAGAGTTGATTTGGACAAGGACCTGACCTGACCTGTTTAAATCTCATATTACTGCCTTTAGTCACATCTCCTTGAGACGAGCTGAAGACGTCCCGCTCCCAGTAAAGTTATAGTCAGGTCTGAGGAGCTGAAGTGCTCACAGCAAACACACGTTTGTTTGTTCATCTTTTTAGGTATTTTTCAACAATAAAAACATCTGTAATAAAATAGATGTGTGTATTTTATGCTATTTATTGGGTGTAATGTTATGCAGTTTGACTTTAAGTCAAAGAACAGATACAGGGATGAAGAATTTACAAAAGTATCAGATTAACCTAATTTTACTCTTTTTCCCCCCAGATGCTCAGAGTCGTTCAGGAAACTCCTCTGACCTGTCGTCTGCCTTTGAAGAGGAATTGAACCACTGCCATTGTCTCTACTCACTAATGTAAACAAAACTAAATTGAGATTTTCCTGAATAATTTAATTTATATATATTTATGTTCAGAAACCAAGTAATGGTCAACATTGGCTTATGTTGTTTTTCCATCATGTTTCTCTGGCTGACGACCCCAGACTCTCACTGTGCTGTTTGTGCCACTTTTCTGCGAGTGCCGCAGAATGCTGTTGATGCTTCCTGCTTATCAAGAGTGCAGACGTATCTCTGCTTGCTGCTGCCGCTTGCCTCTTTATTTGCTTTTTAAATCATTCTATTTTTGGGCACATGTCTTGGATATGATTTTATTCTCTTCTTTTAAGTGAACCAAGGCTTTTTACTCATTTTGATGCCATTTTTACAACTCATTTGACGAACCAGCGACGACAATCTTGTCAACATGGCTGAGGGAGGAAGGCAAACATCGCCTTGTGAAAGCTGTCGGATGTATCAACAAGAAATTTCCCTGCTACGGGACAAGATTTATGCTCTAGAGACGGAAAGAGGACTTAATGACACGCTCCCTGTGGAACCCGGTAAGAAGACGGAAAAAACTGATACTTGCAACCTGAAGCTAAACGATACCATAACATTTCCGAAACTAAACAGACAACTTGGTGCTAGGCCAAAGCAAAGACAACATGCTCGTAAAAATGCACCTGGAATAAAGTTAACAAACAGATTTTCACCTCTCTCAGAGAAAATGTCAGAGAGAAACACGGAACAAGAAGTCAAAACAAAGATGGAGAGAAACACTGTGCCAAGTGTCAAGGCCAGAGATACCCTGTTGCTTGGGGACGGAGCCATATCTAATATAAACAATGAGATAATGACTACAATCACTTATCCGTCTGCTACAGTTTCTGACATCATAGATGTTCTAAACAAGGAAATTACAAACAACCCTGGGATAAATAAACTTGTTTTACATGTTGGTGCTGTTGACACAAGAAACGGAGAGTCTGAAGTCCTGAAAGAAAAGTTTAATAAACTTTTTGAGAGACTTGATTGCCTGGACAAAGACGCGATACAAATTTTCATCAGTGGACCTATCCCAAACATCGACGGGAGAATAAACAAATTCTCCCGGCTGTTTCAGTTGAATACATGGCTGTCAAAAGTCTGTAAGTCAAGAGGACTGTATTTCATAGAGAACTTTAATCTTTTCTGGAAACGCGACGATCTGTTTAAAGGAAATGGCCCACATTTGAGCAGAGGTGGAGTGAGACGACTGACGGAAAATCTCCTCCACGCTCTGCAGAATCCGTGGAGGCCTGAGCAACAAGAGAGAGCAGAGAGGAGCATGAGAAGAGCTCCTGGCTCACCAGCAAAGGTTTCGCCTGCATCCCCAATAAAAGATTCAGTCGCAGCTGCATCATCTGCACCTACAGTAAAGGACTCAGCCACAGCTAAGGATCCAGCCACAGCAGCACCAGCAGCACCTACAGTAGAGGACTCAGCCACAGTTAAGGAATCAGCTGCGCCGGAAAACATCTCAACCATAGCAGCGGCGCCACCTGCATCTGCATCTCCGGGGAAAAGCTCCGCTTCAGCACCACCTGCATCTATAGTAAATGATTCAGCCGAAGGAGCTCTTTCTTCAACTCCACCACAGGCCTTGAGCCCGACTGGTACATCTACACCCTCCAGAGATTTTTCTGAATCATTCCCATCACCAAAGTCACCTATGGGATTTCCCAGCCATTTTGAAGCCTTGATAAAACAAGGGATTCAAATGACTCCCCGCACTCCAGTCATGTCAAGACCAAGGCTTTTATCCCCGAAGAAGTATCATGCCCCTCCCCCACCTCCGATTTCCAGCAGCTTCACTGCTGCTGTCTAGGACATTAAGGGCCTCTGCGTTGCTACCATGCATAGCAAACTCAAAACCAACCAGAGGTCCATAGAGGGAGTGTGTTCTTCTGAAACAATTAGTACAGTCAAACAACATAGATTAGATAAGAGGGCAACAGTCAGACCGTCCAATCAAAGAACTCTAATCCATATCCCTTGCAAAAAGATTCCATCCACTCAAACACAGATAAATCTCAAACATGCTGTTCTCAATGCCAGATCGTTAAAAAACAAGTCCTTTTTAATAAATAGTTTTATTTCTTCTTATAATCTAGATTTTATGTTTTTAACTGAAACATGGCTTGACAAAAACACTGGTAACGCAGTTTTGATTGAGTGTAGTCCATCAAATTTCAATTTTGTGTCTGAAACACGCCAAAATCAGAGGGGCGGGGGTGTCTGTGCAATATTCTGGTACTGCTCTAAACTGGTTCAAGTCCTATCTCGAGGATAGGACGTACTTTGTCGAAATTGGCAACTGTGTCTCAGACAAAATTTCCATGACCTGTGGAGTCCCCCAGGGATCAATCTTGGGACCCCTCTTATTCAACCTGTACATGCTTCCATTGGGTCAGCTAATAAACAGCAACAATGTGTCGTACCACAACTACGCAGATGACACTCAGATCTACGTGTCACTGACGGCAGGTGAACATGGGCCTGTAGATACTCTCTGTCACTGCATCGAACAGATCAGTTTGTGGATGCAAAACAACTTTCTCCAACTAAATTCAGACAAAACTGAGATCATTGTCTTTGGCCCACAGACACAAAGACAAAGTGTTATCAGTCACCTTGAGTCTCTCGCTCTAAAACCAAAAAATCAGGTTAGAAATCTAGGAGTAATCATGGACTCAGACCTGAACTTAAACAGCCACATCAAAGCAATAACATCATCAGCTTTTTACCATCTGAAGAACATTGCTAAGATCAGAGGAATAGTGTCAAAACCAGACTTAGAGAGACTCATCCATGCATTTGTCTCCAGCAGGTTAGACTACTGTAACGGCTGCTCACTGGCCTTTCTAAACGAGCTGTTAGACAGCTGCAGTACATCCAGAACGCTGCTGCTCGAGTCCTGACAAAAACCAGGAAATACCACCACATTAGTCCAGTGCTCCGGTCTCTGCACTGGCTTCCTGTCACTCAGAGAATAGAATTTAAAACAGCTCTGCTTGTGTACAAGTCTTTTCATGGTTTAGCACCAAAGTCCATCTCTGACATGTTAGAGCCGTATGAACCATCTCGGGCCCTGAGAACTTCAGGGAGGGGTCTCCTGGTGGTTCCCAGAGTCAATAATAAACACGGTGAGGCTGCGTTTCAGTTTCATGCAGCTAAAATCTGGAACAGTCTTCATGAGGATGTGAGACAGGCCTCAACTCTGACAATGTTCAAATCCAGGCTGAAAACAGCTCTTTTTACCCGTGCATATGAAAACTGAAAGTATTTTATCTGCACTCTTGCCTTTTACTGTAATTGATTAACTTTGTGTTGTTGTTTTATTGATTGATTTTAACTGTTTTCTTGTAATTTTTTCTGCAACTGTGAAGCACTTTGAATTGCCTTGTGTATGAATTGTGCTCTACAAATAAACTTGCCTTGCCTTGCCTTGCCTTTTCTACTTCCGTGTTTAGATTTTCATTAATGGTGTTGAGTTTATAACTTACTCAGCTTCTCTTTGAGCCAACGACACATGGACTGGGTCAGTTCTTCACAAATGTTGGAAATGCTGTTATAATCTTCTACAGTGAAGACCTCTCTGTGATTGTTACATCTCCCATTGACCTGTAACTCATCAGTGACTTTAACTCCAACCACAAACACTTTCATGTCAACACGCCACAGAATATCCAGCAAATCTGTGTCGACTCCGGATGAGTTCCTATCAGTGACGACGATTAAGATGTCAGGGGTTTTCTCTCTGTCTCCTCGATTCGTTCTCTTAATATTTCTCCAGATGAACTTCGAAGCGTTGATAGTGGAGCCTCCAGGGAGTGGGGGACTCTGAGACACCCGTGACACCGCATCCATCATCGAGGACAGATTATGAAACGTGTTCATGTCAAACTCAGCTTCAGGATCCCGGCCGCACTTCACCAAACTGACCCGCACCAAATCTGGACCGAGCGGACCGACCATCGGGAGCAGGGTCTTCAGGAAGTCTCTCACTCTGGAGAAGTCGTCTGGACTGATGTGGTTGAATCCGTCGAGAAGCAGCATCACGTCGGCTCTGAGCTCCTCCTCACTGAGAGAGCACTCTGCAGAGACACAAGAGCTGTTACCACCAAGAAGAGATTTGTTGTTGTTTATTTGGTAGGGACAGTGCAAGTTAATGAACAAGCCACACCGGATTGTAGCCTTGGGCTAATTTCCATCCGTCGTCCCCCATGCACACTCTCTAACACACTCTCATTCATCCTGGCCTATTGTACATGTTTTTAGTTATTTGTTCCATAAAAGACTAATAAAGCCACACCGCGGAACATTCCTGGTATGTTACGAGAGAAACTGCAACTCAAACATGCTCCTAACACTCGGCTCCACATAATGCTGTTTCTGCTGCGTGTTAGAATGAAGCATTTGGAAGAGGACCTGATGTATTAAACCGTGCGCATGGACCTGTGGTGAAAGCAACACAGTAACCTCTTCATGGAGACGAGCTGGTGATGTGTTGGTGATGCAGCGCTCGTGCTTCACAGCTAGAAGGTCTATAGTACTGTAGCTTACCACCACCTAGGGTGAATGGAAAATGTGGCACTTTGAGAAACTTGGTGAAGCTCAGCACAGACTACATGTTTCAGTCTTAAAAGATTTTGTTAAGAATTGGGGGTCGACACGACTGACTTTAGCGCGATTATAGAACAACTGTTGTTCACACATAATGACTCTAAACAAAGTTTAGCATTTGGAAATGCAGATGTCCTGGACAATTGTCCTTCCACCTTCAAACTCTAAGCTAGGTCAAAGATAATCTACCTGCCTGTGACTTCAAGAAAGCCATTCATGCATTTATAACTTCACAACTTGGTTATTGTAATTCTGTGTACATTGGTTGTGATCAGAGTTCATTTTGTCATCTCCAGGGGGCGCTAAACGCAGCTGTCCGTCTCCTTACAGGGACCAGATAGCCACAGCATATCACCCCTGTGTTAGCTGCTCTACACTGGCTTCCTGAGCATTACAGGATAAGGTTTAAGCTTTTCCTTATTGGGCCAGATCTTGTGCCTGGCGCAGTCTCTAAACGCAGCGTGGTACACGCGCGATCTTGCACGTGGCGCAGCTTTTGCGCCACTAGGGAGAGGGCGTAATTTGAGAAAAAGAGGCTGACTGAGGCGTGGTTCATCACAAGCAGCACTCGGAGCGCTGCTTTTCTGTGGCAACCTTCACATTATGTTCCTCTTTCATGTAATCTTCCTTTAGAATCGATGTCAATTGAAAACAAAAGCAAAATGACCTTGAAAAGTTTGCTTGAGCGTGCGAACGGGCTTATTTTGGTACAGTAGATCAACGAGCACACGACTGACCCCCTAACACCAAAACAACAACAGTTTCCCAAAAATAAACCGCACACTCAAGTGCCACAACACCACGTCTAATCAGCGTTTTAAGGTGACATTACATCGTGTGTCACTGTTTACCTCCTGATGAATGAAGAGCATCAGCGCTGGTCGTTGTAATAAGCCTCATGTTTCCTTTTTACATTGTTACAGCTCAGTCCAAAAGAAAGAAGCGCATTTCACAAAATGAAAAGGGAAAAGGGATCAACAGCTGCATGGAGACTCGGCGCGGCTGTCTCCAGCAAAAACTCACCCGGGACACGGAGCGGCTGAGCAAAAACCAGCTCAGCAGAAGAAGCCCCGAGGTTCTCCTTAGGAGCCGAACGCAACCCGAGCAAAACCCACGGCAAACGATCCACCCAACTGTCATCCGTAAGCGCGGCGCCAAAGCTGCCTTTAGCGAACGATGGAAACGCTCACACAACCCGTTTGCCTGAGGGTGGTATGCCGTGGTACGGTGCACCTGCACTCCTAGGGAACGCGCCATACCAGACCAAAGCTCTGAAATAAACTGGGGGCCTCTGTCAGAAGTAATATCCAACGGCACGCCAAACCGAGCGATCCAAGCAGAGATAAACGCATTTATCACATCAGCGGACGTGGTGGACGCCAAAGGCACTACCTCTGGCCACCTGGTGGTCCGATCCACCATAGTAAACAGATGTGTGAAACCTTTTGACGGCGGCAGAGGACCAACCAGATCTACGTGCACATGGTCGAAACGCCTGGCTGGAATCGGAAAAGGTTCTAGAGGGGCTTTGGTATGGCGGTGCACTTTAGCACGCTAACATGCAACGCACCCCTTAACGTCTTTGTGTAAATCAGGCCAAACAAAACGGGAACTAACCAGCTTCACCGACGCACGCACACCCGGGTGTGAGAGAGAGTGCACAGAGTCAAAAATGCGACGGCGCCAACCTGCTGGAACTACAGGGCGAGGGCGCCCGGTCGAAACGTCACACAGGAGGGCCGGGCCCCCTTCCTGCAGCACATGCTCCTCAAGCTTAAGGCCTGTACCGACGGAGCGAAGGGCCAGGATATCCGCGTCGCCAGGCTGCTCGGCCCCCATCTCAGAAAAATCCGTCCCGAGGAGCACAGGGCAAACGAGCACGCGGGAGAGACAATCCGCGACCGAGTTGGACTTTCCTGCGACATGACGTATGTCAGTAGTAAACTCAGATATGGCCGCTAAGTGGCGCTGCTGTCGAGCCGACCAGGGTTCAGTTACTTTAGCCATGGCAAACGTCAGCGGTTTATGGTCCACGTAAGCCGTAAACGAACGGCCTTCCAGCAAAAAACAAAAATGGCGAGTAGCCAAAAACAGTGCCAACAACTCCCGGTAAAAAACGCTGTACTTACGCTCGCAGTCCCGCAATTTGCGGGTAAAAAACGCAAGAGGCTGCCACGTGTCTGCCACCCGCTGCTCCACAACAGCCCCAACAGCTAAGTCGGAAGCGTCGGTTGTCAGGGCAATCGGAACATCTGGGTCAGGGTGAGCGAGGAGAGCTGCACTAGCTAACGCAGACTTAGCTCCATCAAAAGCAGCAATCCGGTCCAGTGTCCAGACGACGGTGTCAGTGGCCTTCCGTGAACGCAAAGCATCGTAAAGTGGCTGTAGGAGGTGGGCAGCGCGAGGAATAAACCTATTGTAAAAATTCACCATGCCCAAAAACTCCTGTAAGGCCTTTACCAAAACTGGACGGGGAAAATCTGCCACTGCCTGGACCTTAGCAGGCAAGGGAACCGCGCCACGTGCGGAAATTCGATGGCCTAAAAAATCGATCACCGGCAACCCAAACTGACATTTGGCTGGGTTGACAATCAGGCCATGAGAGTCTAAACGCCGGAAAACTTCCTTGAGGTGCGTGAGGTGCTCGTCAGCAGATGAGCTGGCCACCAAAATGTCGTCCAGATAGACAAACACAAAATCGAGACCGCGCAACACTGAGTCCATCAACCTCTGAAAAGTATGCGCCACCCCCTTGAGGCCAAATGGCATGCGGAGGAACTCAAAAAGCCCGAAAGGAGTTATTACCGCTGTCTTAGGCACATCAGCCACATGTACCGGAACCTGATGATACCCATGCACCAAGTCCACCTTAGAAAACACCGAGGCACCAGACAACCGCACAGAAAAATCTTGAATGTGTGGAATAGGGTAACGGTCAGGTGTCGTTACGTTGTTGAAACGGCGAAAGTCACCGCACGGACGCCAGGAGCCGTCCGCCTTAGGCACCATGTGGAGGGGCGAAGCCCACGGGCTGTTAGAGCATCTCACTATCCCCAACCTCTCCATGGTGGTGAACTCCTCCTTAGCGATAGCTAATTTTGTCGTGTCAAGACGCCGCGAGCGCGCAAAAACCGGCGGACCACTGGTGGGGATAAAATTTTCCACCCCGTGTTTAGCCACAGCGGAGGAAAAAGCAGGTGTGGTCAAAGACGGAAATTCAGCTAACAAACACTGAAAAACATTGCCCGACGTCAAAAAAGTAGCATGCGGTGCCGGCCCAGCTCCCCCAGCCTCACAGGGGAAAGTAGCAAAAGTTACAGCATCAATAAGCCTGCGGTTAGCAACATCAACTAACAAGCCATGAGCACACAAAAAATCAGCACCAATGATTGGAACAGTCACAGAGGCAACTACAAAGTCCCACTCGTACTCACGCCCGTGGAAACATACAGTCGTCCATTTTGTGCCGGAAGTTCCAATAGGAGAACCATTTGCAGCGCTCAGCAAGGGGCCACCGCCGCGGCCCGACACTTCTGGACCAGTGGGATGGACCAAACTCTTCTGAGAACCGGAGTCCACCAAAAACCGACGTCCTGACAGAGAGTCTTTAATGAAGACCCACAGCTGCTACTGAGCGCCGGCCACTGCGTTTCCCGACATCTCGAATGTGCACGGCGGGACACAGCACTTCGCTTTGCCGGCAAACCTTTGGTGGTAAAAACACAGGGAGCTCCCACGACGATGCATCCTCACACCGACTGCAGCTACCACCGCTGGATCCTCCGTCGACGTCTGCTGGGGCACCGCCATCATGCTCTGCACCGCAAAACGCCAGGTAGCCAGCAGGACCCGGTCCGCTTCCTCCGCGAGGCCCCGGTAATCACCAGCGGCGAGACGAGGAGAGTTAGCCAAAACTGCTCGTACCTGTGGCGGGATCTGCCGCAGGAAAATGTGCGGGAAAAGGAAACCGCTGTCATCCGAACCAAGGAGTGATAGCATAGTGTCCATTAGGTCCACGGCTGTACTGTCCCCCAAACCGGGCAGGGTGAGAATTTTATCCGCCCTCTCCGCCGAGGACAGACTGAACCTCCACAGCAGCAGCTGTTTGAGATAGCATAGCAAACTTTTTTTTTTACAATTCAGCTGCTCCAAGAATCCTGCAGCTGTAGCGTAAATGTTCCAATAAGCTACAATTTTCTTGCAACTACTGATAACTCTGCAACTCCTCCACAGCCAATATGACAGTTTCTGATTAGTGGAATCCTTTACATTTGGTCACTTTGCGCATTCGAACAGTGTCCAATGCCAAGGCTACTGCCTTTCTTTCCCCGCCCGCTCATTATGGATCTGCAGCGAGTGGCTGCACGCAGCAGAGGGACAGTTTTATTTCTTTCATCTTTATTAAACATTGCGCGCTGCATCGTGCATGTTATTGAGAGTTTACAGGACTTTGAGAGATCCTTTTGCTAAAGTTCACAATAAATGGAAAAACACTCACTTACTACAAAAATCCCTCCATCAGTTAAAGCTCAGCTCCTCTAAATCCTAGAGGTTCTGAGCTTTCAAAATGAGGAGTGGGATCTCCATATAGTATTATGGTTGTGTCCTCGATGGAGCTCAACAGTCTGTGAAGTGACTGTAAACGATGGTGGTGCAGATGGTAGAGCGGGTTGTCTCGTGATCAGAAGGTCAGGGGTTCGAATCCCGTCTCCTGAAGGTGCACACTGTCGTTGTGTCCTTGGGCAAGACACTTCACCCAGCTTGCCTCCAGTGTCTGCGTACATTGGTGTGTGAATGGGTGAGTGGATCCTTGCTGTAAAGCGCTTTGAGTACCTAACGTAGGTGGAAAAGCGCTATATAAGTTGAGACCATTTACCATTTAAACTGTTGTTAGTTTCATAAGAACGAAGCTAAAGGAGCTCAAATCAAAAGTGTGCTCTGATGGCTTTGATGTGAGCTCTTTTCCTCTGTTCAGACCAAACCAGGACAAACCCAGTGTTAAAAAGGACCCTGTGGATTTACCTGTGTGAGTGCCGCTGTTCTGAGCCCAGGTCCCTGAAAAACACAAACACAGCTTTATTTAAGAGTCTCAGTGTGTAATGTGCCATCGCTGAAGAGCTTCATCTGCAGCTCTGACTTCCTGTGCAAGAAATAGGACATATAGGCCTACAGTGGTGTTCAAAATAATAGCAGTCCAACATGACTAACCAGATTATTCACAGTTTTTGGCATAAATCATAGAACTACATGGACAACAATTTACCAGTAGGTGCAGTAGATTCTTAGAAACACAGCCAGACTCAGCATTTAATGCCCTTGAAATGGGTGTTTCAACAAGACAATGACCCCAAACACACCAGTATGCATGCTCTTACTTCTGTGTAGTTGAATACTCAATTGAAAGGGGTGTGTTCAAAATAATAGCAGTGGGGAGTTCACTGGTGGGGTCAATCATTCTGTGGAAAAACAGGTTTGAATCAGGTGGCCCTTATTTTAGGAAGTCGGCACATGTTATACATGCATTTCACTTTGAAATCCTGAAGAAAAATGAGTCGTTCAAGACATTGTTCAGAAGTACTGTGTTCTTTTGTTAAAGGATGATTGGAGGGGTTAAAACTGCTAAAATGATCTCCAAAATGGAAAGCAAAAACACAGAGACACAGAAGAAAAATGGAAGACTACCATTGGAATGGATCGAACAATAGCCAGAAAATGGAAGACTACCATTGGAATGGATCGGACAATAGCCAGAAAATGGAAGACTACCATTGGAATGGATCGGACAGAGGTCATGTTGCCATATGCTGAAGAAGAAATGCCCTTGAAATGGGTGTTTCAACAAGACAATGACCCCAAACACACCAGTAAGCAAGCTAAATCTTTGTTCCAGACCAAGAAAAATTTATTTATGGAGTGGCCTGCCCAATTCCCGGACCTTAATCCCATAGAAAACTTGTGGGGCGACATCAAAAATGCAGTTTCTGATACAAACCAAGGAATTGTGGAATGTTGTCAAAGCATCTTGGGCTAGAATACCTGTTGGTTGAAGTGGTTGACTCTATGCAACACTGATGTGAAGCAGTTCTAATAAACTGTGGTCATACAACTAAATATTAGTTTATTGATTCACAGGAAAGCTAAATCCTATGGGGAATTTCTTTTTTATTAGTAGATATTGAGCTTGTAAAGACAAATGCAGACACTGCTATTTTTTATGAACAGCCCAATGTTCATTTTTTTAAATGTTCTACAAAGTACTTGAAGAAATTATACGTTATACATCTCTTCATGTTTTGATTTAGAAAACCATGGGCAATGCTTCCAATGCATCGAAATCAATCTATTATGAAGATTTTGTGCTTAACTAACGTTTTAAACAAACTGCTATTATTTTGACACAACTGTAATATATAAATATACTATATGATAATAATATACAATGGGTGGAAAAAGTGAGTAGTAATGGTCATAAAATGTGGTCTGATCTTTATTAAAATGAGTGTCCACCCACACATTTACATTCGATCATATTTTTATTGGCCATAACATGTAAACATTCACAGGACAGCGTGGAATAAGCAAGTACACCGCCTGAATCTCACTGAACTGCAGCAGTTTTGTAAAGAGGAATGGTCCAAGATTCATCCTGATCGTTGTGAGCGTCTAATCTGCAACTACAGGAAAGCAGTTACTGCTGCAAAATAAGAATCAGCAGATAGTGCAGGGATCATTTACTTATTACACGCTGTTGTGAATGTCTTAGGTCTTTCTGTAAAATATCTTCATAAACTTGTGAATTAATTTCTCTATTGATGATATCACGTTGTCCAGGCCCTGAGGAAACAAAACAGCCCCACACCATGATTCTCCTGCTCCAGACTTCACAGTGAGGAGAGGGTTTTGATGTTGGTGCTGTTCCATTTGTCCTCCACATGTTGTGTGTTCCTCCCAAACTATTCAACTTTGGTTTGTCAAAGAGATCTTGGATGCTCCACTTTTTTTTTTACAACAAAAACAACTGACATGTTTTTGTTAATGCGAGTATAATGATGGGCTCCAGGTTATCTGTCCATGGGGCGCGCCATACGCATGGCCATTATGCGTAAATGCACAGTGCCCTCAGCGAAATCGCGTGATTGGAAAAAAAATAGGAGGCTAACAGATGCAGCTATAGTTTCAATCGTCTTCATTTTATTCAGTCAGAGATGTCAAATAGCAGATGCCTGGGGGAGAGCTGGATAACATCCCCAAAGTTAGCCTACATACACACACATGAACACACAGAGGGCGAGAGGGAAAGAGAAAGTAAACAGGCTGATATTTCCTCTCTATAATCACAGAGGTTGGCACGGATCATATGGCGTCTTCAGTGGAGGAGGAAATGCAAACATAAAAGGACACACGGAAGTGGTGCTGACCAAAAGATAGTTTCACTTACTAAGTTTAACCTGGTAATTTTGAACTTTTAGAGATAGATTGATTTGTTTCTACTGTTATACCATACCAATCGTTTGGTTACCAAACAATTAGCCTAAAGTTAGCCTAGCGCAGTGAAGCCATCACTCAAAAGCAGTTTTTTCTGCGAT